>OY829913.1:268096461-268696461 GCA_963691935.1 Nephrotoma guestfalica
AGAAAGCGAAAGCATTACAAGTTCATATACAATGATCCGATTTCATCCTTTCAAAGCATTCAAACAAAATACGGAATGGTCCTCATCTTGTCTAACATTTAATTATAACAAATTTAAAAATTGTTTGTCCAGAACCATGTCTACTATTGTTATATGGTTCGAAGAGCCGCAGCAGAGGCAGCCTAAACTTCATTCTTGGTTTTTTATTAATTACATAGATAGCCGATGTGGATGAGGTCTGGCCAAGCTTAAAGCTCCTCGCGGTCAACAAGTAAATATACTGAATAGGCCAAGTACGTGTTTGGCTCCAAATCGGATCGGTAAATATGGACGAAATCATTAGAATTATTTAAACCAGCAAGGGAACTCAAGATTAGTCATTAAGTTTTAAAACTGTTCTTAAAAATCTCTAGCTTTATTTGCAGCAACAGCTATCAACTATGAAATCAGGTCGACCGCTTCTATGGACTTACAGAAAGGAAGAAGCGGAAGGCAAACCCGAAGAAGAAGAGAACATTCCCATAGTTCAGAGCAGAGAGAATTCACATCGGATGATTGCAATCAATTCATAAGAGGCTTCTAATAATGACGAATCGCCTCCTTTTTGTTGAGTTAAAGCGGTACAACAGGATCATTTAAACTACATTTCATGGTACTAAAGCTGTCTAGGCCAACCTCCTTATCAGATTAGCTAAATCTAGAGAGGAAGCCTGAGACATTTTGATTCTGTATTCCACAAAATATTCTTGCAGAACTAGCTGTGGAAGCAGGGTGAGAGAACGTAAGCGGAGTTATTTTATCAGTACTTTATTCTTAGTTCGTAACATTGGGCAAGAGCCCATATTTATTATTAAAAGAGGGCAAGAGATTCTAATGTGACTCTCAAGTCTGACTTCCTCTCATGTGGTAAAAGATTAAAGAATTTTAGTGAAATACTTCGTTTGCAACCTCCGAAAGGCTTTCAGGAATCATAGGATGACAAACTGGGACATATATAGGGAAATGTGAAATTATAGAGAAAAAAATGTATCACCCGGGATTCGCATTCGTTTCCTAAACCTCTGGAGGCAGTATAAAGGTAAAATATGTATGGTAGAAACCATTCCTGGGACCAGCAGCCTCTTCTCTACTATAGTTTGCTCTGTAGAAAACTAACAAAGAAAACCTAAGATTGCGCTAAAAAGAGTTGAAAAAACCCTAGAAGCACTTCTGTGAAAAACGCAAGAAAGATTCTCTCTTCATATCCAATCATTCCCAGTTATTTGAACCAGAGACATATCACTTTATATTACCCTTTCCTCTGAAAACTATATAAACAGAAAGCCGTAGACACAGTAATTTCATTAATATTCTTTAGTAGCCTTTTTTTGCCTTCCGGACCTCACGCGGGGTTTTCCATCAATATTATTATTATTTTTAACGTACAAAATTTAAAACGTACAAATTTAAGATTAACTAAACAAATGGAGGGAAGAATATGTTGTGGTTAACTGCTAGCTTTCTTTTACCCCGAATGTATACAAAGCTCTCGAAAATACCACACTTGATTTCTAAAGCGAAAAATTTAACTAACGGGACTTTTGGTAAGACTGTCTTCATGATCAAAAATCATTATTCCTGCTTAAATTTCAGAAAACTAACAAGGTTAACCCTTGCTGAAGATTTAATCTTTAAATTTATTTGAATCTTTTAATTTGTCGTTTTTTGTATATGCTAAACTCAACAACATTACAAAAATTTAAAAAGCTCCTTTGGAAGCTGCCACTTCTTCCGGTGCACAAATTTTCATTAAATTTCGTAAATGGAAAAAGTTTATGTATAAAGTTTCATCCCGATCAATCAATAGGCCGTACAGGTTACCTGTGCAGGACAATTTTCGTTAAAGTTGTCCGTGAAAGAAGCGTCATTTCCTCTTAAATTTTGGAAAACTGATCCGGATCGGTATTGTTGCAAATCCGATTTAGAATCTTTTAGTTCTTAATCGTTTTTCTCGTAAATGATATAATTTTTAAATTTATTGTCAAAAACGAAAAAGCTCTTATGGAAGTAATCACTTCCAGTGGACCGATCTTGACCAAAAATCACTGGGATTTACCAATTTCTGGAAAAAGCTTAAATATGAAATTTCTTCCAATCAGTCAATCTGTCTGGGCTGCCGTGTGCTAACAGATATTTAGTGTGCTTGGAATTACGCACGCACACATAGAGATTTTTTAAGAAACTATTTTTTTTTAATTCGGCGATATAGCCAAAGGTAAATCTGCAAAAATCTCAAGCTCAAAATTTTTTATGATTACTATACTTTTTTTTGCTACGTATAAACATATTTAAGTAGTATTTAAGTCTGAAAGATAAAAGTCAAAAGAAATGAATGTAAAAAATACAAAAATTTAAACCGCGTTTCAAAAAGCTAAGAGCGGAGTTTACTCTGCTGATCATTTCCAATATGGTCCTTAAAGTTGAATTCTCTATCGCAGGTAACACCCAGATCTCTGATAAGACGTAACACTGGTAATGAAGTCAGTGTTGATAGAATCACCACGAGACAGTGAGTGTAATTGTTTACGCGAATATGTAATGGAGTGACATTTACTGAAATTCATTTCAAAGTGGTTCAGAAAGAACATCAAAAGGTAATAAAAGGAACGGAAATTAAGGATCTGAAAAGTACTCTATATGAACTAATATTTTATATAAAAGTCCACCAGAAGAAGTAAATGTAATGGAAAGCTAGGGCCTTAAGATGAAATTTAATTATGTTGAGCGAAACCCTACTGAAATATACCATGACAACCAACATCTTTCTCTGCTTCCATGGTGTTCATAGTAAGCGAAAATCATGTTTGCAACTTATGTAAGAGAATACAGCTTGAGAATATACAGTTTTGCAATTGTTCTTTAATTTAAATATCAAATTTACGGATATCGGAATTATAAATCGGACGAAACTAAAAATCGTGTTTTAAGTTGTTTATTTTTTCAAAGAGCGTGTTCTAATCGATACTAATGGACACAAGGAAGGTACAGTTAACCTATCTAAGACAAAGTATTTTTTTACTAAAAAAATTAAATTCCTACAGTTGCTTCTCAGGTCTGTATAACTATTAACCACTAACCATTCCAAAAGTTTGAAACTATGGCTCCAAGCTAGGCAGAAAAACAGGTTATTTATTTCGTAAGACATACTCTACTGAAATCGCAAAATGCAGCTGAACAAAAGTTGTATGATGCTGTTACCTCTTAAAGCATCTGCGCAGTCATCGACATAATGACAAGAGATCGGAAATCATTAGTTTAGTGTAGACAAAAAATATTTGTATCGAAACTATGCTAACAGAAGAAACATAGAAACCCCAATTCGATATAAAATAAATACTGCAAATTTTGTTACAGAAGATTTAGGATTGTTTATAATTGGTTCGGTAATTGTGAATGCGCACAACATTAGACAGATACCTGACTCAAATCTTTTAATCAGCTATGTATATGTAAATGCTATACAGAGATCATAAACTTGTGGCATTTATTGAAATTTATCGATTAATTAATCTTTTAATGAATAAATAACAAAAATGTTTGCCCTCAATTGTGGAATAAATTATTTATCCTTTTGTCTATCAGTTTTTGGTGTTTGCATGACTTTGGCCTTTTTTTGCCAGAAAATTATTTTTTTATTAAAATCAAGTAAAAATATAAAATAAGATATGAAAAAATTCAAAGAACCAAATAAACAAAATCAAGCAGCAAAGGTGAACACCTTTTGCATCTTAATAGTCATAACGTATCTCCTCACATGTTAATGAACTTCATAGTTTTACCAGTTTTATTATCATTTTATGTATCATTCGAGTATGCAAATCTAAATTCCAGTTGTAGATGACTTTGTTTTACTTGTGTAACCAGTATTTCGACTTCGACATTGTAACACAAAACAATTAGATCACATTAAAAATGATTAAATTCATAATACTCGTACATGTAAAAATTATTTGACAAATTGATCGTCGTTATGTTACACACGTACCAAATAAATCTTCTAATTCACATACAGAACTCGCAATCAAAACGAAATCTTAAATCAATTTATCATTATATCTAAATTAAAATTTAACCAGCCAATGCCATCAAGGTGGTTCCCATTTCGCAATTTATTTATTTTTTGTAAGCTGAGTTTTTTTGATAAAGACATCAAATCGTTTGTCGTTGTTATCGGAAAAGAAAGTAATCTTTGTGTTAAACTCTAACGAAGTATTTTGCCGAAACCGCGCGTATCATCAGGTCGCACCTAATTTCATACGAGCAATTTTCCACTACGTATTTTTACTATTCAAAACAATATTGTGAAAATTTTATGATTTCATTTTGATTGTTTCCGCTATTTACGAATTATGCGATAAAATTTGTTATCTTTAATGTCATCGAAGATTAAAAGCGTCTCAAGGTTATGAGAAAACGGCGTTCTTTAAATTTTTTATAACTTCGTCCGCAATTTAAATCTTATCTAAATGCTCGTAAAATACAAAATTTCTAGATGTCGATCTGATATCACATTGAGTTTGCAATGTTAATGAGGCAAATGTCAAATGTGTTTAGTTTTCGTTTTTTTAAGGATTTACATTTAAATTTGATTGGTTTATATGATGATTTTGAAAAATCAGTGAAATATGGGCAGAACTACCATTTATTATCATAAACTAGATAGGATGGATTTATTCGCACATCCAAATAGCCTTTAAAACCTCTTGTCATGATGACCGAAACCATGATTTGTTCTTGTTTAGGTTAGACATACATCTTTTTTCTCCGTTTTAATAATAATACTGACCATTAATCTAAATAAAGTAATCTGGTTTAGTGCGAGGAGCATGCGACAGAGATTTGGCCTTAGAATTATATTATGTTTTAGATTACGGAATTGTAAACGATCATCGACGTTTAACGCTTAGTAAAGAAATATTTTTAACAACACGATGAAGTCCAATCCAAATAGCCATACCAAGAAGATTATCGTAGGTCGTAATGCCACTTTAAATTCATATAACTGGAGTCGTATAATGTGGAACCGTTATTGACTGTAGTAGATATTCCGAATTACTTTAATCTCAAATGTAACAATTCAAAAGCAGGCTTGTGTATTTATGCTTGTACAAAAATAACTAAGACCGCAAACAATTTTCGTTTCAATTTTCTCAAAAATCTATTTCTTATCATCTGAACAATAATACTCTAAAATATAACGAAAAACCAAAATGTCCACATCTGGAGTCGATCGTAACATCTTACGATATCCGGCAGATATAAAGGCACGTATGTTTGATAGGAAGGTCGTACGATCGAAATTTGGGCACATTAAAGTTGCTGTATGGGCCACATCCAAAGAGCCCCACCTAAATGAAAGATAGGAAGTCTTCCATTTACCGGTGTACGTCGCAGGGGAAAAAATAGACTACGCAGTTGCGAACAGGATCTACGTATCATAAAATATCAAAATTGGACACTGCTAGCTTTGGTTGTGATATATGTGTGGTGTAAAGAGGGATCTTATTCCGGGAATAAATTTTTTTCCCATTTGCAGGTAATTGGCAAACCCTGAAGTTGAACCGGTAAACCAATCAACGTTGGAATTCGACAGATGGAATAGGCAGTAAGAAACTCTGATTGGTCACGTTGCACTTACTTTCAGATATTCACTTAGAGTTAAATCAATTCTACCCACCACACTATAATAGTCAGAAGCTAAGGCCAAGGAGCTTAGTGATATAAAAACTACCAAAAATTAGAATAATCAATTTTGTACTGACCTCCTTAAAGATATAAATTTGGTTTGAGCTAAATTCGCATGAACTTCAGAATGATTTGCATTTTTAAGATCTTTAAAAAGTTAGATATTTTACTTAAAATTTTTGGTGGCGCAGTCCGAGATACATACCTCCAAGGCAACGTTTCGATTCATTCCTCCAGGCGAGTAACGCTAAACTGGATCAGACACAGGATACCTTGTGTTAATCGTACCCCGCTAATAACTAGCCAGGCTGGGAGAGGTATATGAAGCAAAATATATTGGGTGTACAAATGTATTTCCGACCTTCTTATAGAGGTGTCGTTAGTATCACTGTTTGCATATTATTCAATCGGGCAATACATGTTTTTTGAAGGTTAGATATCAAGCATGAATAATTACTAGTGGCATTTGTTCAAAGCGTAAACAACAATTAATTTCATGTAATTCAAAATGTCGAATTTTGTGCCAAAAAAAGCATTTGTGGGAAGTTTTACTTCATTATTTTTTGTTGAAGAAAACTGCAGCGGAAACAAATCGTTTGCTTGTGGAAGTTTACGATGAACATGCTCCATCGAATACAACATGCAAAGAATAGTTTCAACGATTCAAAGTTGGTGATTTTGAGGTAAGAGACAAAGAACGTGAAGGCGGACCAAGAAACTTTGAAGATACAGAATTGGAAGAATTGCTTGATGTGGACCCTTGTCAAACCGAAAAACAATTGGCAGAAGAGTTGAATATTACCCAACAATGTGTTTCGCACCGTATACATGCAATGGATTGGTTCATAAGCTGGGCAATTGGGTGCCACACAAATTGAAAGAACGAGACATGGAACGTCGGAAAACCATGTGCGAATTGTTGCTTCAACGACAACAAACGGAGGGGTTTTTGCATCGGATCATCACTGGGGATGAAAAGTGGATCCATTATGACAATCCAAAGCGCAAACCAGCGTAGGTCAAGCCAGGTGAACCAGGGTCGCCGACGCCACAATAAATATCCATTGTTCGAACGTGATGCTTTATATTTGGTGGAATATGAAGGGTGTCGTTTATTATGAGCTGCTGAACGAGCGTGAAACCATTACGGGACAAGTTTATCGACGACAACTGATGGCTTTAAAGCAAGCTCTAGCTGCGAAACGACAGGAGTGGGACAAAAGGCACGAGAAGATAATTTTGCAACATGACAACGCTAGACCACATGTTGCTATACCTGTCAAAAACTACTTGGACAGACAGAACTGGGAAATTGTACCCCACCCGCAGTATTCACCAGACATTGCTCCCTCTGATTACCACTTGTTCCGGTCGATGTAATCAGCCCTGGCACAGCAGCACTTCACCTCATATGAAAACGTCAAAAAATGGATCGATGAATGGATCGCCTCAAAACGACCAGACTTCTTCCTTCGGGGAATCCGTTTATTGCCTGAACGATGGGCGAAGGTTATAGCTTCCGAAGGAGCATACTTTGAATTAAACATTCTTTGATTTTCTACACAAACTAATGTCTTTTATTTCACTAAAAAAGGTCGAAAATACATTTGTACACCCAATAGGTATTTCTTCGCTAAATCCATTAAAAAAAATTTCAGTCCGAAAAATAAAAAAATATGAAGAAAATCACATTCCTTCCCGAAAAAATAAAAACAATGTCACATACACAAAACAAGGAGATTTCAATGCCAAAATTGGCACGGACAACACCGACCTGACAACAAATCGACAACAAAATGCATTGGACTCTGAACAACGAAGAAAGACTCGTAGACTTCTGCATCACAAATCAGTTGTTTATAGGCGGCAGTAGGTTTCCACACAAAAATATACATAATTACACATGGACATCATCAGATGGCAGAACTACAAATCAGATAGACTACGTATGATCAACAAGAAATTTCTCACATCACTACAGGATGTTAGAACAATGAGGGGGCACAGGGTAACAGTAAAATATCAAATCAAGCCAGCCGATATGTGAAACACTCAAAGACGACAAATAGGAGAAAATTTAACACAAACAGATTGCGAGATACTGACACAAGAAACATCTTCAGTGAAACGCTCCAACTTAACCTCCAAGGAAATGAAGCTACCAGTATGGAATAAAAATGGAACCAAACAGAAGACGCCTACATCAAGGCTGCTACGGAAGTACTCGGCTACCAAGAATTCAATCGGAAACCTTGGATTAGTGATGATACATGGAAAAAGGTTGAGGAATGTCACCAACTTAAGCTTCAAATGTACCAACAAAATAATGCAGAAGTGAAACGCAGATACAAAGAAACAGCACATCAAGAAAAGAAGATGGCAGAAAACATCCTCAAAGCTGCTGAAGAGGCAGCAGCAATCCAAAATATACGAGCACTACACCAGTGTGTAATGAAAGTTATCGGCAAAATTACAAACATACCACCTATAAGGGATGGTACTGGTCAAGTATTGACATCGGATGAAGCACAGTTAAAAAGATGGAAAGAATATTTCGAGGAAGATGTTTTCAACAGCACCGAAAATATCTGGCCACCAATTGACACCAATAACGAAACTAGCAACACTGATCCACCAAGAAGTATGTAATTCTGGCAGAATCTCACCTACCATCAATGCAAAATTAAGAAACGAACAAGCTGGCTTTAGACCAGTGATCACATCAACTCAATCCGTGTCATCAATGAACAATCCAATGAATGGAATTCACCACTCTATCTGCTCTTTATCGATTTCGAACGCGCATTTAATACGATAAATAAGAACGCAATATGGCACACTTTGTAAAATGGGCATCCCAAAGGAATTGATTGAACTTATACAAGAAATGTATCGGTATGCTGGAAGCCGAGTTCAATATAAAAGCAAACAAAGTGAAAAAAACTATAACACTCGAGGAGTAAGGAAAGGATGGGTACTCTCACAAATGCTGTTGCTGATCGTATTGGATGATGTAGTAATGCGACTAACAGGTAAACTCAATGATCTGGACTATGCAGAAAACGCATATGCCTGCTCACACACAAATACTCAGCCATACAGCAGAAAGTACAACAGCTATCAGACCTAGCTGACGAAGTTGGATTCAAGATAAATATTAGTAAAACCAAGACGATGAGACTCAACACAAACATAACCACACCAATGCACATCACATGGTTGCAAAATATCGAAAACAGGCGGGACAGAGGGAGACATAAAGAAACTCATAAATAAAGCCAAAATGTTACATAAAGTCTGAAATTCTTCTGTCCTGTCACGCAAGACCAACACACGAATGTTCAACTCGTGTGTGAAATCGGTTCTACTGTGTCAGTGTGAGACATGGAAAGACATAGAAAAAGTCAGAAAGAAGCTACAGATGTTCGTAAACAAGTGCCTTCGCCGAATTCTGAAATGCTTCTGGCCTAACATCATAACTAACAGTGAACTGCTTAGAAGAACAAATCAGTCAGACATAGAGACCGAAATAAAAAGACGAAAGTGGAGATGGATTGGCCATACGCTGAGGAAATCACCAAGTGATATAACGAGGATATCATTAGACTGGAACCCGCAAGGGAAAAGAAAAGTAGGAAGACCAGCGATAACATGGAAGAGAAGAACAATGCTACATAACTTGGTAAATCATGGGAAGAGATAAAAGTTGTAGCCCCCAATCGAGTAAGCTGGATCAGCCTAGTAGACACCCTATGCTCCTAAATTGGAGATACAGAAAACAAAATACACAAAACAAAGTTTACGTTTAAAATCTATTACAAGAAGAGATTATTACCACAATTTAAATCAAGCAATTCAAAAACCAATCACCAGAAATAAAGATAATTGAAAATTTTTTCATGACCTTAAACTTTCGTTTTATACACCGTTTGGCAGATATAACGGTATATAGCATTTATATATAATGACCATCAGCATTAAGCACATGAATGCCCATAACCTTACGATATGGATAAGGGGCCCCAGGTGATTAAATATTCGCTTTGGTAGATAAGTTATCGGAATTATGCTCATATTTCACCATAAATTGCTCAGTTCGCAGAGATTGGCAGATATAACGGTATATGACATTTAAATAAACCGACCATCAATATTAAACAGGCGAATTCGAATTATCTTACAATGAGGATAAGGAGCCTTCCCAGCTGATTTAGCATTCGCTTCTGTAGATTAGTTATCGGAATTATGTACTCGTACACATGGCAACATAAATTTCTTTGTTCACAAAGGTTGACAGTTATAACGGTGTTTGGCATTTACATGTATTGCCCACCAGTATTATCCACGCGAATGCTCATTACTTTACGATAAGAAGCCAAATAATCTACCAGAATAGAATATTAAGTCAGCTGGGAAGACCCTTATCCCCATCGTAAGATAATGAGCGTTCGTGTGCTATCGTGAAATATGAGCATAATTCCAAAAAATAATTTGCCAGAAGCAAATATTAAACCAGCTAAGAAAGCTCCTTATACCATCGTAAGTTAACAAGCATTGGTGTGCTTAATGAGCATAATTTCGATAACTTATCTACCAAAGCGAATATTTAATCACCTGAAGAGACCCTTATCCGTATCGTAGGGTAATGAACATTCGTGCATAATGCACGCTTAATGAACATTCGTGCATAATGCTCTCTTCTGCATGTGATTTTTTTTGTTTTGCGGGGCTTTTAGTGGATTTAGCGGAGAAAGACCCCTGCATTTTTAAAAGTGTTTTTCGGGATAGTTTTCGATCCACTCAGTCTCTAACGGTATATGAGAATACCGAGTGCCCCCCGGATCAAATAGTCTTATTTGTGTATCGCGGATTTTTGCTCAAAAGAACCGCCTTTTTTAGAACTTTAAGGCCATTTTATGAATCTAAAAAAAATGAAGAGTTCGGCTCTCTAACGAATCCGGGAACCACTCTGATAAAACTTTATACTTTATGCTTAATCTGAAAAACGAGACACAAGCAGAAATAATGTTTGGTCCCCATAAACAACTACTATGGGAAAATGTAAAAAAACCTGGCCCTCATGCTCCCAACAAACGGAGAAGAGGGGCTGAAAGCTATAAAATGGCCAACAAGATTGCGGTGGTGGAAAGAACTGTAAAGGATAATGAAATACTCGAACGGGCAAGCTTTCAATAATTTAAGTTGACAGGACTGCGAGGTATCATCACAGCAGATGACCAACAAACTAGTAACTTAGCGTTGACATGGCTCGAAGTTATACTCAAAGCCAACTTGAAACTTTCTTACATTCTAGGAAATGAGGTAAAGTAAATGATATATTTATACCTAAGGCGGAAAAACTGTTATTGATATCTCTCTCTGTTCTCCCAAAATTAGAAGATAAAAAGAACCTCAACTTAGCCCAAAAATCGTATTTCACTGCAACTTGCTCTCAGTTATAGTCATCGCGATAACCGAGGCCACTGGTTGCAGTATAATTATAATATCTGAAAGAGATTTTCAGAAACTTCACTAGATACTTGCAATCGAAAGCTTCGGGGAGAAGTTGTGACTAAAAGCAAGCAGCCAGAACTGGCCAAGACTAGATTTCTCACGATCGAGAAACCTAATACCTCTATGAATACGGTGTATCAACGTTGTTGTAGCTGAACGAAGAGAAGGAAGAACAAGCAGACACAAATTCGTAGAAGCTCCACTATCGAATGCCCTGACTGTACTCTGTGGAAATGGACGTCAAAGACGCCATAACCTAACCAACCTTCTTACAATAGCGGTTCCTGGTACCTAAACTATGTAGTTTATATGTTTCTAGTGGTATATAAGAAGTAGTAAGTAAATCATCCATCGACCGGCCTGATTATACTCTCGTACGCAATACCAGGAAGAGGAACTTAAATAAAATTATTTTGTTTTGCTCCTCCATACCATTCATCATCTCCTTATACATACATACATATATCATCGAAGTAATGTCATGCCAAAGATAATACATACGGAAAAGTATAAATCTGCACACAAATAATGCCATAAAAGGTGTTCAAATATTAAAATTATTTACCATAAAAAGCGAAAACTTAAAATGATGAGAAATGAAAACTTGTAAAAACTCAACAAAACACAAAACTATCTCTTTGGGTTAAAAACTACATGTAACCCTTTCGAGTGTTGTAATCAGTGTCTAAAAATAATAATTTCTAATTCCCTGCTCTAATTACACGACCCGAAAGTTTTTTATGTTTGGTCTCCCAATTTTAATAATAAATGCAGTTAGATGTTATTTTTATGATTAGGGTTCTTTCTGATGTGACAAAAATAATTAAATATTTATACAACGGATACAAATTAGCAGCGAATGAAGATGATTTATGCGTAAACATTTAGAGTTAGACGAAGAACACGGGAAAATGTGGGTTATAAAAAATTAGTTTTGTGCTTTTGTTAACATATACGAGTAGTAATATGCATAATGACAAGATATCTGTTTCGTATTTCCCACATCGTAATTTTATCTGTTGTTATTCAAACGAATATGTATAGCTATAGTTTGTGGTGAATTAATTAAATCAAGGTCAAGCGTAGAGATGATTCTTAAAATTTTACGTTTTCTTTAGATATATGATACGCGGTTTTAGTAGGTGGAACGCCACCATATGTTTTGTGGTATATTACTAATTTCTAACATAATTCTATTGTTGATTCAGCATTATCACCAATCTTTTAACATTTTGTGTTACTCAATAAAAGTAGAAATAGTTTGCTTTAGCTGTTAATTTTTAACTAAACTGTTACAAGGCAAATTGTTTGATTTAAAATTGACACATTGTTGTTTATTCTAAAAGTGTAGTCCGTTGCTGCATTAATTAAATTGAAAGTAAAATTTACAGTATTCCATTTGTGATGCAATGGTCTGCACCAAACGCATGAAACTATCTAAATTGTAAGTGGTATTAAAAAATTGGGCACCAGATGAAAATTTCATTTGTATGTATGTGCCTTTTATTACCGATTACGTGTTACCGCTGCCCTTGTAATTATAATAATTAACCAGCCATAAGACATGCTAAATAACTTTGCATCTAAAATGACTTTAACAAGACGATTTCGAAATTTTCATCCCAATAAACGGAATACCGATTGAGGATTATAATAGGCCTTTGAACCTAACAGCTTCGATATCTAAATTATCGATGTCGTGTGAAATTTATTTTCGAAACGGTGGGAATATTTAGTTTGTGTTAGTTGTTACCTGTGTATGACGGAAAACGAACAAAGTAAATGGCATCCTATATAATTATCAATCAAGATTGTAGAAACTTGCCCAAATTCAGATTCACACAATTCGAATAAGTCAAAACGTATCTGTTGATCAATGATAACCGCAAGAACAAAAAAAAGTAGATGCAATTAATTTAAAGGATGACAATAAACTTTTTGGTGATCGTGGTGAAGTGCAGATCCTATGATTTACCGCAGAACCCATTTCCTGTGCTGTCTGTGCCCCGATACAAGAGCAGGCCATGATGTGACAGAACAAAAAATGTACCACTCTAGTAAATAATAACGGAAGTCTCTCACATGTCGGGAAATTCACACATTTTCGTATTTTTTAAAGAATCCTGCATTCGTGTATTACAAGGTTTTCGCAATTGTGATGATAAACAAATGCCTTTCTACTAGTTTTGGTTTGCAAAATGGAAAGGAATACCGAAAAGAACCTTAACAAAAGATGATCGTCTTTAGAGAGCAAGCGCTTTACCTTGCGGCATATAGCGTTTAAACAGCGTTAGTAACGCGGATACGAATAAATGGCGATTGGTTTGTAATAATATTGATTATGAGATTTATAGTTGAGATTTGCCAAATCAAGGTATAAGGAAGCTAAGAGTCTACCGTTGCCCTAAAAACACATCGAGTACGGTTTTATAGAGCGGCCAATTTTAGAAAATATCATCAGCCACATCTTTTTTACACCTTGAACGTGACGATAATAACACACGTTGATTTTCGTCATCAAAACTGGTAGTGCCTTGGACAAGTGATTCAACAAAGAAGAAAATCAGTTTTTAATACTGTGGGCAAAAAATAGTAAGACTTTCTTCATAACTTTAAAATTCTTTATTTATTTCTCCAAATCTATTTCGTCCCCCTCAAAGTAATCCCCCCCATGCCTCAATACACTTGTGCCAACGTTTTTTCCAATCCTCGAAACAGTTGTTAAAGTCAATTTCCGGAATAGAACTGTTGACTCAAAACGGTTTCCCCGGAGCGGTCGTTTGAGTTTGCTGAACAGCCAGAAGTCACACGGAGCTAATTTAGGCGAATGCGGTGGTTACGGAACGATATGGGTGGAATTTTTGGCGAAAAAATCACGTAAAACCAATGCAGTATGAGAAGGTGCATTATCGTGGTGCAAAAACCAAGACTTGTCGACCCATAATTCCGGCCTATTTTTACGAATAGCTTCGCGCAAACGACGCATAACACTCAAATAGTATTCCTTGTTGACAGTTTGGCCTGTCGGAAGGAATTCGGAGTGCACCACACCTCGATAATCGAAGAAAACTGTCAACATCACCTTGATTTTTGACTTGATTTGACGTGGTTTTTTCGGCTTCGGCTCACCTTTGGCACGATATTCGGCCGATTGATCGTCTGTTTCCGGGTTGTAAGCATAGATCCAAGACTCATCGCCAGTTATAATACGTTTCATGACATCCTGGTAGTCGGAAAGCATTGCTTCACAGACGTCAACGAGACGCTGTTTTTCCAACAATAAATTGAGTGATTTTGGAACCAGTCATGCTTTCACTTTTCCTTCCGATATTTTAACGATGCCAGTAAAGTCTCTGACTGTTAATCGTCGATTCTCGAGCACCAATTCCTTGATTTTATTAACGTGTTGATCATCAGTTGATGTTGATGGCCGTCCTAGACGTGGTTCGTAGTCAACACGTTCTCGACCCTCTTTGAACAATTTGTACCTATCAAAAACACTTGCTCGCAACATACAATTATCACCGAAGGCCTTTTGCAACATTCTGAACGTTTCGGCACCACAAAATTGATTCCGCACACAAAATTTAATGGAACTTCTTTGTTCAATAATTTCACTCATTGTAAAAATCGCCGAATGCACTTTTTGCACTTCAGAAAGACAAGCGTATACTAAACACTGATGATTATTTTGATGTGACATTTCGCACAGATGTCACTGACAGTCATACCAACATAGAAAAAACAATATTTTGACGAATGATTTCCCGCGCGAAATTTAAATTAAAAAGTCTTACTACTTTTAGCCCACAGTATGTGTGTACGTACAATAGTTCGTCGTACAATCCGGATCGACTTGTCAATTACGAAAATCGAATCACAAGCAAGTAATTATATCACAGAATCGGAAATGCTTATCGGACCAAGTATGGCATTGGATCTACCAACATTTGCTATGAATATCGATCATGAAAAATCCTTTCCAACTTTATCATGGGTGATCCCAGAATGTTATCAATGAACAATATAAATGTAAATATTATCTGCCACATCACTATATCTAAAGCCCAAGAAAACATCAACAAAATTAAACGTCGTGTTAAATGGAAAGTGTTCGATGACCATTCCGTTTCTTCTAATACGAAGTGGACAGAAAATCAAGCAAAACACATTTTCTCTGCAGCAGTAGATGAACATTTGCAATAAGTTTAGAATCATTCGCCACCAGTGTTAGTTGCCACTTCATCAAAACAACAGATTCACAAATACCTGTTGAAACTATTGTAACGATTGGATTTTTTTTTACAATGATATACATAATAGTTTCCAAAAGTTGATTGTTGTGTGTTATAATATTCTATCCCCAAATCATGCTTTACGATGACGATATTGTCTATCACCCTACCTTATCGAAGTTGGTTTGAGTTATGAGTGACCATAAAGATATTATCATACACACTAATCTACCTTATCGCAGTGGTTTGAGTCATGAATTACCATAATTATGTTCATTACCATTACATTAGGGTTCGCTTTAGCCCCCAATCAAATTTACGGTTTCTTCTTGCTTGCGGCAAAACGATCATAAAAATATTATTTGTCATTCGCATTCTATTATTGACTTGGGAAACAGTACGAACACCAAGTACAAAGTAAGAAGAATTGTATTGCATAAAAGTGTGGAATGACACCATATCGCAGCTGATCCTATATTATTTATATTAAGGAGAATTCAACCAAATTAAGGTAAGCCTTGGAGTGGGTAGTCGGCCCTTTATTGAATGGTTCTATTTTTCTAGGTTTAGTCATACAAATCAAACGCGCTTGTAAAGGCTATCGAATAAAATTCAACGGGAGTTTCAATTTACCGTGGTGGTTGGCGGGAAGCCATAGAGGTCCCCAATTAACCACATTTACAACCTCTTTGAACACGGGGGTAAAAGTAGCCCGGCAGTTCAACCACATTTCGTCTGTTTAGTAGATAGCAAAACAACCAATAAGTGCAGCCTTATAACATCCGTTGTGTTGCATCCGTTAATCCCCCAAAATTGGTGTAAAGAAAAAGTGTGACTAAGTGAATTGTTGGTAGGAATCTCCATTTAAGTTGTCAGTTTAATTTTTTTGTGATTTACTGAACATTATAGTATCTCAAGTTGTAGAATCTTATATAAATAAGTTACATAGTTATCAATAATTTAAACCGAGAATTTTAAGTTTGTGTAGGAAAATAATAATAATAAGTGGCCTCATCCTTGCTTGTGAAAAATTTGAATCGGTTGTGCTGTATAGGCTCGACCGAGTGGCAAGGCATTAAGTGTCTGGGTACAGTGATAAGAGAAAAAAAAGTATTTGTTTTTTTTTGTCATATGCAATTTTATATAGAGTTGTAGACACCTTCAGTTCAACCACGCGCTCCTGGAAGGACCGGAAGATAGCGGATAAAAATCAAACGGGTGAGTTTTTGAACCGGTACTATTTTTCTTAAAACTGTTTACAATTTGAGTGGCCTTGAGCATACGAGTCTATATAGTATATCCATACCAATACGTGCTTCTACTATATAGCGTGGCATGAAATTGGCGTCGTTTGAAAATAGATATTGTAAGGTCGATTATTATTATTTTTATCATGACAAATTATTTTACTCGAACTGACGTATCGGTCATTTTAGGTTTAGTACTACTTTAGTTTATAATTTATAATATCGAATTTAAAAGTAACTACGGTAAGAAACGGTCGCAAGTAACCCTTATGATGGGCATGTAATAAATTAGTACGAGATTCGAAGCAATACCACCCTGCAACGATATAGAGCTACCAGCCAATACATGTCAGGCTTCGAAACCAGAATCTCGCTACACTATTCCAGACCATGGGGAAAACCATTGCGATCCTAGTGGTCGAATAAACTTTAGAACTTAATTCAAACTTTTAAATGTTTTCAGGAGCTAAACGAATTGCAATAATAAGAAACATGAATGATTGTATAACAGAAACAGAAAGAAATCACCAAAGGATGTCCACAAGGCTCTTTTCTATAAAATAGATAAAATTATTGAGGTGCAAGGCAACTAGACAATTGCAGACTCAGGGTCAAATCGCAATTGGTGTGTAGCAAACACAATGTTACGATCTGCAGATAAAACAGTAATGTTGCAGCTTAAAGGAAAAAATGACTTTTGTCGATCTCCGATAATATCTCTAAATGGTCGAACCTTGAAAATCGTCAATCTGTTATATATCTAGGAATTAACTTTGATGTACATAAGAGAGTAACCTCTTACGTTCTAATAGTGTGTACGAGTAAAAACTGTAGGAAAATATTGCAGTCGCTGACGAGTATTAAAGGTTAGATGAGGCCTGATTCACAAAACACTGGTAATAATATATTTTTGATTTAATTTAAGGTACGCGCTATTCACATATACCGCTGCAGAATGGTTTAATAGATTAAACTGTTAATATAAGGTTTCTAAAGATCTTATATTGACAATTTAATCTATTAAACCATCATGTTTTAACTGGTGTGCTTCCGATGAATATTATAATCAAAATGAGAGCACACCTGTACTATACATAAGAAGAAACGAGCGCTCCGCTGCTTTGACAAACTGGAAGAACTTGAACCAAGGCAACTAAGACAACTGATCAATTCAAAGCATTCGAAGATCTGTGACCAAATAATCGAAACCAAATTAACTCTAAAGCTGAACAACATAGCAAACAAAATGAATGCCGTCGTCGACCTCTTCAAGGCAGTCATCACGAATTAAGCCCCATTCCTTGTAAATAGAATTTGGAACGACTATGACCTGTAAGAATAGCGACTAAAACTCATAGCTGATCTTTCATCAGAGACGGAACAAACTTAGTTAACCTCAAATTAGGTTCACAAATAAAGTATTTCACCCTCCGGCAGGAAAAGGAAGCAATCCAATTGCACTTAGTTTCGTAGCGAACGTACGAGTAGTTCTTAATAGTTTTCATGCAATTATTAAAGCTCAGTGGAGCTACAGGATCAGGCCCGCTAACTCAAACCCATCCTGGGCAAAGAATCGGCAACTACATTTATCTCAATATCGCAATGAGCCGGCACCCACATGACTTTGACACTATTGTTGCAACACAGGCGGCTAATAAAACGGGCTTCCGCAATACATTGAACACAGCTTTACACGGATACACAAAATAATATTTTCATCTTAAACAGCAAGGTTAGACGCATGAATCGCACACAGCTTGAGAGCAATCAACTCCGCCTGGAACGCCATGCATGTTGAACGCAGACTGCCGTAAAATCGTAGATGAAGTGAAGTGCAGTTCCAAAACCCGCACCTAATTCAGAGTAAGAGGCGTATGCGAAGAAAACTAAAGACTCAGACACCCGGGTTTCTCACTGGGTAAACCACAAAGAAGGAACTATTGAAATAGAATTCTTGGAAAAGTTTGTTATTAACCATAATGATTTCTCGTATAGATGAACTGAAGAGAGGTTGAACATTTGTATATGCCCTGCAATTGAACCGTGGTGTTCCTCACCTCAACGCACCCTCGCGCGCAGCGATATAAGCTGTACCCAGAATGAAAGACTGCAGCGGGGGTCGGAACAAAATGGTCTGCAAAGCAAAGATCGGAGTCAAGGACATAGCTCTGTAGACTGTGAAGTTTCGTTAAAGCGGGATTCGATTTTACCAGACCACCAAACAATAGAAAGATAGCATAAATAAGACCGAAAAGCGACGATTTGTAAACAAATATCAGTATTTTGAGAGTCAAACCCCAGGTCTCCCAAAATGTTATTCTACCACTTTTTTGGAGTAACTTTTTGAAGTTTACTTTCAAGACAAAGCTTCCAGGAAAGTTTACGGTCTAAGGTAATGCTAAGATGTTTGACGATATCTGGTCTGGTGATTGTTTCCCCATAACGAGACAGACAATTTATCAATATTTATTCGTCTAGTAAAGACCAATAAACGCGTTTTAGATGGATTAACACGCAAACCCTTCAGATAGGACTGTTAATTGTTTACCTGAAACAGTGATGACCAAGTCATCAATCACCCAGAGCCACAAGAGAGGTGACTAACCACGCCCCTGTGGGCAACCTTTGGAGACTTTAACAGTAACTAACGGACAATCCAGTTCGACCTTAACGATGATTTGGTCAATGCCAAAACTAGTGCATCTCTCGATAATGGTAGAAAACGAGGTGCTATCGAAGGTACCTGCAATATCCAGGAACGTGTCCATGAGAAACTCTTTAATGTTCAGCGAACTTTCGGTTCTTGTAACAAGTTGATGAAAAGCAGTTTCACACGATTTGCCAACTCGGTAAGAAATTTGATAAGTGGCGATCGCTGATAAATCTGTCAAAAATTCTCTAAAGACCTTTGAGAAAGGTTGAGGCGAGACTAATATGCCTAAATGCTTCAGGATCAATATAATCTGACTTTGCTTCTGCTCCAAGATTTCGGGACAATCCCGAAAGCAATGCAAGCTTGAAAATGTTGGAGTAAGTGATCCCGATAGAGAAGAAACCCACGATGTAATTCAGCAGGAACAGTCGTATCAGGATCATCTGCCTTATACGGCACAAAGGATAAAACAGCCTGTGGGCTAAATGGCTCAGATTTCCAGTAGCATATGGGTTAGTTTCCAGTAGCGTTGGGTAGTATTTCGGCAATTTCCCTAACGAAGGAGATCAGTCTACCATCAGGGAGTCGCAGTACATCCGGTCTGCAAGAAGTGGACATAATCAATATATTAACAAAAATGAATTGGAGACAATGGCGATTAAACTCTGACAAAGAAGGTAGAATGTAACTGTCAATGGTAGTTACACCATTCCGACTTTATAAAGCGAGACTCAAAATGAAATTATCTCTTGCGAGCTATATACCTACACAGATTCTCTACATACTAGGATCATACCAATTGTTTAGGAAGAAATGAAGTTAACGAGATACAAAGCAATCAAGTCTTTCCAAATTTCCAGCAGTAGTGCGTTGAATTGCTAACCATCTTAACTGAACAAAATAATGTGATATAGTAGACCAGCATACATGCCTTCTTGCAGCTAGAGACGATAAACAAGGCCTTTAGTTGCTCAACTATAATTCCTAGTGTTAAAGGTTAGGTACAGGAATTGGAGGAAATTGTTTCTAATAATGTTAACCACGACGAATTATTAATGAAACATAATCACAACGCCTAGCGCTAAGTCAAATTCAATTTGTGGGAGTTGTCATTTAAAATCTGACAATCTTGGTGAACGTCGGAAATAATCTAAGTAATATCTTTTTTAATTTTTAATTACAAAATTAAGTTTTTTGATATTTTTAATGAAATTTTTAACGTAAACGTGGTTCACGGTCGTCATGGAGTATTTTGAATCAGTCGCATTATACCGGATATATATATTTTGATTGATGTACGGAACCAGACAACCAGAGATGGAAAGCATTAATGGAGTAAGACGTTGCTTACAAAAACATGTACCAGTTACTACCGTAGTATATTCAACATTAAAAGTATAAATGAACATATAACACTACAAGTTTAGAAGTACACGAAAATGTAAAAAAATAGTAAGACAAAAGTCACACCTTTGGATTTTGACAAAAGCTGCATACCTCATTGTAAATGAGCTAGTAAGCTTAAAATTTGGTATGCGGTTGTTAAAATTGTTGTAGATGAAATAAATAAATAAGTTTCGTCTCTATGCCAGGTCGTTAGACAGCCACAGTTAATTTGTTTGTACTTACAATTTATTGAGATGACGTAGTCTGGACATAACTAATCCGTTCTATTACCTGCAAAACAAGAAAATCTATATAAATATCTAAATTAAATTTAATAAATTCATATTAGAAATTAAATGATACAATCTCCAAACTTCTTACTCCCCTGTACCAGGCCATTGGTTACGAAGCTTATAATATATTGACGATATCTTTCAAATGTCGAAAGAGTTGGTTTCTGCGTCTAACAACTATTTTATTGCATTTATTCTAGGTATAAGCCGTTTGACCCCGAAATAACACTGGTAAGCATCAAATTTTCGTATCGTAAACCCTAGAAAAATTTCTCTAGGGTTCGAAAATATGTATTTACAATCCTGAAGATCATAAATCTAAATACGGAAGTGAACAAGATGAAAGTTTCTACGCAACACGCTCTAGTCGGAAGGATAAAATGAATGACACAAAAAGTATACCTATACACTGCCGATTAGTCAGAGATGGCCAAATTAGTTAGTGTTGGCCTATTAATTAAACTAATTATCATTTTGGTTTATTAGTGCTTGCCAGAAAAGAGGAAACCGCTTTCCATTCAGAATGTTAAAAAATTCCTCAACAACAAATACCGTATATTAAATTGACCTCTACTACTGGTTAATAAACAACAAATATAGCGACGGCAATTGATTTATTGTACTTTATTTGACGTCACATAGCACAAGCGATTGATTTTAATTTATTTGGTTGGTTTGAAAAAAAAAATGTAATTGAAATACTTAAGAAGAAAAAAAAACCGTATCAAAAATAAAAAGCTCAAAAGCGTATTAATAATACGATATACATTAAAAACATAGAAGTGTTGTATTTTTTATTATTATGATTATTTCTGTCCAAATGTCTGGCACGAACTGTGCAGCTCTATGTTCATGACAAACCAAACGTAAATAAATAAATTTTTTTTGTGGATTTCGTGTCACTAAAAATAAAAATTGGTATGTACTTTACTCGTACATAAGAATTCCAAGTACATAAAATAAAAATTTCATGTAAAGCAATTACGCTACCAAAATTACGTAAATCGATCGTATTCGATTTGATGAGGCTTAATGGTTTATCCTATGCATGTCCTTATAATCTACATACTCGTATATATTCGACAATAATTTAACAGATAATCAAGTTGGAATTAGACTACTAAAAATCAATAACGATACTGAAATTTTGTATCGATTGTATGGCTTACCGATTTAGGTATTAGTCTGCAATCCAATAGGAAATCGTTAAACCAAGAATAATGGGAATTAATCTTGAAATAAAATTTATGTTTTTTACTAATTGTTTATGTTCATTAGTAGGCAGGTGGTCGAACATAGGATGTTATCTATGTTGAGCAGTTTAATGAATAATTTTGTACATAAAACAACTATTGTCGTGTTCAAAACTTTATATATAATTAAGATACGAATTATATATAAAATAAAGCAACAGCAGGTTCGCTGCAGGATTTTCAACATTATTGCTTTATATTCTTTTGAACTATAGTTGATGTATTACATCGCCTGAAAAGTTCTCGGTCTAACACATAGATGGTGCCACAAATTTAAAACCCTTGGATTTTTAAATTCTTCTTTCTAATTCTAGTTATAGTTGTTTTACTGATGCTGCATTTGTTAATTTCAACAATGTAAAAAAAAAGAATTTCGTGTGTGGATTAAATACTGCTTTTTGGTGGGGAAAAATGCCGTTCAAGCAAAGCAGTGGCTTGATAAGTGTTATCCGAACCCTGCACCAGGAAAATCAACCATCATTGACTAGTATGCTGAATTTAGACGTGGTCGAACAACCATCGATAATGCACCACGCTCTGGACGCCCAAATGAGGCTGTGACTCCAGAAAACATAAAAAAAAATCCACGAAATTGTTTTGAAAGATCGTAAAGTGAAGTTGCCTGAGATAGCTGACATTTTAAAGATATTAATGGAAAGTGTTGGTCATATTTTGCACGTCAATGAAAAAAATTACTCTTTCACCAAGACAATGCACCATGTCACAAGTCGATTGCAACGAAGTGATTGCCGAAGATGAAGATGTGATTGTCGAAACTGAAGCTTATTTTGAAGACAAAGATAATTCGTTCTACAAAACAGAACGCTCTAGAAGGAAATTATATTGATGAATAAAATCTATTTTCCCCCCAAAAAATGTGTTTTCTTTGTTAGACCGGGAACTTTTCAGGCTATGTGTTACTTAGTCTAATGATGAAACAGACAAACAAACAATTAAAAAAATAATTTAATTGTTTATAAACCTACCTATTGGGTTTTTGAGTGTTCTAATTTCGGATTTATCCCTTAATTGGTACTTATTCATGGAAAGATGTTTGCGATGAAAAGAGTGGCACTATTGAAAGATGCTCGTTGAGACAAGATAATTTAACTAATTGGGCATGCTAAACTGTTAGATTCATTAATTCGACAGAATAATGATTGTGTATTTTTCGCGTCATTTAAAATTCAGTTGTTTGTTCCCTATTAGAAGAAGAAGTCACTCTTGGTAACAATTCTAAATATTTAGATTCCGCTGTGCTCTCTGGGTAACTCTAAATGAATCAGGCGGTGTAGTGGAGACGAGTAGAGAAAATTCTTTTTAAAGTAATGATAAATAACTTTCACTTAATCCGTTTATAAATGAAAACATGTTACTTCAAGTACCCATGCACATATCCATTCTCTCCCCCCCCCCCCCCCTCCCATGCGCATATCCAAACTCTGTATGAGGGAGTTTATTTATTAAAATTATCACACTTACAAAACAAATATTGAATTATAAAACCAAACATATTCGTAAAACGATCAAAAGGTGTATGTTTTAATTGCAACGTCTCAACGAAACATTAACTAATGCCAATAAGAGTATCAAGAGGATGTGAGATCATCCAAGGAATGCTGTCCTTAGGGTTTGCTACCAAAGCAGTACATTAAGAAGTCTTAAATAATCTTTATTCTTATTTATTGTCGAGTTTAACAGGTTCATTCCTATAGGGGGAGTGGGTCACTATGTTTACTGAGACAATGAATTCAATATTGTTGGAGCCCGAACACAATTAGAAAATAATAAACACGAAGCTCTACAATAACCAAATTGGGACCTCTAGATCACTTATAGAAATTTCGTCTGATCCAAATGCGTTAATATTCGTACTAACACCTGTTAATTTTTTGGTTGATGATTCGAACTTGCTAAATAAAAACATTCACGCTAGTCGTGGTTGGAGGCTACTAGTCTAGTGATTGCCTATCTAGCCTACGAAGCTAGACGACAGTTTATTTATAAAAAGTAATCAACTAACGCCAAAAAGTGAACGTTCAGGGCTCACATTATTGTCAGTATTTTAAGTTCACAAATATACTGACCTACATTTAGGGGCCGGAGGCAAATCATTAGTTTATTATACATTCTTAATATGACTTGGGTACCAATATGTCGTTTAGTGCGTGTGTCCATTGGGATGAGTTTTTCATCGTGGCGCGCAGTTGATCTATTACTGTGTGGTTAATAAGTTTAACCGCATACCAGTTCAGTTGGTGAACATTTTAGGTCATCTTTGACTGTTGCTCGGATTCCCAATAAGAGGATTGGGATCTCTCAATCCTCAACGGTTTGTATTCAATGTGTGCCTAAGAGTTGCATAAGCTAAGTGAATAGTTAAAATTATGTTGACCGATACGCCGAATCTAAAAATGTCATTTTCCACGAGTATTTTTGCGATCGTTGCTGCGGAGTTGTTTTTGTTGCAGTAGGCTTCTGGTACCACTTTACGTGTCTGGCAAGATAAACAATATTTCGCCCATTAGTATACATCTTTGTTCATACATCTTTATTCAAGGCCAAAAATATCTTGAGGCGATGAGTTTTCGGGCGGCTCGTACACTGGAATGTGAGATATTATGCGGAGTCGAAAATGGTTTAACGTAATTTCTACGAAATATGCGGACGTTTGTTGCCTACAGAAATTTCACATTTAGATGGGTGCCGACTTGTAAAACTAGAGAGTAAGTGTGTTAGTTCTAGATTGCATCTAGACTAACATTGTTGAGTTTTTGCGGCCATTGTAATATGTGGAAATGAGTTTCAGCAGTCGCAATCTCGTGATCGTAAATTCGAGATAATGTGTCGGCGACCACATTGTACTTGCCCTGTATTCGTGCTGTATGTCTGTATATGTAAATTCAGACACAAAATTCGAGTGGTGTCATGCCTAGGGTTGCGTTCTGCTTTAGATGATATTGCTCTAGTAAGCGGCTTGTGGTCGGTGAAGATAGTGAATTCCCGATTTTCGACAAAGTAGCGAAAGTGCTTAATTGCTTGGGAAATCGCAATCAGTTCTCTATCAAATGCGGAATATTTATTTTCAACATCTGATAGCTTTTTGGAGAAAAATGCAAGATGTTCTCAAATCTCTTTGTTTAATTGCTGGAAAACTACGCCTACAGCTGTGTTAGCATACTATATTTGGTATTGTGTGGTGGATGCGTTAAAAATCTATATTTTATAAGCTTTTCTTGCGCAGAAGGAATGCATTTTGGCCTTCTTCAGGCCAAGAAAAATTTAGAAGCGTGATAGGTTTTTTGAGATGAGTTGCCAATTTGACTGAGAAAGTCAAAATTAGCCTCACACACATTTTCCTTATTGCTTATATTATTTGGTAATTTTTAGAATGAGATGGTATGCTCTCACGAGATCGATATTTTGAGAAAATCGAGAATCCATGTAATTGTGTGGAGAAATTTAGTATAGATGGGATTAGGTTCCGGTCAGGAATTGTGACTGCGTTAAACCTGTTGTACTCCCACAGGTCTCCAATCGATGTTCTTCTTCTTCACCATATGTACTAGATATAACATTGCAGATGAAAATGGTCGACAGAGTTCAACTATGAGTTGGAATTCTAGAAAAGCTGCTTTGTGGTGGATTAGATCTAGTCTACGTGGTCCAGAAAATGATAAATAGCCTGTAGTCATAATCTGGTGTTCTACCTCGTGCTTTACCGGAGATTTGTAGGTTGGTGGAGTTGTTAACAATGCTCCATAGACATTGTTGATTGTGTATAACAATGATGATGGTGTTTCAACGCGTGCTGACGTTCAGTTGATTGCGAGCTTAGTGGTTGGCTCAAACAATGTGCGGTTTTTCGGACCTACTAGGACGATTTACGTTAACAAGGATGATGGCGTGTTTAAATGATCATCTTAATCCAATGACGTCTAACAATTTGGTACGGTAAGTATTTATTACGGTACTGTTTGCTGCTAACAATACTAAATCGGGATTGCGATTTGTTCGGAAGATATAATATTTATGATACGGGATTGCACTTAAATTAGCGTCGGTAGATACCGACGATATCAGGAATGTGATATTTTTACCGAATCTTATAAAAAGAAGCGGTCTTAGGTCTACCACTGCGATCTTAAGCCATCGGTTTGGAGAACTGCAGTGTTTGCTAATTCCTTATGTTGATTAACATAATTGCATGGTTTGATGCATTTGGATGCGCTGTTACCAAATCTACCGTGATACCAACACGAGTTTTGTTGTAATTAGGAATTCAAATTATTAGTTTATTATAGGAGGAAGTTTATTATTATTAATTTATTATAGAACATTTACACATGGTAATCGTATATCTTTCTTAATATCTTAAACAATGAATGCACCAAACCAACCAATCGCACTGCAGTGACTTTGGAACGAATGTCGTTCATGTTCAGAGCTCATCATGTTCATCATAGTGATACCAAACCAAGCAAATTTAGCTGAAATTAGTATCTTGTTGCATGTGTATTGCTGTTGTAATTAGAACTTCCTCTCGAAGGAGAAAGTGCTTGTTTGATTATCTAGCCTTGCTAGCCTACCATTCATTTGCTTGAGCATCTTTTCAATCATATCGTGCAGTTCATCGGTAATATCAGCCAGATCCTCTTCCGGTTTGTCCTATTGCGTGATCAACGTTGTTTAGGACAGTACTATATGCCCAAACGTTTATTTGTCGCCGGTGATCTTGTTCGGATGTCAAGAATCTTTGAATTGGTTTCCCAGAACGCCGGTAGTCGCATCAAATGTTTGGGTATTGCTATCTCTGGCTAGATTTATACATGTTGCTGCCGAATGTTGTCACCATGAAGCAAGGAAAACCTGGGAAAATGACGTATTTCTTGATTAGATAATGCTAATAAAATTCGAGGAATAATACGCTTACCACGGATAGGGGCTCGGCCACTAATTCCCCCCAAAAATAATGGTTTTCTTATAAAATAAAAACTGTAATGGTTGCGGGCCCGATATTAATCGCCTTAAATGCATAATTAAAAAGGGAAGACTTTTGTAAGTTTTGTTTTCCGCCAGTTTTAACAATATTTCAGTTTGGTAAACATCAAAACAAATTCTGGTTTTATCTGGTTGCTACATTATGTAAACTGTGGACACTCCCATTCACTAGCAGTAAAATGATTCTGCAATTGGTAACGATCTGAATATGTTTTATAATTGCATACTTATCGTTATTATCGTATTCAGCGATTTTGTTTTGATAATAAATTAGAAGATTAGCAGCAAATTATTTTTATACTCAAGTTGTTTTTTGTTGGGTTTATTTGTACCAACTATGTCTTACTTAACCAATTTTTGTATGTACGAGATTGTTGTCTTTGTTTTATACTTACTATATTTTGTTCAGTGCATCACTCAATTTTTCGAAATTTTAGTTTCTTTATACACATCAATAAAAGCTTTCTGATCATCGCCTCCATATGTTGATAGTGTCTGACTGACCATATCCGCGGTACCATTCTGTGAACTGGCCAATAATTTTTTTTTCAGTGGATCACTCAATTTTATGAAATTTGTTTTCCTCGCACACATCAACAAAAGCTTTCTGATCATAACACCCATAAGTTAGCAATGTTGTTCGATAAAACAAATTCTAAGCTAACTGGCCATATACATCACATCAACGGAACAATTCTGTGAGCTGACCAATGTTTTGTTCACACACCTCTTCAAAAAATTTGTGTTCGTCACAAATTCGTTGGCAGTCTCGTTTGATAGGGCAAATGTTAAGCTAAATGACCATATACGCCACATACGCGGAACAATTCTGTAAGCTGGTCAAAACTTTGTTCAGTGGCTTAATCAATTTTTAGAAATTTTTGTTTCTTCATGCAAATTTACACACGAAACGTCTGTAGTTAGATGTGTATGTGGCATCGCTTTAAGTTGGTAGTGTTAGATAGGGCAAATTCTAAGCCAACTGGTAATACATGTCACATCCGTGATGGCTTTCCGTGTATGTCTGCATCATAATTATTTATATAATATTTATTGTTCGATAAGTAGTGTTTTTACGTTTATGGTAGGTAATGCGATATTTAATTTTAGATTAACGTTTCGTTTTGTCCAATTTTGTGTTTATATTTACATATTTCAGTGTTAAAATGTTTTGATAATTTGTTGTATGTAACATGTTTTTTACCCAGTGGACTATTTTGTGAATTTAACAAATATTTGTGTGTATGTTTTTTTTGATTTGGTTTTTTTGGAAACTTCATATCCGTGCTTATTATTCTTAATTGTATAGTGCGGTATTTCTTATAACGGAAGATACAAGCCGGTACAACTACTCACCACAATGAGCCACCATACGGCACAATGGTTAAATCATTGGCGTTTGGATCGGGAACTACCCAGTTCGAATCCCGATAGGGGCAAGATTCAAGAGAGATTTTCGTCACCAGATTACGACCTGTGATGAAAACGAACACAACTATGACCCCCTGACAGAGTGTAGAACTCATGGGTCGACCCATCTTCCATGCCAGTACTATAGGCTGGCATGGAGATATGCAATGTGTAGATGGTTTTACGAAAATCGGGCCTACAGCCGTACGTCCTCGAATTGACTGACAAGGCGTAAAAGTAGCACGTGAAAAGCGAACCGTGAAAGAGTTGGGTATGCTTCGGCCCCAGAACAGATTGCCAAAAAAATAAAAAGAACAAAATCCAAAAACCATTCATCTAATGGCCAAGCGATGATAACAAACAATTAGCACAGGTCTTGTTTTACTTTGTTTATTGATAAAAAGAAATCTTTAAAGATGTAATCCCTTTTACACCATCTCTAAAAAAAACCCATATAAATTCGAAAAATCGCAGATCATAAAAAGCAACTATTATCACCATATTTTTATAAATTGTTTCGCGGAGAATTTTTTGAATAGAAATTTCACGTGAATTTTCCGAGCTAGTGGTTCGGGCCGAAGTTCTGGTTCTAGTCCTAACACTTTTATCTTTGAATTTAAGGTTCCGAATGACGAACATAGTGAAATATGTTTCAAGCAGTAGAACCTGTGAATTGCGAAGTACCTAGAAGTCATCATGATATGTGAATTAACCTAAACAATAATAATTGGGGGTTTTCAGTACATCATAGACTCATCTCGATTGTCTGTTCAACCACTCCTTAAGCACCGACGTGTTTCCCGAAAAATGGAAAATTTCAAAAATTACACCAATTTTTAAATCGGGTAAACCTGATGACGTTACATGCTACAGAGGAATATCAACTACATCATCAATTACAAAATTGTTTGAATTAGTATTATGCAACTTTTTAATCCACAATTGCACGCCATCACAATAAACCAGCATAGGTGTATGCCTGGCCGATCCACATCAACTAATCTGGTTGAATTCACCAGTAAAATAATTAATGAGATAGAAAAACATCATCAAGTTGATGTAGCGTACACTGATTTCAGTAAAGCATTTGATTCCATCTGTCATCAAAAAGCACTTCGGAGTTTATTCGTATTTGAGTTTTCACTCGATTACAAATGAGAAATCAAACGTTATTAAAATTACGTCTGGTGTTCCTCAAGGATCACACATCAGGCCTTGGATATTTATTGTTTTCATAGATCGAATAACCGAGATAAGAAAAAACTCAAACGTGCTCATATTTGCTGATGACGTGAAAATTCTTCGAACTGTTAATGGAATGCTAGATACGATGAAACTTCAAGAATACTTCGATAGGTTAAGTGAATGGTGTGATCGAAACTCGCTTTACTTAAATATTAATAAATGCAAAATTATGGCTTTCCATCGTAAAAGAGATTCATTAATTACTTCATACAAAGTTAACAACGAAGTATTGCAAAGAGCCAATGAGATCATAAATTTAGGTGTTACATTTGTCGAAAATGCCAGTTTCAATAGACATATTGAAAATTGTATTTCGACAGCGAATGCCATGTTTGGATTTGTTAAAAGATGGACAGGTGAATTTAAAGATATTCAAACCTTATGTTCACTCTCGCTTACGTTCGATCTCAACTGTAATACGCTGCATCGAAAACCATGAGTTTTAGAACTAGTCCATATTTGACTTTAATTTATTACAGGACAACTTCAGAAATATCCTGAAGAATTATTTTTAAAATTTTTAAATGTTAATTCAAAATTTTATTAAATTTATTGTTTGAATTATATTTTTAATATAATTTTCGTTTTAAACTAAATAATCTGAAATCAAACATGTAATTCACAGAATAGATTTCTTTAAATAAATAAATAAACTCATATTTAATAAACAAAAATGTATAAAAAAATCATAGGAACTCTATGTTCGTGCACCTTTCGTTTTGTATCTATAATTTTTATAGCCACAGCCCTATCAGTTTGTACTAAAATACTTGGTAATCTTTTGTTGCTTCTGAGAAGATTGGTTATGTTTTCAACGTTAACTTCAATTTGGTGAAGTATTTTAAAATGTCTCAAGAGGAAACTTTGGCATTTGAAGGCATTGATTTCTCGATCTTCTGTTGTTCCTCGTTTGATTCTTCTTCCTCAATCATTCTTCCGTATATCAAGATGATCGTCGATGTTTAAAAAATACTCAATCACAAAGAATCGTATACATATGGGTTGCACCACAAACTAACGAGTAATATTTCAACCGTCTATTCATCATTTTGAGTTGTGAGGGAGCGGATCTCGTAACTCAAGTATTTTTAAATCAATTGCATATTGTACTTTCCTTTACTTTTTCCCGGGCTTTAGACACAAAATTTACAGCATGCAGAAGATTTATTTTAATGTCCTTACACGTCAGTTCCGGAGATTTATCAACGTCATTTTATAATTTATATTAATAAATAAATAAATAACTTTGGTCCATCGCCTGACAAAGTGCTGTTATGTTCGGCAAAATAAAAACTAATTTTATTTGCTCGTACATTATTTATTTTTCAATGTGATGGAAAATTGTTAATGATAAAAACCACTTTTGTCTTCTCTTTAAAGAACCTGCTAGCAATAGCTGAAATATACTCCTTCCATATTGCAAACTTCACCCAGGATTTAGAATTTTGAGCTTATAAAGGCAACGTTTTTATATTTTTAAAACATCTTGGCGAATGAAATTGTTCAATCAACAACATCAACTATAGTATCGTCGCAGTAAAGAAGGATACTATGCTTGCCGCCTGCACATGAATCGTTTTTAAAAGCAAGAGTTTTATTTGGAAACATTTTAAAGAAAAATCCCGTTTCATCGAGATTAAAAATATTTTGTAAATCATAACCCTCTAATATAACTGGTAGCCGATTTTTGATCCAATCCTCACATATGACTTCAATACCACACCGCATTAAATTCTGGAACTTTCAACAAGTTTGCAAATTCTTTCGCACTGAAAAATTTTTCGATTTCATAAATTTAAGCCATTTCAATACTACGTCTTCAACGTTTTGAAATTTTCCGGTCACAATTTTCTTTCGTTTTAAGGAGCAATGTTTTCCACTAATGTTTTAGATAATCCAAATAACTCACCAATTTCTGGATTACTTTTTGAATTTTGGGTCATTTCTGCTATAATTTCCAATTTTATTTGCAGTGTTATTGATGTTCATTTTCATCAAAGAAACGACTGCAGAATCAGTACAGTATAGGGTGTCACAATAACCGTTTCAAATTTGACATATCGGTTATTTTGCCTCTGGCAACACTAATGTCATTCTTTCTTTGACAGAAACTCAGTATATTATTTCAGCAATTGATGCCCCGTGATCATTCGCTTCGATATCGATTCGCTGTGTGGGCCTGCAACAAACTCGAAATTTATGAGGATTTTGCGTCAAAATCAACTTTTCGGACGAGGCGCTTTTCCATCTCGGTGGGTTCGTAAACAAACAAAATTGTCGCATTTATGGATCGGAAAAACTACAAGGGTAATCCATTGCGTGTTACTGTTTGGTGCGGCTTGTAGCGTGGCGGCATTATTGGGCCGTATTTCTTCGAAGATGAGGCCGGCGTGACCGTTACGGTCAACGGAATCAAGTACCGCCACATGTTAACATCTTTTTTGTGGCCATATCTTACAGATATTGGTTTGGACGACCTTTCCGCGCGTCAAAAATTCGATGGCCGCATTATTATACAAAATGGTGACGTGAATTGGCCGGCAAGGAACTGTGACTTGACGCCTTTGAAATTTTTATTTGTGGGGTTGCCGTGAAGGACAAGTATTATACGGACAATCCACAAACAATTGAGCATTTGAAAGCCAATATTGAAGCAACCATTGCCGAAATAGATCCGCACACAATCCAAAATGTGATCATAAATTGGGCTGACCGAATGGAGTACGCCAAGGCCAGCCGCGCATTCCCATTTGAATGAAATTATTTTCCATAAATAACCAGGAGGATTGTACTTCCAAACAAAAATAAATATGGAAATATATTAAGCTGTTTTTGTTTTATTAAATTTTTAAATCTGAACTTCTTATTGGGACACCCTTTACTTAAGTACGTAAACGTTAATAACACATGTGCATCAACCTATAAAATTAAATCAGGTTACCTTGCCTTATACATATGTAAGTAGTGGGTCGATCAATAAGTATCCGTGTTTGAAAACAGGTGGCGTTGTTGAAGATTGACATTGAATTTTTTAAGTTGACATTACCATTGTATATTGCCATCTGACAAACCACATCATACTAAAATTCAGTCTTGATCACAGGTTAGTTTTTATTTGGCAGCCAGTTGTTTCACTCGTGATTCGTGTTTCTCAATAACCTAACCACCGATCACCATCTATGACAATCGTGAGATATTGGTTCAACGACTTTAAACGTAGTCGCACATCTGTTTTTGTTGATGAGCGGCCAGGTCGCCCGGCAGCCGTTGTCACCGAGGAAATTGTTGAAAAAGTCCACGACAAAATTCTCGCTGATCGCCGAACCAAAGTGCGCGAATTAGCAGAAGCCGTAGGCGTGTCGGACGGAATGGCAATTAATATTTTAAATGCTAAGATAAGTTGATAAAAGTGTCGTCCTGATGGGTGCCGCGTTTACCAAAATTGAAGAAATTGCAATTCGGAATTGTCGCGGAATAAAATGGAAAAAGAGCAATATCAATCCGTAATTCACTTTTTATTTTTGAATAAAAGCGAAGTTGGATGCTGCCTATAGGGACCCTTCACCATCTATGACAACCGTGAGATATTGGTTCAACGACTTTAAACGTAGTCGTACATCTGTTTTTGGTGATGAGCGGCCAGGCCGCCCGGCAGACGTCGTCACCGAGGAAATTGTTGAAAAGGTCGACGACAAAATTAGCAGAAGCCGTAGGCGAGATAAGATAAGTTGAGAAAGGTGTCATCCTGATGGGTGCCGCGTTTGCCAAAATTGTCAAAATTGCGATTCGGAATTTTCGCGGTCAAATTGCATGAACTGCGCTACGAATAACTGCCGCACCCATCGTGCTCGACCGATCTGTCGCCCTGCGATTTTTCTCTGTTCCCCAACATGAAAGCATGGATTGGAGCAAAAAATTCAGCTCAAACGAGACAGATGCGTATTTTGAAGAGTTTGAGAAATCGTATTTTTTGGAGGGGTTAATGAAATGGCAAAAACGTTGACAAAAAGTGTATCGACCTAAAAAGAGATTACGTTGAAAAATGAAAAATAAAAATTTAAAAAACATCCGTTTTTATTTCTAACATGGATACTTATTATTGATCAACCACTCTATGTTATTGGGTTACTGCAGTTAGTTATTAAGTCAGTTTAAACGAAATTTTGCTTCACAGGACTAGAACGACGTGCGTTATATTCTTACGTTACATCCAATCAAAAATTCATAACAAAATGTTGATACTCTATGGACCGAGAATAGAACGTAAATTATTTATCGGGTATACGTTCTAACCAGAGTACGTTAAAACCGGGTTTGACTGTGTTTTGTCATATAGACAGATACAGTCAATCAATAAATATCCGTTCAACCAAAAATTAGTCCAAATGCATAAAAAAATAATAATATAGGATTTCACTAGGAAAAAGATACAAAAATAAAATTCTAAATTCTTGTAATAGTTTTGATAGCAAATTGTAGTATAATACGGCAACAACAAAGAACGAAATCAGCAAAATCCAACAAAAAAATATCTCACCTTATTCAGATGACGCACAGTGTATGTCAAGCGTGTGATGTGCTTTAGATAACTTTAATAATTAATTGTATACCCGGAAGATACCAATGATTACGATAAGGATAAATATTGAGTTTTGTTTTAATTAATTTAGCATTTAAATTTTTAAAACCCATAAAAATACAAATTTGAGATACGCAGAAAAATTTTCCACTTTATTGTTACCAACCATGCCAATGCTTCTGAAACGTATTTATATCGCTTATTCTAAAATTTATAGTTTCCGGCATAACCTATATATTAGATTCTTAAAAAATTAGCAGCCACTAAAAAAGCGACACCGGCAAACTGAATAACAGGATATTAATTTACCCACATAAATTGGGCTAATTTGTCATGGTTTATATCTCAATCGTCCTCGTTCTATGTAAATTTCAGTTTCGTTTTATTGAACAAAAACTATAATAATTTAACTTATATCATCACAGCATCTTTAGCTGAACGAATTTGAATAGATAATTTGTCTGTACGAGTATATTCAATTTTATCCGAAATCTAAACAAAAAAAAAATTCGAAGATAAAATACATAAAATAAAACACTTTGGTGTAAGAGCAAAAAACGCAAGATTTCAATCTTTTTAATTTAAACGACAACGCTACATACACAAACACGATGATGTGTAGAACAATTTAATTTTATATTTAAATTCCTATAATTTGTGAATTTTTATCTAGATATCGACTCATCGATAAATTAGTTCAATTAATTTTTAAACGACATGAACATTATACTACACTGCAGTTCGTTAGTAATTTTATTCAACCGTATATAGCGCAATTTTAAATAGGAAATTGATTTTAATTTTAAGCATTTTTATCGTGGTATCTAATCCAACAACAAACACTACGTCGTATAAATTAATGGGATTCATGTATGTCGATTAAAAATCAAACTAATATTTATATCAAGGTTGTGCTGATACTCACTCGTATATGGAGTGTGCGATGAGGTTGCGGAATTTTTTGTACATATTTTATGCCGCATTCGTTATTGAAAAAATTTTGGTGTAATTTGATTTTCTTGTAAATTACATTCGTATTTTATGTTTTTGTTTGGAAGCATATAGCATACCATTTGCATAAATTAAGTTTTGTTTATATCGTATAAGTGATATTACATTTCGTTATGTGGGTAAAGTGAAATGTTTAGTAATATCTACTTATTTACACAATGAAACACAGTAATTTGTGCTTTGCTGAACGGATTATTATCAATGAAATATTAACGAATTAGCAAAATAACACATTACCAATATCGATTTTGTATTTTTGTTGGAGTTTAGATCTTCATATAATTTTATTCAAGAACAATTATTTAGAAACGATTGGGATTTTCTAGCTCAGTTTAGTGAAACTGTTGCGTTAATTTTAAGTAAAACACTAAGTGTTATTAAAAGATACTCATCAAATAAATTTGCTATATCCTGTAATTACAAATTACTAGAACTGCCCACACCTTATCTGTGGTTTAAAATTTCTTAGTACATATTATAAAACTCACATTCTGTGCAGTTTAAATTAATATTCATATACAAATTTCTAAGATTTAAGACTTCTTGGAAACATTTGATTAAGCCGCACTTCCTGTATCTGGATATTAGTCGTAATGAAACAGATTACATTAAGCTACACCTACGTACTTAAATTTAAAACTTTATTAAGTTGGTGAATTATGGCATACGAGTACTTTTTGGATGTTTATAATATGCAGAAACAAAATATTTTCGACATGATCCGTTGCTCAAAATTGAATTTTTTTTACCTTAAACTCGGGCGTTACAAAGATCGAAAATTTGCAAATATCGAGTAACAAAAGTTAAACAATTACAAACTTAATGAAAACTGTTGATTTTTTAACAAACAAGGAATTTTCGGTTATCCTCTCGTTAACTTCATGTTCAGAAAATACTACGTTAAGTGAAATTTTATGTAGTAAAGTCAATATTAGATTAAAAATTTGCTGCTCTCTCTTCTGACACTCTATTACGGATTAGAATTAATTGGGATGTCATCTTCGGAGTCGACAATTGCCGGCATTATTGGTTTCCAGCACTTAGCAATTTTGTCTGATTCGAGATTTTCCCAGGTGTTGAAGAGGAAACTAACCGCATCGCGTAAGTTAATCCTTTTTAGGGCAGTCCCAAAATCGTGTTCAATTGATTTCAGCAAATGATTTAACCCTTTCGCTACGGATCACTCAATCTCAATTTGTTGCTGCTATATGTTGATCTACTATCTATCTGAACATAATCACTAAAACACATTTGGGAGGAACCTCATGGTATAGGAAGGGGGGTCACCAACGGAATTAAATAATTTGTGCCGGACTTACCAACCTGTTAAAGAAAAATAGCAAATTTGTGTGGGACCAAGCCGCCAACGATGCCTTCGAAAATCTGAAAAATTCATTAGCATCATCCCCAGGTTTATGCAATGCAGATTATTCGCGGCATGTTTACATACAATGTGATGCCTCAACCACTGGAATTGGAGGCGTACTATTCCAAAAAACTGATGAAGGTTTGGAACGTCCGATAGCCTACGTTTCAACCAAATTAAACGCGACTCAGCGACGTTATTCGATAACCGAACTGGAATGTTTCGCTGCTGTTGTGCCCGTAAAAAAATCTCGACAGTATCTGGAGGGATTTCCCTTCACTATTATAACGGATCATGCTAGCTTTAAGTGGTTAATGGACCAGCGTGACTTATCGGATAGACTAGCTCGGTGGAGCTTAAAGCTTCAAGCCTACGATTCTATTACCGAATACCGTAAAGGTAGTGAAAACGTAGTGCCGGATGCTCTATTAAGGCAATCTGCAGAGGAGTTGGAAGTTAATGAACTGCCGTGGAAAAATTTAATTCCCTCTATTGATCTAGATGATGCCGCTTTGAAGAGCATTGTTTGTACCTCTTTAATGAATGATATTGCAAGCCAACCAAAGTTAAAACAATTAAAAGATTGCAAGTTATACGTGCCAATCGGACTAACAAATGAATTAACTATTCGAGTTCATTGTCCTCCAAATGCAGCCCATATGGATTTTAATAAGAACATTCAGATTTTGCGTAGGTATTATTACTGGCCATCCATGAGCCGTGACGTACTCAATGTTATTACATCAAGCGTGGAATGTAAAACTTCTAAAGCCACGAATTATATAACTCGCCATCGCATGGGTTCCTATTATGAAATAAATCGTTCCTGGCAGAAATTTTTTATTAATTTTCTAGGGCCATTTTTTATTTATAGTTCTAGACCAATTTTCGCGGTTTATTCTGCTAGAGCCGATGAGAGATGCAACTTCGAAAAAGGTTATTATCTGGAGACAATTTTTAATTTATTTTAGGTGCCCGAAGTGATTTTCAGTGATAATGGGAGGCAATTCATTTCTAAATTCTTCCAGGATTTTGTGAAGAAGCACTCTATCAAACACGTACTCACTTCAAAGTACTTGCCGCAGGCGAACGCTTCGAAGCGATCAATTGTTGCAGCATTACGTTTGTATCTTAAAGAAGAACGCCGAAATTGGGACCATTATATCGATGAAATTAGTTCCGCATTGCGTAATACCATCCATCAGAGCAGACAGTTTTCGCCTCATTATCTGATATTTGGCCAACATTACGTAGGTCATGAGTCTTATTATACTTTACTTCGTCAACTACATGAAATTTCGGGGAAGGACATTGGCATATCAAATATTGACATACTATCACTGGCTCAAACCCAAGTTCTAAAAAATCTCCGGGAAGCGTATAACCGCCAATCACATACTTATAATCTTCGTAGTCGTGACCGAAAATTGGTCAAACTGTATTTGCTCGAAACTTCGTACAGAGTGACAAAGCTCAAAAGTTCGCTGCGAAATTGTAAATATTTGTTGAAAATATTTAATTTTCACTCTCGTAAGGATTAAACTAAAGTTTGCGTGACCATATTCCAAACTACACCGAAATGAAACGGATACAACTTTTAAAATATCACCTAGAACAAATTGTTAAAACATTCTTAATATAGGTGGCTTCACAATTTTAACTAAAAGTTTCAAAATTAGAAGCTAAGGAAAATCTTGTGGAACGTAAACCTCAGAATGTTGTGTGGTGTTTTGTCGGTCAACAGCGAATACAATTTAGATGATTTTTTTAATACCTCTAATACTATTAATATCTTGAATACTTAAATATAATTTAAACGTCGCTATTTCGGAGTGGTAAATGTGAAAAACCTTCCAAAATATGTTTTATTAGGAAATGGAAACTTTATTCTGCTGTTAAAATTGCGAAGTCTCATTAAACAGAATCTTTTAAGAATTTAAAAAATTTAGGGGCACCGCAGTGGTAAAATTTATTGTTGGTACATATTTGTACCAACCTTATTTTTATGTGGTACACTATTTTTCCAGCAGTGCTGTAAGTATAGACAATTCATAAAAAAAATTAAAACAAATTTTATATTATTTGTAGTGTGTTTTTGATTTTTTTTTAGAACAGTTTGCGCAGCGATGTCTTGAATTGGTTTCTATTTGTAAATGTAGAGATACTTTGCAAAACAGTTTTCTAGACAAGCGTCTATTTTTTTGTTTCACCTTTGCAGTCTTTTTACCATCAACTATTAACATTTCTGACAATGATGTTAGGAATTCAATTAGTTCTTTTCTCTTACCTCACATTGTATAATCCAAGCATTGGCAACTGCTATCATTGGTAAACGACACAAATATATATTCAACCATTTAAATTTTTTTTAAATTTTATCATTTCTGGACACGCGATTGGGAGCTTTGATCCATCTCTCTGTGTTTTTGTAACAGTCGTCAATTCTGGTTGACGACTCTGATAAAATGATTGACCAAATAAAAAGAACATAGCAAGATTAAGATCGCTCATCACACTAAAAAGTAACCCTGGAAAAACCAATAAATACAAAATAACGGAATACGACACAGGTATATCAAAAGCAATTCGCAACGCTCTCAAAAAATATACCTACACTCCAGCATATAAGACAATAAATAAAATGGAAAACCGCCTAAACAATAAAAAGGGAAAGCAATAAATGAATACAGGCATAAAGTAAAATGTAACATCGACAAACTGGTCGGTGTTTTATTACACGATTTAAAGAACACGTAAAAGATGTGGAAAACCCCATAACACAGTCCAAATATGCAGAACATCTGCCTCATCGACAGTATGCGTACATAGGATATGACGGCAATTTAGAAATCCTACATAATAAAATGAAAAAGGGCGAAAAAAATAGAATAGAGGAGTACAAAATTTATCAACATTGGAACAACCCACAACTATTGAACTCTAGAAACTACACAAATATATATTTCTACACAAAAATAATGGACAATAATATAAACGAAGCTTTGAAGAGGAGTGCAAATAAATCATCTGCGAATGAAGATCAGGATGTCGATATTGCCGAAGCAAGCACGAGTTGGTCACCACCTGGTAGGGATTTTAATCCAAAAAAGAATATAAGTCAACATCGTCCATGTAGTATTTATTGGCTCAAATATTAACATGAACGATTCTGCGATACAAATATTCCATAAATTATTTCCTCGTTCTTTGTACATTTATATTGCTCAGTGTACAAATGAAAGAATTAACTTCTTCAAATCTTCGCATCCTAATCAATCAACCCAGAATAATAAAGGAGATACAGATGGAGGCGAAATTGAAAGGGTTATTGGGTGCATGCTTATAATGTGCTATAATCGATTGCCCAGTGTCAGCCATTATTGGTCTCAACATAAATTAATGGGCAATGAATGCATTAAAAAAGCAATGTCTCGCGATACATATGTATTTTTAAGCTCAGAACTGTATTTCGCACCACCAAAAAAACCAGCAATCCGCAGCAAAACTTATTACATTAATGATATAGTTGCATGTCTAAAAAATACATTCCAAAAATGCCGTCAAAACAGTGTATTTCAGAGTATAGACGGGTCAATGACTAAATTCAAGGGACGATCAACCTTGAAGCAATATATGCCCCTCAAGCCTGTAAAAAGAGGAATCAAAATGTGGTAAAGATGTGATGAAGAGTCTGGATATACATATGATTTTAATATCTATACTGGCAAGGAACAACAAGCGATGGAAGGTACTCTAGGAGAGAGAGTGGTAAATAAATTGGTTAGCACTGTATCGAAACCTGACGTTACATTTTGTTTTGATCGGTTCTTTACGTCAGTTCATTTACTGGAAACTTTAAGTAACCCCGCTTTAGGAACATGTATAGCCAATCGAAAAAACCTGTCAAAATTTCAAGGAAAACTACAACGGGGAAAATCTACATTTCTTTTACATAAATTTATACAACAGGCCTTTTGTGTGCAAAGTGGCAATTTCTATAAACCAGAATTGACGAATATTACAAAACCAGAGAGAGACGGACCAAAGCTCCCAATCGCGTGTCCAGAAATTATAAAATTTTATCGCCAAATAATGGGTGGTGTCGATTTAGCGGAGCAATTCTGTGGTATATATGAATACGACCGAAAATTCAACAAATGGTGGAAAAAATTATTCTATCGTTTACTTATGATAGCAGTTGCCAATGCTTGGATTATACAGTGTGAGGTAAGACAAAAGAAAACTCCCCTAATTGAATTCCTAACATCATTGTCAGAAATGTTAATAGTTGATGGTAAAAAGACTGCAAAGGTGCAACGAAAAAACAGACGTTTGCCTAGAAAACTGTTGAACAAAGTTTCTCTACATTTACCAATAGAAACCAATTTAAGACATCGCTGCACAAACTGTTCTAAAAAAAATTGAAAAACGCACCACCACGTTGTGTCAGGAGTGTGAAGAAAACTCGAAGAAAACTGTCAACATCACCTTGATTTTTGACTTGCTTTGACGTTGTTTTTTCGGCTTCGGCTAAAGCATTGTTTCACAGACGTCAACGCAACGCTGTTTTTCCAAAAAATTGAGTGATTTTGAAACCAATCGTGCTTTAACTTTTCCTTCCGATATTTCAACGATGCCAGTAAGGTCTCTGACTGTTAATCGTCGATTCTCGAGTACCAATTCCTTGATTTTATTAACCTGTTGATCATCAGTTGATGTTGATGGCCGTCCTAGATGTGGTTCGTCGTCAACACGCTCTCGACCCTCTTTAAACAATTTGTACCAATCAAAACACTTGCTCGCGATATACAATTATCACCGAAGGTCTTTTGCAACATTCTGAACGTTTCGGCACCACAAAATTAATTCCGCACACAAAATTTAATAGAACTTCTTTGTTGAATAATTTCACTAATTGTAAAACTCGCCGAATGCACTTTTTGTACTTCAGAAAGACATGCGTATACTAAACACTAATGATTATTTTGATGTGACATTTGGCACAGATGTCACTGACAGTCATAAAACATAGATAAAAAATATTTCGACGAATGGTTTTCCGCGCGAAATTTAAATTAAAAAGTCTTACTACTTTTTTGCGCACAGAGTATTTAATGAATTAAACAATAAAAATTTACTAAGTTAAATCAAAAAAATTCAAAACATTGTATTTGATTTTAAATAAATAATAAATAAATAATAAATTGATTAATTCTTTAGTTACTTTATATCACATTAAATCATTTCTTTCAAATAATTCAATCAATTCTTGGTGTCCTTTCTCCTTAGTCGCTTCCATATCCTGAAGGTATTTTTTCATTTCCTTTTTTTCATTTTTCTCATTCCCTTTTTTTCATTTAATTTCTCCGCGTAATAATTCTTTTTTCCTAAAACAGTCTCTTTATTTCGTTTTTTACCTTAACTTCACCATGTGGCTCATCCAGAATCGTTAACACTTTCACATATTCATTAGAATCGTTAGTGTCTTCTGAAATATTTGTGCTGTCGGAAGCTGCATTTGGTGTTTCGTTAATTCCAACAGTTACGACGTTTTTTGAATGGACAGTCGGACAGTCATGAAATATTGGTTTTACGTGATTTTTTACCCATATCGTTCCGCAACCACCGTATTCGCCTGATTTAGCTTCGTGTGATTTCTGGCTGTTCAGCAAACTCAAACGACCGCTCCGGGGAAACCGCTTTGAGTTAATTGAAGACATTAAACATGAATCGCTACGCGCATTGGAGGCTATTCCGGAAATTGACTTTAACAATTGTTTCGAGGATTGGAAAAAACGTTGGCACAAGTATATTGAGGCCGGGGGGATAACTTTGAGGGGGACAAAATAGATTTGGAGAAATAAATAAATAATTAATTTTAAATGAACAAAGTATTACTATTTTTTGCCCACAGTATTATATCAGACCCTCCTATTATATGTATATCCATTTTTTAGTAGAATATTGAAATTTAAAGGTATAAGTTAAGCAAGAACACTGCACCGTTGTTCGTGATCAGCTATAGATCATTTTCAATCCATAAACGGATTTGGTTTATAGCAGATGTTCAATTTCGTTCGGAGAAACGGGTACAAATTATTCTGGAAGATTGGACGGAGAGGCTACGTCAGGTTTGGTGTTTTCAGTAACACTGACTTGAGAAATACAATTATAGGCCAAACCAGTGGGTCCCGGAAACGTTCCTCAGAAGCTTGCACTAGGTGTTTGATACTATTCCTAGCAGGAGACGATTTTCATTCATAGAGATTGTTGCTTATAAAATTTCGTTTCCACTGAACAAGTCCGTTGATTGTCCGATTAGGGCTTGATTCCGGTCCGATTTTCCCGTAGAAAGGTTTTAGCTTAATATTTTAATATAACTTTCAGATAAGAAATTTGTATTGGAATCCCCTTATCACCATATACTGGATCAAATTCCAATCCAGTTGAAAAAGGTTTTTATTGTTCAGTTTCTAGAGCCTCAACTTGATCACATGTGTGAGTATCGGGACTAATAAATGGCGCATTTTAATAAATGAAGCAAAATCACAACATGTGAACTTTATTAATCAAAATGTAAACCGGATTCCCATGGTACTTAACTTAAATCAAATTACACTTGAAAATACTAAGCTAAAATGGAAAGAGCGGATCAAAAAGAAAAAACGAGTTAAATAAATAAATAATAATAGGAAAATGCTCTAGCTCATGGGTAGAAATTCTGAGCTAAACATAACAAATTATAGCTAAAACCATTATCTCACTGAAAATTTCTATTATTTCATTCTATATAGGAAATATCACAAAAAAGGTATATTTGTTGTTTCATTTACAAAAGAATAAAAGAATACGCATTTCCATTCTACTAAAATTAGGCTTTTCCAGTAACACATCATGAACTCATATCGGATCCTATTGTTGTCAAACAAACCGAGTTTTATCCCTCTCTGTTTATAAATAGCTGAGTTCCATTCAAAATGCATATTTTACAAGGGATTTTCCATAATAATTCGTTATTTTTCAGAACCACATCTGAAACTTACTTTGTAATCCCAGGTTCATCCAATTTGATTGTCAAATGGCTTAGCTTTACTCAAATTAACCGATGTTCTATTTCCGGGTTTTTCTAAACCCCATCACAATCATAAAATTAACAAAAGGAGAAAGTACTTAAATAACACGAAACACCAACGGAAAATAGAATAGAAGGAACCTGGCCAACTGAACGAATCTTCGTCAAAAACGAGCGAGTTGCATCCAAAATTATTTGCGCACAAACATACAATTTAATAGCGCCTAAATCCTCAGCACACAAAATGTTAATAAATGGCCTGATTCCTTGACAGTTTGCCCTATTCCACAATTTCCTCTAAAAATAATTTTAGAAACCAATTTTCGAAACTCAATTTAATTTTGATCGATTAACAAGTAGTAATTCCACCCCAGTTTACCATATTTAAGAACATAACAGACAAATCATTTTAGAGCCCCATTTCTCCGTACCGTACACTCAATTTTATCATGTTAATAGATGACCCAGTTCCGTAATAGTTGACCATATTTCAGAACTTAAAAAATCATTTTAAAAAACCATTTCCATCCCACATGCAAATCCTGAAGTGTTTTAACATATTTTGAATCAAAAAAAAATTATTTGGATTCGGAAATTTCATAATATAAAATACAAATTTGGTATGTAAGTTCCTGATTACTATATCAGTGGCACTGTTCTGGCTTTCCCTGGGAATTGGGAATTGGGAAAAATATTTGCATAGCATTTTTGTCCAATTTATATTCTTATGACCTACTGTTGGAATTAGTTTGGTGTAAATGTTTTTGAAACAAAGATATATTGGGAATTATTTTCCCCTACAAAACTTTTGTGGAGCAACTATTTCCCAATCAACTTTGTTTCGAAAATATTTACACCACACTAATTCCAATAGTAGACCAGAAAAATATAATTTAGACAAAAATGCTATGAACATATTTTTCTCAATTCCCTATTCCCAGGAAAAGCCAGAATAGTGCCACAGGAGTATAAATTAAAGTGTAACAATTAGTAAATAATATCAAGGAAGCCTCAAATTTAAATTTGAAATTCATACCGAATTTTAAAAATTAAAGTTCGAACAAAATTGCTTTCGGTTCGAAATATGAGGTAGCGTAGTTCCGTCCCATTTGACCATATTACAGAACTTTCTTTAAAAATAATTGCATAATCCCATTTTAAGCGACAATATCGAATATCGTCTTAATCGATTAAAAAATGGTCTAGTTCTGTCCCAGTTGGCCATATTCTAGAACTGTCTGAAAACATATTTTAGAATCTCATTTCCATCCACCATACCCAATTTGAAGTTTGTAGTACTTAATAACAACAAAGACCACATTACACAAAATTTTGCAATATAAAGCTAGACACCAAATTAACGCAACATTATGCAACATGATTCAAACGAATAAAAGCTATGCTCAAAATATGGCAAGTAGCAATACACCCGTTGGGACTCATCTAATACCCGATTGTTTAGTTATTCTAATCAAATCATGAAAAAATATCTCCAAATTATGTGTGCTTCCTGGTAATTTACGAACAATCCCAATGGTTCTTTAAACTTCTATTGAAACGTCCCTGTAACATTATTTTAGCGTGCGACATAACCTTACAAAATTATAACCATTTAATAAAATATTCCTCCGTATATCCGGAAGTTTTTTTATAGAATGCTAAAGTTTTAATCATCGTGCTATATAATAGGGAAGGCAGTTTCCTTCATTGCGTACATTTTTTGAAAGCTAATATTTCAAGTACACGAGTTATGCAGTAAAAATGAAATTTTGTTTTGTTATTTTAATTTTCCTTTTCCAAAACTTTAGATCCCAAACTTGCTCTTACAATATGTTGGCTGCTCTAAACTTTTTTGAAAACTATCTCCAGAAAACTACGGAATAAAAAAAAATTAGGTAAAGTTTTATTTTCTACAAAATTCAAACACGTAGGGAGATATTCAGAATCATATAATTTAAAATACTCCAACTTCAAAAAATAATTTGTATGCCAAAAAATTACGCGGCGTTGTATTGAGATAAGGATTAGACTTTTCTTTTTGCTATTGTAGAGATTAAGATCAAGATAAATCAAACACTAAATTAAATTAAATAGGCATGCATAAAATAAAGCAATAGTTTTATTACAAAATTGCGATGGCAATGTATTATCAATAAATGTAACCTCATTTATACTGTTTGAATAATCTGGCCACATGTGACCTGTACACAAACTGGTTAAGAACGGTAAAAAGCCCCACGATATAAAAGACTACATAAACATAATGATGTCACAATTTTGTAGTGAAAGGGGATCCATGTTGGTCTTCAAAATTCGGCGAAATCCAATACAAATGCGAGATGAGAAGGCTTACTAGCTCGTTGCAAACCTACGCTGAGCAGTACTTGTATAAGGAAAATATTGTGTTAGGTATATAGACGTAATTTGGTTAAAAAAATAATATGAGTTGGCAACTGACATAATCTAGCTTTAAACAAATGAATTATTGGCAAGTTGACATTTTATAATAACGATTAACAATTCTTGGCAACAATTCGAATTAAGTTCTTTTTATATCGAAAAAGGAAACTTGATACATATTTGTGGCGATTTATCCTTGTAAATATAGCTAATGGTACGATTTCAAGAATATTTCCATAATCAAATAGCAAATCACAACCACCATAAATCATAAAACAAAAATTATGCTGAGGAATTTAAAGCTCTAGTAAAGTTTAACGGTAATGGGTACAAAATTCATGTAAATTTTTTTGCCAAAAAATTTCCGTATACATCAGTCATTTCATGGAAACGTGATTGTTGTGTAACTCAAAAAAGCCGCACATGAAAATTATTTTCATCAAAATACAAAAATCATGCTTTCACGAAAGCCTAAATATTTTTATTTTCCATTCCAAACAATCAAAACAGCAAAACTAATTCAACTTGATTGTGTGCTTTTAAAAAACACAAAACCTGAAATATTTTAAAGAAAATCATGACAACATACATAACCCCCGCACATACAAAAATTTTATTTTGCTACACGCAATCATCAAATTTAATACAAAATTGTATAACAAATTACAAATTTTTTTGGTCATTAAACTTTCCGTACATGAAAGGTGGTCTTAAAAAAAATTACACAAAATGTTATTTTAATGGTTTACAAAATATATCCCCAATTCCCTCAGAAGTTAAAGAAGAGTGAAGTTTTTACCGCAACTCATGATTTAAAACAATTGACTGTAAATAACATAGAAAATCAATCAAATTATAATTAATAAACTGGTTTAATGAAAGAAAATACTGGGAAAATCATATGTTCGTAAGGTTAATACCTAATATTAGCATAAAGCTCCTAAATCCCAGAGCGATCCAAAAAACAAAATAAAAATTTCGCATGAAATTAAATTAAAAATTCCGTTTGATTTCAAATTCCCTACAGTTTAGCAGAATAATAGGCGTTAAGCTACGATATTCAATATTTAACAGGCGGTGAAAAATATGTCAAATCACAAATTTTTGGAAGTCATGTTTTAATTTTGTGATTTGTGATTTTTTCAAAAAAATTTTGTAGAACATGAGTTTTTATGTTGTTATTGTTGTTGTTAAAGATACAGGGTGTCAAACTTTGAGAAAAATTATATACAAGATGCAATCTGATAATTATAAAACACTGTTAATTTTAAAGATAAATGAATAGGGGTTATAAAAAAATATAATAGTGGTACTCAGAGATGAACTTCCTATTAAAAATGGCCGCCAAAATGTTACTTTAGAATTTTCTCAAGGAGCGTCCCATTTTTTTCAATTTTCCTCAATTAAATCTGTTGAACACACTAAACAACATGCTTTATAAGATAGCAGAAGATTTGCAACAGAAAAATGTGTTTTGCTATTCACCGCTAGAGGCATCACTATCACAAAAAGGAAATTTTTTCTGCTGATATTTTTTGAAACCAGCAGAAATTTTTTGAAATTTTTAAGCAAATCAATAATTCTCAGCAGAAAGTTTTATAAAAAATCAAAGCTTTTATGAAACAGAGGAGAAAATATATGTTTAAACGTTTTGAAACGAAAAAAGTGAAATTTTCTTTAGAGAAAACAAAGGCTCACAAAATATACTAAAATTATCATAATCATCATAATGCAATTATGCATTTATGTTGGTAGCACTCCGGGTATATGTTTTTATGGTAGCTGAAATCATAACCACATACATGAGCAACATAAGAATCACAACTGGCGTCAGTAGCATTCCATAAATTTTTGAAGTACTGGACTAAGTGATATTTCAAACGATTGTGGTGGACTCGATTGCTACTGTGAAAATATCTATTTTGATTGGAAATCTGGAAATGTACAAACAAGTATGAATAAAAAAACACAAAATCGGAAGATATGCATTGTTGTCGTTAATAATAAAGATGATCACAAATCCTCTCCTATATTTTTGGAAGCTCAATACATATTTTTACCTATCAGGTCAGTAAGCTACAACTATATGAGAAAATGAGTTTATCTACGAGTTTTTTCTGTTAAGATTTTAAAACCACCAAAATTCTCATGAACATCTTAACGAGATAAAAAATGTCAGCAAAATTTTTTATCAAATATCAACGTATTTCGTAACCGGAAAAACAAATATGCATTGATCGTTTTAAAGCCATTTCAGAATTCAAAAAATTTGAAAACGATTTGGAAAAGGCCTGCTGTCTGAGGGAGTCAAGTTGACACATGTATCAACTCCGGAACTTGCAGCTTCCGCAAGTGTTCGTGTTATCATCTCGCAGTGACCACCGCGACTAGCTCACTACGGTATTTGTGGTGTGTTACGCTAAAACAAGGTACAAAATGGACCGGGTTAAGGTGTTAATCGTACCCTGCTGATACCCGGCCAGGTTGGGCGCCTAGTATAAAATAAACTCTAGAGGTGTATTCGGATATATTGCACCCTCCGGATCAAATTGCCTTATCTGTGTGCTGCGAATGCCTGCAAAGATGAACATGTTTTCTCCACTACTCGTCGGACAAAATTATAATACAAAAAATAGAAGAGTTTGACGCTCTTAAAAACCTGGAAACTAATGCTGGTGCGATTTTTGTCTTTAGGCCTGAATAAAACGGGATCAACATAGGACTTTGGTCATCAGGCCTGGCCCTCAAGACTTATCGAAAAAGGGACACAAACACGAACAAGGCTGGAATGCAATCTCTTGGAACATCAGCACAAACAAGGATGATCCCTTCGTATCAACTTACAAACCAGTAAAAGAGCCTGGAAAGCTCCAGCAAAGCTCAACAATATTCCGTTGGCGGAGAGAACAGAGAGGAATATGGAAACCTTCTCATTAGCTAATGAGGTTATTGGAATGAAGCAGAAGAATTCGTCTGAAAGCTTTCTACCCAAAAGGCGGAGATCAGAGGAGGGATCACAGAAGAATTCAAAGAGAACTAGAATGCAGGAAACTGTAACTTGGCTTTTCAATGAGGTACTAAAAGAACACTTAGTGATAGCTGTCATTGACAGATCAACGAAGACGGATATATATTGTTCAGCAATTGGTGGAAGGTGACAAAGGCCTTAGTCATTTTTTAAAAATTATGAGGGAAAACTTTGAACCTGCTACGACGGAGGGGGGCACTGGACTCGTGTCAAGTTAGCATGTTGTGCTGACCAACGATCATTGACCCTGTACGGAAAGGCTCTAGAAATCCTAGCGGAAGTTTGGCCTGGTGCTAGATTAGAAGTGGTCGCTAGAGAGGATACCCTTGTAGACCTACATGTATTACTTTATAGATCCCAGGAGGAATCACAGTCTGAGGAGTATGCGCTTAGGACTCCTAAATATAAACTACTATAAGCGAAGAAGGTAGGTAAAATTCGTTCCTGCTTCCTTGCTAAAAATAATCTGAATATCTTTTTGTTATCAAATTTCAGTAATTCAAACGTGTAAGCACAAGCATTGAGAAGGACGGTGAACATCTCTTGCTTATATCAGCTTAACTTCTACATGACGAGAAAGATATCCCACCTGTCATTTAAGTAAGCCCATTAAAGGAGGGTTTAACAAAACAAAATTTGAAGTCATCCTGGGAAGTGATGCAAATTCACATCCCACAATTTGGAGAAGCACTAATACGAATGAGCGTGGTGATTTTACTCTTAGTACTAACCTATGTATATGCAATATTGGTTATAAACCAACCTTTGTAACTAAAAATAGACAAGAAGTACTAGACATTACACTTGTCTCACATACCATTTAGGTTTAGTGAATTGGAAGGTGTCGAAGGAGCATTCCTTTCCTGATCATAGTTATTTCCAATTTTTAGTTATAGAAACAGAAGGAAACCCAAATTGGGTATTTGTAGAACTATTCTAAGTAATTCACTACCAGTACCGGTTCTTAACCCCCCTGATTGAACCTAAGAGCTTGATGTCCTAGTGGACCAGCTATCCGACGCCTTTAATAAGGCCATATTAGGTGCGTGTCCTCCTAGTAGGCCTCTGGGTGAACCCCGGCTAAAACACATGTAAAAATTGTAGGAGGCTCGTTAAAAGAGCCAAGGAAAGTAAAGTGCTAAGGAATCAGACTGCTACAAGGAAGTCCGTAAAACATACAAATACGAATTAAGAAATGCTAAAACAAATGCCTAAAGATTATACTGTAGTAAAGTACAGGAGTCCTCTGAGGCATATAGGCTGCATGAAGTACTATCTCTAAGTCCCACTACTTCGAGTTTTCTCCAACGACCGGATGGTTCTTGGACCGTAACTAGTGCAGAATCATTGGAGCTGCTACTGGAAACTCATTTTACAGGTAGCTCCGAATCCGCGCAACAAAGGCCTAGGAACAACAGAGTTGTAGGCATTGTAAGCCAGATTATAAGCAGGAGAAAAATCCTGTGGGCTATAAATAGCTTGAAGCCTTATAAGTCGGCAGAACTCGATGATATTATACCGGCGGATGTCAAACAAACGACTGGCTTAACCTTACCCAACTGGAAGTTATCTTGAAGGGCAGTCTACAACTCTGTCACATTCCTTCCTGAAGAAAATGTAATGATTATACCTAAGGCAGAAAAAGCTCCCATTGCAGACCATAAGACCTTAGAATAATAAGTTAAGCCTCTACATTACTAAAAATTTTAGAAAGACAAATATAAGCTCACGTTAGAAGTTCGATTGAACCGAATAGGCTGTCGAAATCCCAACATGCATATTGCAAGGTGAAATCTGTGGAAACTGCACTCCATTCCATAATAACTTTTCTGCATATAAGTGCGTGGACGAGTCACTCAGGAGCTGAGTAGATCAAATGCTTAAAATCAGAGTCGTGACGGCCAGCTAGGGTGGGTCCTCCAATAGCAGATTTTTGAGTAGAGGCACATCGCAAGGTGGGACATTATCTCCTCTTCGGAACTTGGTCATAAATAACCTGTTATTGACCTTTATTAATAAACCGAAGTATGTGGGTCTCATCCTGGACAGGATGCAAACTGATCTGGAAACATAACATATTAGAAAGAGTAAAGAAAGCTACCATAGAGTAAACCGCTATGCCAAAAATGCCATTGTACATTGGCTCTATACTCGTATTTTTGCTATTATGCCCATTTAGTTATATGGGGTTACTATTTGGTGGCCAGCTTAAAATATTCTGGCCAATCTAAAATCCTTGATGAAAGTACAGCAAACAGATGCCTTGCGCATTAGTTGGGCTCTTAGGAGCACATCCACTCAAGCATTAGAGATTATCTTTCATCTCCCATCTTTAGATATCCAAAGTAAACAAATGGTAGCGAGCTTAGCTATAAGGCTCAACTCCATCTCCACGTGGAACAGTAACAATACAGGATACTCATCTATTCTAAGAAATAGGAACATGCCAAATACTACTGAATATCGGAGACTTAGGACTGATATCCCCAACACAGAGGACTGGTTGAAAGAGGCATTTCTGAATACTGAAGGTGTTCATTTCTTCACTGATGGTTCAAAGATGGATGAGAAGGTTGTGGATGTGGTGCCCTTGTCAAGAATTAAATGTAAACCTCTGTTTTAGTCTCATGGACTACTGCAGCGTTTTCAAGCTGAACTAATCACGATAAGGGAAGCCGTTAACTGGTTGAGGCATAATATATTATCTCTGCAAGGGATATTTTAAGAACAGCCAGGCTTCATTTAAGACGCTCAAATCATATTTTCTTACGTCGACAGTAGCCCAGAATTGTCTCTTATCTCTTAACAAGATCGATATCCACCTGAAGTGGGTGCCAGGATTTCAATAATATGGGGAATGTAATCCTAATACCTCATTTCATAAAGCAGGGCCGATGTTGATAGTTATATCGCTCGCTACATGAAAATTACTACTTCAAGGTGCTGTGCATTCCTGAAAACTCCCCTCAACAGTAAAATGAATATCGAGGATATCCTATGCTTCGTTGAGAGCTCAAGATGGTTTCATGAGTATGTGAGGAGAAAAAATATTGTGGCACGGCTACGAACCTGATTTTGTCTATACCAGCCCTTTGGGACAACCACCCGAACCTTACCTAAACCTTCTCTAATTCTTGACTTAGTATGAGAATTGGGATTAAAATCGTCTTTCATGAACAATATAAAGTGAAACGATTGGGTCAGGGACACTCCAGAAATATTTAAATTTGTAGATTTATGTATGTTTAACAATTCAATCAAATAATTGGGTTAAACAATAACTGTCACACTTTTTAATTAACAAATATGTCGTTATTATTAACTCCGTTATTGGAAAATTTGTATTTTGATGTATATTGATTATAATGCGAAATGATTGAGAATGATCCATGGCGGCACAACCGCCAAACTCAATGGTAATTGAGAGACGATTTTTTTTTATGTAGCCCCTTTTCGAATTTGAACCCTGAGTCTTCAAATTTACATGCCATATCGTTATATCATAAAAAGGATATCATTTTCACAAAAAGGAAAATAGTGATTTATACATAATTTGTGGGAATCATCCAGTTACTTCCAACTTGTGCCGAGCCAATATGGAAACTACACATTAAAGGTTTAAAATGATGCGTATCTTAATCGTCAACAAATTCAATACACTAAACATAATTATCATTTTTTCATTCAACTTAGTAATTTCAATAATTTTTCGATTATTTTCTGCCTGATTACGCTAATTTGCAATAACTATAATCAAAGAAAATTTTCTAAATCACCAATTTTTCATCTAATCAATTAACTATTAATTAGTTAACTATTAATTAATTTTTTATCTATACAGTACTCTGTTTAAATATCTAGAAAAACTTCATGCACTTGAATTGATTGCACCCAACTGCAAAAATCGAAAAAATCTTTATCTAGATAATAATTTCATTAACGAGGGAAAATATTGAACTCTAACTGACTTTATATTGGTTCTACATTTTAAAAAATATGAAATATCAGTTCGAGAGTTCAACTACACAAAATATTTGGAACGATTTAGACTTTTCGGCAAAAATATCTGGAGAACCAGTTTGCGAAGTTTACAAGCCATCATCAGCCCATTACATCTTGGGAGGGTGTAATATTAAGAGCTCTAACTGTGTTAAAAATATAATAAAGCAAATGGCACAACATTTCTCGAAATTTCTGTCATGGGATGGGTTGTAATTCCGTTAGAACGCGAAGAAATATTTTCAATCAGATGTTGATTACATCGACAGTCAAATTTTAAAGACGCATACCCTGTTCCATCGCAATTGACCTTATGACTTGTAATATTAGTCCTCGTACATAATTATTACATTGGTTTGCGGTAGTTCTTTGTTTGCGCCACATTAAAAAATACATGGCACGACTTATAAAAATACAGGCGTAATGAATGGAAAAGAAAATCAATAATTCTTATTGAAAATGAAAACCGTTTTTCATGTTTCGTCTATTTTTTCTCCATTTCCACGGTATTTTATCCAATTATAGAGAAAATTCAATATCCAATCCGTATATCCAGGTAAATTCTACATGTTGATTATCGTGGTGTATGCATAATATTCAGGTATTCCACTAATGTCACAATCTATCTATGTTCTATGTATAGCGTATAGGTATTATGTAATAAAGATATCCAAAGTTCTAGTAGATTACGTCTACAAATTGAGATTATTAGTATTCGCAACCATATTCAAGATTTTACATATACGTACGAATATTATTTTTATATTTGATTCAAGTGCTTTTGTACCCCCCGCTTTTATATCTTTATAAAAAAAATCAAAGTGTTCATTAAATTCTCTTTGCAAACATACAAAAACATAATGTTTCCGCCATTATCCGGTAACATCCATGTTTAATGTCACTAAAACGGCTTCAATTTGTACAGAAGAAAAAAATTCAACGCGTTTACACTCATGCATACAAGAACAGTTCAAAGGAAACAATCTTGACTTTCAATTTAAAAGCAAATTACTACGAAAAAGTAGACAACACAATATTATGTTGTTGTATCCATGTCTTGGTTGGATTATGTAAACGTTTCAGTCGATAGTTCTAAGATTTATTAAAATAGTGTGGCATCCGCCTGCATTCAAGAATAATTTTTGTTGCATCTTAATTAAAATATTTCTACGTCATCTTATGTTTCTCACGAAAATCACACATCCGCGGATAATTCACACGTCATATAACACTGGAGCCTTGTAATTTAACGATTTTTTTTTATAATTGTGTTACATAAAATAAAATGTACTATATATTGATGTCGCCGACTTATTGGTGACATCGTTAACTTTACATTAATTGTTACAATTATTTTTACAATCGAATCAGGGTAATTAGAATTTTTTTATTAAATCGAAGGTTTCGCGGATGAAATTATCCCTATTGAGTATTAATTGCTTAACTTCCCATATAATCGTCAAGTTCTTTTAAGGCACCCGTTTAGTAATTTATTTTGACACCATAGATCCGCAGGTTACCGTAAGAACTCTCATGATAGAAATTTAAAATTCTAGAGAGGTTCAATACCAACAAGCTGGGGTAACATCCCTATTGGTTTACAAAAGATTTGCACGGATTTTTTTTTTTATTCTATTCCTTAGCGCAATATTTTATTAATTGACTAAAAGGCTATTTCACAATTTTAACCAAAATTCGATTTAGAACTCTAAATCCATATAACAAACACCATTTCATCATGATTGTTACGAAGTGGCTTATTTCACCATAAATGTCATATGTTAATATAAATTATTTATATAGCTAATGTCCGTATAGATATGTTAACTTATGATATTTGAAAATTTAACTATTTAAGTAGTAGTTTTTATCTATTGCTTTTTAATTTTTAAATTAGAAAGACAAAAGGAAAAATCAATTAGGCGTCCAAAAATACTTACAACAAAAATGTAAGTTTTTATTATTGGGTGTAGGAGTATAAATACAAGGAATATCGATTTTCGCTTAGTTTTATTTCTATCCACTACACAGAACACAATAGGTCTGGTAAAGCACCGAACTAATAGTACCGTACTTAGTGCCTACATACTTATTTTCTACTGAATTCATCCAACACACAAATAATTAATTAAAACTTATTATTATTGTTATCAGCCTAATACGTTTATAACAATATAAGAGGCTAACTGCAAAGCTACATTTCAGCTTTTATTTCCCAAAAGAACAACACAACAACCAGAACATAAAAATGAACAATTTAATTATTAATGAAACGAAAATAATACAAATAACAATTGTATACTTGCTTGCTATATACATATATGATCCTCCGCCCAAAACCATACCACATCCCACCCCCATTTTATAAATTCGAAGCATCATTTTTTATTCAATCATTTGATTTTTCACTTTAATAGTTTTATCGCAAGCACGATATAAAGGGTGTTTTTTTAAGAGGTTGCCGATTTTTTTTTTGAATAAAACACATATAAAATTATGAAATGACCAAAATTTTTTTTTATTTGGTAGATAATTTTTTGGCATTTAACATTTAAACACTATTTCTGGCATATGGCTACCACGACTATTTTTCACAAATGTCATTCTGGAGGTCCAATTTTCCAGCACTTTTTCAAGCATTTGAGGGCGTATGTCAGCAATGACACGTTGAATATTGGTTTCCAAAGCGTCAATCGATTGAGGTTTATCCACATAAACCAATGACTTCACGTATCCCCACAAAAAGTAATCGAGTGGCGTCAAATCGCACGAACGCGGAGGCCAATTCACCGGACCATTTCTCGAAATAATGTTGTCGTTGAAAGTTTCTTTCAATAAGTCGATTGTTTCACGTGCTGTATGGCAAGTGGCACCATCTTGTTGAAACCACATTTCATTCATATCCATATCTTCAAGATTTGACAACAAAAACTCATTTAACATGGTTCTGTATCGATTTCCATTCACGGTAACGCGTCGTCCTTCCTCATTTTTAAAGAAATATGGACCGATGATCCCACCAGCCCATAGACCGCACCAAACAGTACATTTATCAGGATGCATTGGTAATTCTTGAACGGCGTGTGGATTATCTTTGCTCCAAATGCGACAATTTTGATTGTTGACGTATCCATTTAACCAAAAATGCGCCTCACCACTGAAGAGAATTTTAAGGTAAAAAAATGGATCTTCGTTCAATTGATTTAACGACCAATCACTGAATTCACGGCGCAAACGATGGTCGTGTGGCTTTAATTCTTGCACCAATTGAATTTTGTATGGCACCAAACCCAAATCTTTACGTAAAATTTTCCATAAAGTCGATGGACAAAGTCCAATTTGCTGAGCACGACGACGAATCGATAAATTGTCGTTTTCTTCGACACTGGCCTCAACGACAGCAATATTTTCTTCTGTACGAACTCTTCTCATTCTTGTCGGTGGCTTGGCATCCAAAAGAGTGAATGTAGACCGAAATTTGGTAATTACGTTCTTTATGGTGGTCTCTGACGGACGATTATGTGCACCATAAAATTCACGAAGTGCTCTATAAACATTTTTAATTGAACACTGATTTTGAAAATAAATTTCCACGATTTGAAAACGTTGTTCTGGAGTTAACCTATTCATAATGATTTGCCAAACAATACTGAGTAGAAATGCCACTTTGAGCTGTCAAAACAACTGTCATAAAATAAAACGACATCTATCGGAAAAACAAACCTCCTAAAAAAACACCCTTTACTAATAAGTAGAAGAATTGATAGTAGTACGCTAAGAAAACTTGTAATAAACTAGTTTATTTTATAACTATTACTATTATTTACAATGGCACTATAAAAACATAAATTGCATAAAGCTATTACTGGCACGATATTTTCGTCTATGGATATAGGTAGATTAAAAGTTACAAATCAATTTTCAGTAACCCGTTTAATCGAAAAACAAATTTATTGGAGTTGTAAATAGAGCCCTGTACTGTGTATACAAATAAAATTTAATGATTTGAAAAATATGTTTCTTATCAAACATTGTAGTTTAATTTCTACATATGTAGGTATACAATGTACACGATGAAAAAAAATGTATCCAGTTTATAAAAAAATTTGAGTAACTAACACTTGTTTTTAGGGAAGTTTACCACATATGTAAACAGGTTGACGCCTTATCGATTAAACAATAATACTCGAATTTTAATGGCATTAATAGATTGTACTCCCAGATTACATAATTATAACTTCTTGAAGTTCAAAATTTTACCCATCCTGATATTAAAAATATGAAACTTGACTTGAGTGACGCTCTAAATTTATTTTATTTAAGTCTAGAAGAATATTATGCCCATTTCTTTCAATTAACAAAAACGTATGGTTTCTTAAACCATACAAAAATTTTAAACGTAACTTTAAAAATAGTTAGGTTAAATAGAACTTTGGCCTGAATATTGACAAACCCGTAAAATTCACGGAAAATTAAGAAACATCACAAATTTTTAGTATGAAAATTTGTCGCAAAACGACTCAGGACAAACGGTAGGCAAATAAACTCTCAAATATACGAGTACCATCATTGAATTGATTGGTCATTTGATCTAAAGCTAGCAGAACCCAAATCGAAAATCGGACAAACACCGAAATTAGAACCCAAAACAAAATCAATTAAAAAACAAATAATTTTAGGCTCATCATGGTCTAATCAAATGCCCTATTAACAAATTTTGGGCTCCACTCGTTATTGACCAAACTTCAGGTGTTGGTCCAATTTTCGATTTGGGTTCTGCTAGCTTTAGATTAAATGACCTGAACTTTGGTCAATAACGAGTGGAGCCCAAAAATGTTTAATGGGGCATTTGATTAGACCATAATGAGCCTAAAATTATTTGTTTGTTAATTAATCTTGTTTTGAGTTCTAATTTCAGTTTTGGTCCGATTTTCGATTTGGGTTCTGCTAGCTTTAGATTAAATGACCTGAAGTTCGGTCAATAACGAGTGGAGCCCAAAAATGTTTAATGGGGCATTTGATTAGACCATAATGAGCCTAAAATTATTTGTTTGTTAATTAATCTTGTTTTGAGTTCTAATTTCAGTTTTGGTCCGATTTTTGATTTGAATTCTGCTAGCTTTAGATTAAATGATCTGAACTTTGGCCAAAACGGAGTAGAGCCCAAAAATTTTTTATGGGACATTTGATTAGACCATAACGAGCCTAAAATTATTTGTATGTTAATTGATCTTGTTTTGGGTTCTAATTTCGGTTTTGGTCCGAATTTCGATTTTGGTTCTGCTAGATTTAGATTAAATGATCGGAAGTTTGGTCAATAACGAGTGGAGCCCAAAATTTGTTAATAGGGCATTTGACTAGACCATAACGAGTTTTGGGTTCTAATTTCCGTTTTTCGATTTGGGTTCTGCTAGCTTTAGGTTAAATGACCTGAAGTTTGGTCAACAAGGGGTAGAGCCCAAAATTTGTTAATATGGCATTTGATTAGACCATAATGAGCCTAAAATTATTTGTATGTTAATTGATCTTGTTTTGGGTTCTAATTTCGGTTTTGGTCCGATTTTCGATTTGGGTTCTGGCTTGTCTTCAAGCTTTAGATTAAATGACCTGAAATTTAGTCAAAATGGAGTTGAGTCCAAAATTGTTTAATGGGGCATTTGATTAGACCATAATGAGCCTAAAATTATTTGTATGTCGTTTGATCTTGTTTTGGGTTCTAATTTGGTTTTGGTCCGATTTTCGATTTGGGTTCTGCTAGCTTTAGATTAAATGACCTGTACTTTGGCCAAAAAGGAGTAAAGCCCAAAATTTTTTAATGGGGCATTTGATTAGACCATAATGAGCCTAAAATTATTTGTTTATTAATTGATCTTGTTTTGAGTTCTAATTTCGGGTTTGGTCCGATTTTTGATTAGGGTTCTGCTAGCTTTAGATTAAATGACCTGAAGTTTAGTCAAGAACGAGTAAATATTGTCACTTTAAGGAAAATTTTTTACAAGTGTTTTACAAAAAACAATTCAAATTCAATTTTATAAGTGACAAAAGTTAACAGTGGGGCTAAAAAAATGGATCATTATAGAACAAAGAGAACGAGTGGAGCCCAAAATTTTTTGTTTTCGTTTTTTTTGTTTTTAGTTTTTTAATTGATCTAATTTTGGGTTCTAATTTCGGTTTGGTCGACGTGGGCTCTCCTAGCTTTGAAGTGATAAAGCCTTATGATTTTTCTAGAATGAGCAGAATAAAAAAAATTAAGTAGGGCATTTAACTAGCCTAAAATTAACCTTTAATTTTCCAATTGTTTTTAAATCATTTTTTGATATGGGTTCTGCTAACTTTTTCTAAAGCTAGCAGAACCCATTGTTTTAGTTGAAAGGGGTGGAGCCATTATTATTAGCCTATAACTATTCATATTATCTTGTAATGTTCTTCTGTATGGGTTCTGCTAGCTTAAGGGACGGATAGATGTGATCATCATAAGTGTCTTAGTTTTTGAGAAAAATAATTTAATCATCAGAAATAGTTGTACGGTTACAACCAATTCACCGCCATGTAACATTGCCAAAATAACACCATCGCCGACATCCACACCGCCAAAATAAATATCGCCTAAAGCCACATACAATATGTCAAGAAAGTAACGGGAATGGTCATTAAAAAATCCCGCTTAAAGAGATTGTAATTTTTGTTTCACGTTAAGTTGGCACAACTGTCCCCTATCTTGACGTGAAGTTGGAGCGCGAAATCGCCATTTTGTTTAAAGTTCTCGATTTTGTCAGTTCGATTTTTATAACGAATAAAACTATCGAACAAAGAAAAGAGACAGAGAACGATAAAAGTCAGCCAGAGCCATAACAGTTGAATACGATGGCTGTTCGATGTTATTTGTTGAGTTTTTGGTCAAAAATTCGTTTACAATGATAGCCTTGTGAACTGGTGCGTTGTCGTGGTACAAAACCCATGAGTTTTCTTTCCACAAACCTGACCTTTTTCGACGAATTTGTTCTCTTAAAAACCGCATAACGCCCAGATAATATTCTTTATTTACCGTCTGACCTTGTGGCAAGAATTCGGAGTGCAGAACCCCTCGATAATCAAAGAAAACAGACAACATTACCTAGAATTTTGATCGACTTAGACGTGTTTTTTTTCGGTTTTGGCTCAGTTGGCAGGCGCCTTTCCGAAGCTTGTTGACTGGTTTGCATATCAAACTCGTAAACCCATGTCTCATCACCAGTTATAATGCGTTTTCTGAATGTGGGATCATGTAGCAGCATGTTTTAAGCGACATTTATAATGATGTGCAGTTGTAAAATCCTCATCAGTAGCTGAATACAAGATGTGATGTAGTTTTCTGGTTACATGCTATCTTCTCTTGTCTGATTTGTTCGATGTTTTTCAGCTTTGATTAATTTACGTAGACAGACCAGTTGGCAATTATATATCCATATTGAAAAAAATTACAATCCGATAATTTTACAAAAAATTGTAAAAAATACGAACGCTCGACGTTAAAGTCAAGGCTTGATGCCGCATGATATGGAAATTAGAAAAATTGCAAATGCTTGCCGCCCCATAATGGTAGTTTTAAGTATTTAGGTGCCCAAAATTTATGCCATTCTTCACGACTTTTTCAACAATATACGACAAGAATATATTGTATAATAGACTAAAAATTAACTACCAGCGCCAAACCGGTGGATTTAAGAACTATAAAGGTATTGATACAATTGGTAGATCCTTCAAACGATATAATACAAGAGTATAATGTAAAGCAATACCGTGATATTGGGTGGTTTCCTATGGCAGGGAAAGATCCCAACAGCTTTCAACTCTCCGCTTGAGACGGACGGACAGAGTTTTATTTTTGCATTTATGGAAACCTCCAAAACGTCAAGAAAAATGGTTTATGATCATTATTCATTATTTTTCATTATTCTCTGAAAAGGTGAAAATAGGAGAAAATTACTTATAATGAAAATTGTTCAATGCCGTGGGAGACGTTTAGTGGTGATCTTGAATTGGCAGACGTTTCGACTCTCAGATATTTAAGGAATTGAATCAAACATTAGGAGTTACACATTTAAGAACGACACCGTTCCTCAAACCAATGGAATAATAGAGAGATGGCATTGAAAGCTGACGGCTGCAATAAAGTACCAGAAGAGCAACGATTGAGTGAAAATTTTACTAATAATTTTATTGGGATTAAGAGTGTCATTGAGAGAAGATATTGGTGTGCCACCTGCCGAGATAGTATTCGGAACATCTCTTCGAATACCTGGAGAGTTCTTCACTTCTGGGAAAACGAAGTTAACCGAAACTGTATTCATCAATTCCGACAGCTCAAATTCAAGTCGTCAAATTCGTCCAAAGGTTACAGCTCATCATAGTACCAGTTAAGAGAGATGAGAGATTGTATGCATGTGTTTATCATTGTACACATGTGGATCATTCAAAGTAATGGGCCAAAGAATAAATATTTATTTGACAGAATCTGACGCATTGCCCGAAGCAGTAACGAATAACACTATCCAATGTCATTCTTCTGTGTCAGAAACAACTAATTTAAAGATTACGCCACAAACACCAACGGCGAGGGTATCAAGAAGAGGCAGAAGGATAATTTTACCTGCCTGCACGCTTTCTCTAGAGGCGTAGTGGTGTACATTGTATTTTATTAGGTTACAGGGTGTGAACATACATATTATATTAGGTTTTTTGTATAACAAAACAACTCACAAAGCTATACAAAAAACCTTCATTAGGCTCGGATATACAATAGCATTTAGAAATAACAACAGAATACAACAAAAACTAAAAATCAAGCTACCTAGACAATCCTAAGACACATTAGTCACAGGTGTGTACAAACTATCATGCAACGGCTGCAATAAATTTTACAAAGGACAAACAGGAAGATCAGTTCTAACACGATTTAAAGAACATATCAACGACATAAACGCAACAGATCCAAAATCGAACTACGCAACTTAACACTATTGCATAAAGCCAGAAAAGAACACACACTCAACAGACTTGAAGAATTCGAGATTGACATATACAAAGACAATAATATATTACTAAACGACAAATTGAACACCAAAACCAACAGGATCTATGGATTAATTATAGGCAACACTAACCACAGTAGAAGGAACATAACAAATTAGACCTAGAACTAGTATTCGTTGTAAAAAGGAACTGAAGAAGGAATTAATTTTGAAATCGATATTCCAATAATAAATAAATATTGTCACTCTAAGGAAATTTACAAGTGTTTTCAATAAACCAATTTAATTCAATTTTGTTAATGTCTTTCAAAACTAAATTTAATAAACTTTTTCTGATACTCCAAAGTTGTGTATCCTACTGCTAAATAATATCGAATTATTATGTGACGAAGGCAGTGGTTCAATTAAATCAATATTTAGATGTTTAAAATGCTCGATTGCCATGACGTATGAAGAAATTTGTGCTTTCTTGTACCGGTGAATTTTTGTTCGTTGACATTTTATAAATGTCCGGACGGAATTTTTAATATCACGATTTATAGCTGGCCACACGGATCATTCAATAGCCAACTTTGTAGTCCCACGAACACCATAGGATGAGTCAAATTAGGTGATTAATGGTCGAATGCGGTTATTCGAAGTATAACAATAGATTTCTGAAGCTGTGCACGGTATTGCGACTAAACTGAGTGAGATGGTGATTCTCGTTGCTGTATCTTCGATAATATTAGGTGTGCAAGAAGAAACTCTGCTTTTTTTGGTCAAATTCAACTTTATTGGAAATATAATTGTTACAAAGGTTAATTATCGAAATAGTCGCCATTTATATCTATGGGCTTTTGCCTTTGCGATAGAAACTTGGCGGTTTCGAAGCAAAATAGTAATCGAGCCATTTTTGCACATCTTCAACTTTCGTGAACCGCTCGTCTTTCAAATATGATGACATCGATTTGAATAAGTGGTAATCAGAGGGAGTCAAGTCTGAAGAATACGCCGCATGCTGTAAAACTTCCCAGTCTAAAAAGAAGATGAGTTCCTGGGTTGATTTGGCTGTGTGGACTAGCGTTGTCATGCAGCAATATCACCTTCCGCCTTCCTTGGCTCTTAATTTGATCAATTGGGTCTGGTAACATTCAGCTATTACGATTTGACCAGGTTCCAGCAGCTCGTTTAGGATTATCGTACAAAATCCACTTTCATCACCCATAATGACTTTGTGCAAAAAAATTGTTGACCGAGAAAGCAAATTCATGCAGATGGCAACTCTTCGGGTTTTCTTTCCTTCGTTCAATTTATGAGGAACCCATTTTCCTTCCTTTTGTAATTTTCCCATTACAAGCAATCGAAGTGATATTGCTTGTTGAGTAACTCTTAACTATTCTGCAAACTCTTTTTGAGTTTGACACGGATTTTCATCCAGTAAAACTTTAAGTTCTTCGTCTTCAGATTGTTTTACTGCACCTGAACGTGGATCGTCCTCAAGACTAAAATTACCATCACGAAATCTTGCAAACCACTTTTTTACTGTCGAATGACTCAAACTATGTTTACTCAAAGTCGAATTAATCAATTCCATAGCTTGAACAGCATTTTTTCATTTAAAAATAAAATAGAATGCAATGACGTAAATATTGCTTGTGAATGACTGAAATTTATACTCGTATCTTAAAAACAGCAATAAGCTACATATGTCCAAAATGAAGGGCGTTCAAGAATATTTTTTAATGCAACGAACTTCAGAGCCGAGTTTCTACTTGCACACCTAATAGATTTAATTTCGGCATCGATACTTCGCATTATAATCAAAATCAACATTTATTCGGCACAAAAAATCTGGGACACAGTTTTCTAGCCCAATAATATAACATATGCCCAAAGTGAATTGATTGACGTAGTCTAAATATCGGACTTCACGAGGTGGTGAATTGTCTCTTTTTTTGGAAATGCGAGTATTAACGCATTGTGATCCGTATAAATACATAATTGTCGACCTTATAGCATATGTCGGAAAAGAACTACTGCTCTACTAATGGCTTCCCGATCTCTATCATATATGCTGTAACGTTGTTTTGTTGGTGAAAAAGTTTACAAAAAAAACATTTATTGCTGGATATGCTGAAATAATGTTTACTACGCTGAAATGCCACATTGTATTCATCAGATCATTTAATTGATGTTTGGTCAGGTTTTATCTTTCCTTTCACTAAATTGTGGAGGATGATTTGAAATTTTACCGCCTCTGGGATAAAGCTACGATCAAAATTAATGATCGCCAAAATTATTTTTAAATCTTGACCTACTTTTGGTAATCATAATTTCGGATTACCACAACTTTTTCTGACAACGATATTGATAAATGTTCTATTATATCTCTTGCTTAAAATATTTAGCCACCCAGAGTGCGGAGCCTGCTTGGAATCCAGACAACTTTAACATAATAGCCACCCAAATTCTCTTACAAATTTCTCAAACAATTTAACCTTTCATATATGAAATTTCGTTTACATGTAATTAAACGATATAACAGTTGACGTCGTTGTCATTAAAACATAAATCATGCTGTTCACAAAATTAATCGTGACCTTTAAGTTTCGACAAGTAAAAAAGAAAAGACCAATTCATAATTTTCAGACCATTACAATATAATATTTTCCTCCAATTTCCATGTCAAACTCAATAGTCGGGTATAGCGTGTACTGGCTCGATCACCTTGTAAATGTATTTCTTGTTCCAAATAATACATGTACACACATTCTTAATATAAATAAATAACGTGTTTGTATAAAGCCAAAATAAATTATTTGGAAAAGTGAAAAATTACTACACAACAGTAAAATTAAAATATATTCATTAGATGAATAAACAATATTTCGATGTGTCTAAATGGAAAAATGGATAACAAAAATCTGTAAGCTCCCTTTAAGCTCGTACATTATGAGTAACGTAATTAATTACGTTTTATGATTATAAAATTTCTTATAAATCATGTCCACTCAAACATAATGTAACCACATATTTCATAATTTTATTACTCGTATTAATTAAAAATAAATTTATGATGTATTTATGCTATTTTGCGAATGGCTGTCCGTATATTATTAGGTTATGTGGTAACATAGGTTTCCCGAAGAAAAATTGTTGCCATGTTTACACAAATAAACAATTAGTTAAGTGGAAATATGATTTATGAATAAGATGGATAATTTTGTTTGAATGGTAGGCGGTTTATTTTTACTGCAAAACATTTCATTGTGGGTTTATTTACAAAGAAATTTCTTAGTTTTTTTTTTTTTTTTTAATAAATGTATGACAAAGAATACTGATTTTGCCGAAAGGTAATTATGTTAATTATTCAAATAATTTGTTTGTTCTCAAGTGCACGGCATGCACCTAATATACATGTCCAAATAACTTATAATACTGTGGGCAAAAACTAGTAAGACTATGTTCATAATTTTAAAATTCTTTATTTATTTTCCAAATCTATTTTGTCCCTCTCGAAGTAATCCCCCCGGCCTCAATACACTTGTGCCAACGTTTTTTCCAATCCTTGAAACAGTTGTTAAAGTCAATTTCCGGAATAGCCTCCAATGCGCGTAGCGATTCACGTTTAATGTCTTCAATTGACTCAAAACGGATTCCCCGGAGCGGTCGTTTGAGTTTGCTGAACAGCCAGAAGTCACACGGAGCTAAATCAGGCGAATACGGTGGTTGCGGAACGATATGGGTAGAATTTTTGGTGAAAAAATCACGTAAAACCAATGCAGTATGAGAAGGTGCATTATCGAGGTGCAAAAACCAAGAGTTGTCGACCCATAATTCCGGCCTCTTTTTACGAATAGTTTCGCGCAAACGACGCATAACACTCAAATAGTGTTTCTTGTTGACAGTTTGGCCGGTCAGAAGGTATTCGGAGTGCACCACACCTCGATAATCGAAGAAAACTGTCAACATCACCTTGATTTTTGACTTGCTTTGACATGGTTTTTTCGGCTTCGGCTCACCTTTGGCACGATATTCGGCCGATTGATCGTCTGTTTCCGGGTCGTATAAGCATAGATCCAAGACTCATCGCCAGTTATAATACGTTTCATGATATCCTGGTAGTCGGAAAGCATTGTTTCATAGACGTCAACGCGACGTTTTTCCAAAAAATTGAATGATTTTGGAACCAATCGTGCTTTCACTTTTCTTAGGCCCAAATGATCTTTCAAAATGGTTTTCGCTGATCCTTCCGATATTTCAGCGATGCCAGTAAGGTCTCTGACTATTAACCGTCGATTCTCGAGCACCAATTTCTTGATTTGATTAACGTGTTGATCATCAGTTGATGTTGATGGCCGTCCTAGACGTGGATCGTCATCAACACGTTCTCGACCCTCTTTGAACAATTTGTATATATCAATCAAAAACACTTGCTTGCGACATACAATTATCACCAAAGGCCTTTTGCAACATTCTGAACGTTTCGGCACCAAAAAATTGATTCCGCACACAAAATTTAATGGAACTTCTTTGTTGAATATTTTCACTCATTGTAAAAATCGCCGAATGCACTTTTCGTACTTCAGAAAGACAAGCGTATACTAAACACTAATGATTATTTTGACGTGACATTTGGCACAGATGTCACTGACAGTCATACCAACATAGAAAAAAAAATATTTCGACGAATGGTTTTCCGCGCGAAATTTAAATTAAAAATTCTTACTACTTTTTGTCCACATAGTACGTTTCTATATTCTGTATATAGTTAATAAAATAAAAGTATGGAAAACCTAAAAAAATCATGCGAAATAAACATCTGTGGAACAGAGGAGCAACTACGCCTCAAAGTGCAAACATTTTGTTTGAAAGTTTGCTGTAATCGCAAAAAATCTGATTTTCGAACAATTCTGCAAAACAAAATAGTTATTCATCATATTTGTCTAATTTATCGGTAATAATGGAAACTCGAATTTGATTTATCAAATATTCATTTTTGTTAGGTTTAGAGAAATCCAATCCAAGTTTAATTTACTACAGAAAAATAAGCTGGATGAAAATCATAGCTTTTTGCATTTACGCATCAAAAAAATCAAAAAAAGCGTCAAAAAATAGATCAAAACTTATACACCAATCCCTCGATTTACGTGTCAATTTACGTGTCTCCCTTTTACACGGTTAACAAAATTACAAAAAGTACTAATATTTCGATATTGCTTGTGGCGGAGAACTATCGATAGCACTATCGATTACTATCGATAGTTTAACTATCGGTCATCATCGATAGTTTTTTCAAACTATTGATAGTTTTCAATAGTGCTTGTTTTCGTGTGGGTAACTAAATTAAACCGATTAAACCCAATTAGTGCACACGGGAAAAAATTAGTGCTAGTCCAAGAGCCGAAAAAACGAGAAAAGAAAATTTCAAATTTAGCCTGAAAGACGGAATAAATAAAACCCGATTTCTAAAAAAAAAACAGAAATAATTTAAACCTAATTTTAAAACATTCTGAAGGCCGCTAAACTGATGAAATTTGTACTTATCATAGAAATATGATTTTCATAAATTTTCATTCATAAATTGAGGAAAACCAAACTAGCCCCTGAATGATACAATATTAAACAAACAAAACACAGAGATTAAGCTCAATAATTTTGTTGAACGACAAATTACACAATAGAAATAAAATGTTCTAAAATCCAAGTCATAAGCAATTTAGATAGCATATTCCTGTTAGATATATTCATTGCCATCCAAAAAATATAGTGGCTGAATTTGTGCTAATCCAGAATTGGCCCAATTCCATTGAACAGCAACGATCAACGGTCAAATTTTCCTCGTAGTCTCAGTATGACCTAAGCTATTAGAAAAACAACCGAAAGTATTGGTTACTAGTGGAAGTTTTTGAGATATTGGCCAAAAACTGAAAATAACTTATATGGCCGCAGAAAATCAAAAAATTATAGTGAAAATTCTAATCCATCTTTTTTCCCCGAATTTTCCTCGTAGTCTCAGTATGACCTAAGCTGTTAGAAAAACAATCGAAAGTATTGGTTACTAGTGGAAGTTTTTGAGATATTGGCAAAAAACTGATAATAAATTGATAAAAAAATTTAAATTTTCAAAAGGATTGGTTATGAAATGGCCTAGTTTAGTCCAGCATGAACAGATCCTAGAATTTTTCCCTAAGTTTTGGACCCCTGATCAATACTTTTATCCAAATTTCATCGTCATTCTTTCAGTATGGCGGAAAGACGGAATATTGTTAAATTTCAAGATTTCATTTACCGAGTTCCTTTACTTCGGAGATCAATTTGTCATTTTAAGGATAACTTTTAATATTTTATTCCGCTGGGATGTTTTATTTAGTGAAAAAAGAGATACAAAATGAATAATAAATTTCCGCTGGTAATTATATAACAAATTAAATTCCCTTTTGTGATCGTGCTGCCACTTGCGGCGAGTAGCGAAATCTCTTATTTTCCGCTGAGAAATTTCGGCTATCTTATACAGCATTGTTCATTGCCATTCGAAAAATATAGTGGCTGAATTTGTGGTAATCCAGAATTGGCCCAATTCCATTGAACAACAACGACCGTTGAATCAACAATTTTCTAATAAAATGTGTTCTAGAAACCAATGAAGTTGGCACTTCTGATTAGTTATTCCTATCAGGTATGTTGATTGCCATCCGAAATATATAGTTACATTAGCATGCACTTTTTGTTAGAAAATTGCTGATTCAACTGTCGTTGTTGTTCATGCTTATGTATTTCTTTAGGTTCTTTAATTCAATTTACATGATTCTAAGTGTAGGGGAGCCTATTTACCTTTTTATTATGAATCCTTTGTATCATTTTACACGCTTATCCGTGGAACGTATCTACTGTGTAAATCGAGGGATGGTAAATAAATATTTCAGGGTAGGTGAATTAATATTTCGCTGAAAATGCTTCATAATTTATTATTCCATAAACGTAACAGCAAATATATATTTTGTTGTTGTATTTACTTACTGAGAATGAAAGAATAAACATTTTCAGTGAGATATTAATTTAAGTGTACGTACTGTAAGCCGCACAATCTGAATTTTCAATCAAAAATGGGGTTTCGCATTAAAAATTTTAAAGGCGCCCGAGAACCATTGGCGTCATTGGAACGATACTAAAAAAATATTGGACACCTGTTTTTTTGGTTTCTCGTTCAAACGTTTATTCCTCCAGTTTTTTATTGGGGAAGGGGAGGAGGGTTTCATATTTTTTTCTCACCCGGTATATGTATATCACATACGCACATGCGAAAAAATCATAAAACCTAAATTATGTTTATGCTAAATTTTTCCTGTATGCATATAAATACAACATACCTTATTTGTATGCACAACATAAATTATATTTTTAGCATTAAATAACCTAAATTATGAGATTGCTTCGTATCACATTTTAACAATATGAATACAATATAAACCGTTTAGTTTATCAAGATTGTTCCCGATTATTACGGTTGAACCGATTTCTCGAAATATGTCGCAATCAAATGGAATCTCACTCAATAATACAGGTACGGCGGTAACTCAAACGTCGATAGCTCAATATGCTAACCATGTGCAATTTGCATATTTACTAAATATCACGAATGAAATTTAATTACAGAATAAAACGAATACACTTAAGCAAGATTTGTAGATAGGTATAATAATAATATTACATCTAGGTGAGGTTACCAAGACGTTGGAAGTTTGGTTTCGAACTAATGAAACTTGAATTCTTTAATTTTAAAAATCCGGTCGTCTCATCAGACTGCAGTGCAGTGACCAAAATACAAAAATATTGAAAATACTTAGCACTGACATACAAAGTATAATCACAATGCCTTAGCGAATTATTATGTTTCGCTCCGCAATCGTCAAGCCCTTCGTAACAGCTAAATAAAGTTGGCCCAAAATTTTATCTCAAAACAAAATTTTTTTTCAACGCTGGCAACACGTTTATACTATCATGATATAAAATAAAATATTGCGATATACAATTGTACTGTAATAGTTTAATTGTATATCGTAATAGTTTATTTTATATAAATTATATTATCATTTTCTATCATAATACAAAGCGGCCCGGAAGGAATTTGAGTATAGAAAATTTTATTATACAGTTTAACAGTTACTATGTAAGGTTCATTAACGTGAGTACATATAAACACATGAAATACACATTTCGTTCTGGTTAATGAGTACATTCTAATAATCTGAAAATACTGAGTAACTGGTTTAGCAATATTCGATCAAATACTCTAGGAAATAAAATTAATTTCAGTTCAACACAACACTGTGTTCAACTACTAGTCAGTTCAACTAGTAGACGTAAATTGTCATCTGGATGTCCCACTGCAAACACCAGAAGATATCGATGCCGCGATAGAAAACTTAAGACAAATAATGGAAATGGCTGCAAAAAAGCTACTCCGGAGTACAAAAATTCGGGAAAAAATAGTAAGCTCTCAAGTAACATTCAAAAGTTATTGGCAGATAAGCGGGCGACTCGGCGGCTATGGCAGCTGCACCAATGTCCTTTTCATAAATGGAAATTAAATAGAGCTATTAAACCTCTAAGAGAAGCAATACGGGAAGAACACAATCTTGGAATGCAGAATTACCTAAGTGAGCTCACAGCAACAGAGAAAACAGATTACTCACTGTGGAAGGCAGCAAGAAATTTAAAAAGGGAACGGGTTAACGAACCAGATGGTCATATGGCCAGAAGTGATTTAGAAAAGGCTATCGCTTTCTCTAACCATCTACACAAAGTGTTCACTCCAAACGAAAAAAATAATGACTGCGTACTGCCACAGTTTACGAGGGACGAGTCGAACCCAAATCCAGTAAAATTTAAATGGAAATGCGTCAAAACGATTATCAAAAACAGAATAAATCCTAAGAAAGCTCCAGGCCATGATTTAATAACTGGAAAAATGACAAAAGAATTACAAAGAATGTGGATACTTTCCCCAAAAATGGAAAATATCTCAAATTATCATGATTCCTAAGCCAGGTAAAGACGAAACCCAAGTCTCGTCGTACAGGCCAATAAGTCTACTTCCGATAATTTCAAAGCTCTTTGAAAAGATGCTACTAGAAGAACTAATACTTATATTAACTGTAGGTCGCATTATACCAGATCACCAATTTGGATTTAGAGAGCAGCACGGCACAATAGAACAGGTGAACAGAATTGTAAACACAATTAAGCTCTCCTTAGAAGAAAAGAAATATTGCTCGGCAGTTTTCTTGGATATTGCGCAAGCTTTTGACAAAGATTCAAAAGATGGCATGAAGGATTAAATTACAAAATTAAAACTCTTCTGCCTAGACAATTTCATGCAATTCTTGAAAACTACTTAGCCCAAAGGATGTTCCAGGTGAAACAAAGTACGGCCACTACTGATTTAACCGAGATAAAGGCAGGAGTACCGCAAGGTAGTGTATTGGGACCTGTGCTATACTTGTTGTTCACAGCTGACTTACCAATAACTGAAAACATAATCACTTCAACTTTTGCTGATGACACAGCTATATTGTTTTCACACAAAAATCCTCAAACAGCATCGAGAGAATTACAAGAACATCTGCACAAAATAGAAGATTGGTTAAAAACTTGGTGGATAAGGACGAATGAATGTAAATCAACACATGTAACATTCACCCTGAATAAACGCACATGTCCGGCAGTAAAATTAAACAATATCACAATTCCTCAACAAACAAACATCAAATATCTCGGTCATCATCTCGATAGAAGATTGACATGGAAAAAGCACATTGAAACAAAACGTAATCAACTAAAAATAAAATTTTCTAAAATGTACTGGTTGATCGGAAGAAAATCGAAACTCTCTCTAGACTGCAAGGTTCTACTATACAAAGCGATCCTAATCCTCATATGGACATATGGTATCCAACTATGGGGCTCAACTAGTGCCTCAAATATAGATATTGTACAAAGAACGCAAGCAAAGATACTTCGTAGCATTACAAATGCGCCCTGGTATATTCGAAACAGCAACATCCATAGAGACCTAGGAATTAAAACGGTTAAAGAAACAATAAAATCATGCAGTCTAAAATACCATCTGAAACTGGAATCACACCCTAACAAATTAGCTAGAGAACTACTAAGGCAACCGAAATACAAACGGCTTCGCAGAGCAGATTCTCTAGATTTAATCAACTGAAATATTTAATAATTACACGCATGTTGACCTAACACACTTAAATTAAGTAATTAATAATAATTTAAAAATAATAATGCATACTAATATTAAGTTATTAAGTACTAACATAGGTTAAGGCTTAAGTAAAAAGCTGGCAATAGTAAAAAAAAAAAAAAGTTCAACACAACACGAAAATTTAAAAACCTACTAGCAAATTCAAGTTTTCTATAGAGTGCTTGATGGAATTTTGCTAAATCAGTTTAAATAATCCGCAGTCTGTAAGGCTATACTACGCATATCAAATTAGAAAATCTTACTAATAATATAACATTCGATGTACATAACATGTATAATTAATACTTACTACAAAAATGTTAACTTAAAATAAAATTATAACTTAAATTGTGGTATTAAACCAAGATGTCGTTACGTTTTTTCGACTACTTCTGGTAATAATCTATACCGTTGCGTCGGGGCGTGCGATTCTAACAAGACTCTCGTGGCCATATGTGGCCCAATTAAGCTAAATAAATATTTCACAATTTTTACTCTGTAACTTCTAAGTTTTGATATTGGCCCGCGATGTCATTATATTTTTTGATTAGCTCTGGCCCTAATCTATACCATGTCGGGGCGTGCGATTCTAACAAGGCTCTCGTGGCGTCAATTTGTTTTGACGGCCGAACTTTTTAAATTAAATAATTCAAGTTTCATTAGTTCGAAGCCAAACTTCCAACGTCTTGGTAACCTCACCTAGATGTAAAAATAATATCTGGCTATCACCCAGAATAACCCAAATTTAATAATAAATAATATTAAAAAAGGGATCATCCCTTTTTCTGGGCACTTCTTCTTATCTAGATTAACGCCAAACATAAAACAAATAAATATTCATCTCATTCATTAACTGATATTTACGAAAATATGTATGTAAATGAGGATCCAAATTAATAAAATAAAAAACAAAAAGAGAAACTTACAGAATGTTGCTACGAATATCTCTCGTAGGTGAGTTAAATGTGAGTGGCTATTATGCAAATTTTTACAAAATAAATCATACTAAGATGATCAATTTCTCACTAAAGGAAGTTCAAGCAAACAAAGCCAAAACCAAAATTGACCTCAAATATTTTATTTATCAGAAGTTTACCTTTTCTGATTTTTACGTTATAACTACTTCATTCAATCCGTTGATCAAGAAAATATTAAAATAATAAAAAATCGCTAACACTTACCAAAGAGAGAAAGAGAAAACATTTGTGCAATAAAGACAAAGCAGTCCAGCTATTTACTTAATTCCCTCATTTCTAGTTAATATAAATATTACATCGCCTGAAAAGTTCCCGGTCTGACAAATAGATGATGCCACAAATTTAAAACCCATATGATTTTTAAATTCTACCAATCTTCAAACGAAATGTGTCAAAATTGCATTACATTCCGACCATTAGTTTACAAGTTACAGTTGTTTTAGTGAGGCTACTTTTGTTAATTTCAAAACAATGGAAAAAAGAATTTCGTGCGTTGATAGACAATGTTTTTTGATGGGAAAAAATATCGTTCAAGCAAAGCAGTGGTTTGATAAGAGTTATCCGGGCTCTGCACCATAAAAATCAAGTATCATTTGGCCTCTTTTTTATTGTATCCGAATATCAGATAAATCAGAGAGATAATTTTTCTGACAAATCTGATAATATTTTATTTGAAAAGACTTTTTACCGATTTTTATACACTGTACCGAAAATAAGTAAAGACCACTGAACATTAGACAACCGATTGACATCGAAGCAGCAGTGAAGAAAAAAATAGTATTATTAATTTTACAATAAATTTAATAAAAACAAGATAAAAATAATTATAAATTAATTTATCAATTACATATATTCTGTCAAAATATTTCAAATATGTTTTTCGCCCAACTCTCTGAAAAAAAAAATTCAGATCGAAAAATGACGATCTCAAAATAGTCAGAGAAAATAAAAAAAAACGAAAACAAAGGTACCAGATCGATCCGATAAAATAAAAAAACGGAAAAGGCTCTCTTTTATCTCTCTAATCTCTCCGATAAAATAAAAAAACAGGCCAATTGACTGGTATGCTGAATTTAAACTTGGTCGTACAACCACCAATTATGCACCACGCGCTGGACGTCCAAATGAGGCTGTGACTCTAGAAAAAAAAATCCACGAAATTGTTTTGAAAGACTGTAAAGTGAAGTTGTGTGAGATAGCTGACATTGCAAAGATATCAATGGAACGTATTGGTCATATTTTGCACGAACATTTGTCCATGAAAAAATTGCTCTTTCACCTAGACAATGCACCATGTCACAAGTTGATCGCAAAAATGACAAAATTACACGAATTGCATATTAAATTACTTCCGCATCCACCAGATTTTACTTGTTTGCAGACCTAGAAAAAAAGCTCCCCATGGAAAGAAATTTGGCTCCAATGAAGAAGTGATTGCCGAAACTGAAGCTTATTTTGAAGACCAAGATAAATCGTTCTACAAAAAAGGCATATAAATGTTAGAGAGGTGTTGGACTAATAAAATGTATTTTCCCCAAAAAATTGGGTTTTCTTTGTTAGACCGGAAACTTTTCAGGCAATGTGTGTCTATAAGAAATGGAATAGGCCAATATACCTTACATAGCAAAAACAACAAAATTTACCGGCCAAATGACACAGTGGTTACAGCTTTGGCGTTTGGATTGGAAGGTACTTTTCATCATTTGATTACGATCGGTGATGGAAATTAACACAATTATGACCCCCAGACAGAATCCAAAACTAATGGGGCGACCCATCTTCCATGCCAGTATTATAGACTGGCAAGAAGTCATGCAATGTGCAGATGGTTCTACGAAAGTCGGTATAGCCGTTAGTCATTTAACAGGCAACTGGCCTAAAAGTAGGACATAAAAAGCGAATCGCAAAAGAGTTGGGAGGGCTTCGGCCACCGAACCGATGAGCGAAAGAAGATAATTGGTCATTTAAAAAGCCCGCTTAGAGATTATAAAAATTTGTTGTCGCTAAGTTGGCACAATTGATCTCTATCTGTTTATTTACAGTGCTCTATTTTGCCAGTTCATCAAGTATGTTTGTTTCAAAATTTGTCGCTGAAAATGATATAGAAGGCTTACGGTTAATCGACTTTATCAAAAACACGTGCATATGAGTGGTACAGTGCATCCGATTTGCCTCGATCTGATCAGCCTCAACTGAATGTTATCATCAATAAAGTGAAGAAAATGGTGATGAAAAATCGCCATTTAGGTTTGGGAGAGATAGCCGCTGAACTTTCTACGCAATTGGGGCATAGAACGCGTTGCCACTCGACTAGTTTCGAAAGACCTGAATTTTATTTAAAACCTCATTCGCGTAAAGGTTGCTTAAGACATGCTAGAACGAGTTAATTCCGACCCCACATTCATAAAACGCATTATAACTGGTATACATGGGTTTACGAGTTTAACATCCAAACCAGTCAACAAGCTTCGGAATGGCCCCTTCCAAGCCGATCAAAAGTCAACGTAATGTTTACTGTTTTCTTTGATTATCGCGGTGTTGTGCATTCGAAATTCTTGCCAGAAGGTCAGACGGTAAATAAAAAATATTATGTGGGCGTTATGCGGCGTTTGAGAGCCAGTAACGGATAACTGGCCAAAAACTCAACAAATATCATCGAACAACCACCGTATTCATCTGATATGGCTCCGGCTGACTTTTTTCTGATTCTCATTCTCTTTTCTTTGATCGATATTTTTATTCATTATACTACAAATCGGGAAACACCCTTGAGATGAACTGACAAAATAGAGCACTGTAAACAAACTAAATGACAGATCGCGCGCAAACTTCAAGTCAAGATAGAGGGCAGTTGTGTAACCTTAGCGACAACAAAAATGTTTATAATTCTTTTAAGCGGGCTTTTTAAACGATCAAAAGCATATCGCGATGACTATTACAAAAACAACGTTGCATGGGAGTAATCATTACCATTCACTAAAAATACTGTAGTAAAAGCAATTTTGGACAAAGTAGAAAACTACACAGAATAAAATTCAAACCATTTAAATCGTAGAACACCATGGCATAACGACTCTTTCGTCGTGATTCTTTCCTCTACTCTTAGAAACAAATTTTGCAGCGGAGAAATTTGTAATTCTTTTTTCAACAAATTTTTTTTAATTAATAAAAATTTTTTCGAATTATTTATGGAAAAAATTAATTTTACACGCACATACATAAACAAAGAAATCACATGTAATCATGATTCTAAAATCAAAGTGTGGAGAGGCTCAATGAGAACATGTCTACCAATCATTGCATGAATTTGTTATTTATATTTGAATGGAAAAATTTTTGAATACAAAACGCATACACAACGCATTGTAATGCCGATTATACAGGGTGTACCAGAATTGGACCATCAAACGAAGCAGGGTGATAGGGGAGCTCATTTCCAACAAAAACAGCCACGTAAAATTTTTTCGAATTATTGATGGTGCAAAAGTTATTCCACTTTTAGTGTTTTTCAGTAAAATCGCATGCCCATCAAACAATTAATTGCCTTTTTTAATACTTTTTTAATATCTAGAAGAGTATGCCTTTCTAATAAAATCATTTTTATAAGCTGTATTATCTTCTGTCAAATAAAAACAATGGTTATGTAAAGTCTTTTTGTTTCTCAAAATTCTTTGTTGATGTTTAAGTGACTCCAGCGGCAAAACAAAGTACTACAGAAAGTTGATCCATTATCAGAACAATATGCGACACTAATGCGGATTTTAAAATGAAATCACATAGTGGACTATTCACAACAGAACGTTTTTTATCAATTTTTTTCACAAAGTAAGTCGTGGTTATTAAAAAAAGGGCTTAACAAAATTTCAATTTCTAAAATCGATGCTTTGTCAGAAATTAAAAAAATAATGAACACAATGGTATACTAAAGTATAACAATTTTTTTAAGCAAATCTAGTAGCCCGAATTAAACAAAATTTGTGGTATAAAAAGAAAAACATTTTGTAATTCATGTTAGTAGTTCCATAGATACATACTCGAACGTTTATAATTAAAATGTCAATAAGATATGTGGCTTATTCCCATCGCGAATATGCAGAAATGCATTTCATTTATGGCTTATGTGATGGCAACGCCCAAGCAGCAGCAAGAGAATACCAGAGACGATATCCATGATCCGATATCCAAATGGCGAACGCTTTTACGATTACAGAGTATTCCAAAACGTACATCAAATATACATTTATGTACATCAAATATACAGTGAAGGCGAAATGGTGGACACTTCGAACACTTATTATAATATTTTAAATTAATAAAAAACAATTCATTTTATTCATTTTGTTCTCTCACAAAGCATCGATTTTAGCAATCTATGTTAAGTGCGTTATTTAATAAACACGACTTACTTTGTGATAAAAACTGATAAAAACATTCTGTTGTGACTAGCCCGGTGTGTGATACCATCTTATAATCAGCATTAGTGTCGCGTATTTTTCTGATAGTGGGTCAACATTCTGTAGTACATTATTTTCCCACTGGAGTCACTTAAACATCAATAGCATGCAAAAATGATTTTATTGGAAAGGCACACTCTTCTAGATCGTATTAAAAAAGAAATTTAAACAAAAGAACTCTTGTTTTTTTAAATTAATTTTTTGGTGGGTGCGCACGCGATTTCTTTAAAAAACACTTAAAATGGAATAACTTTGCACCATCAACAATTCGAAAAAACTTTACTTGGTTGTTGGAAATGAGCTTACCTATCACCCTGCTTCGTTTGATCGTCTAATTCTGGAACACCCTGTATAACATATAGATTATAATGTACCAACTTCGATTTAATTTTTGGCCAAAATTCCTCCGCTTCTTGACTGGAATATGTTCGCACGTTTTAAGAAAATTTACTTATCATAAAAAACAGATAAAAAAATATTTAAGAGCCGGAAGTGAACTCCTTTAATCGGATTTCTTTATATATTTTTCTGGGGTGTCAAACTTGAAAATTTAAAGAAACCAGTCCTAACAATCGGAATATCGGTTATTAAGTCTTATGTCTACACCAAATTTCAGGTTCGTACTTAAGAGGTTTTGTTGTTCTTTTTTAAAGTATGGAACCTTAAAAAGCCGGTTTGACTTAGGTTTGTCTCAATTAATCTTAATTTGTACATCTGCATGTATGTAGATTCTATATGCGCATTTTGTCTATTCATAAGATGATTACAATAAAAATTTAAAACGCAGCAAGATCATTTATTTTTTATAACGTCATGCCAAAATAAATGTTAGTTGGTATATTTCAGGTCGTTAAATGTTTGTTCTATGGATGAATTTATTTTTTCATTTTTATGGTATAGCGACCTACCAGTGAATAAATAGCTACAGTTTCAGTAGAAATTTCCGTTCGGCGCCGGATAGTGCTTCAATATTAAAACACGGCTATTAAGTTTGTAATGGCTTAAGGGTTGTACAAAACAAAGGGAATTTAAAATTTCCCTTTGAAATGGATAGTGCTCTCGATAGCGACTCCCGATAAATAGGTAGAGCAAAATATTTTTTTATCGATTTTTAAATAAATTAATTATATGCAAAAATAGCGCGCTAAATATAAGTTTTGACATAGAAAACTGCGTGCTCCGGATACAGCTATCGAGCGCTAATAAAAAAAACGCGGCTAATATCTAATACGAGGGGTGTTCAATACTTCGGTAAATTTGTATTTTTTATAACTCTATTTAGTCTACCGACAAAAAAAATTCATGCAAATCAATGTTTCATTTCATTTCAGTGAGTGATTTACTGAGCATCGTTATATCATATACATAGATTTATCGAACTTATTGAACACCTCTCGTACCACTGGTTTTTTCCTGAGATTGAAAAAATATATATTTTCTCCTATCTAACAAAAAACTCTCCTTTTTTGGTTCTATTAACATCAAATCGCTAGCAATTGGCATAGCACTAATAAAAAAACTAAATCATTTATAACTTTCGTCATAGACATACAAAACGAATTATATTTCACGTCACTCGCTAACATTATTTGGCTAACGTTAAACCGCACGACACTTTTTGTCTATACATAACAATTCAATAGAAAATTAATGACCACACTGTGCCAAATTTCCATTCTCATTTTAATTTCTCCAAAATATTATGAAAACGAAACACTCAAAAGAAAAACATTTTCCGTTTAGTATTGAATTAGATTTGAAGAGAAACGGTTCGGAAAACGAGCAAAAATAATTTAACCAAAATTTTTCTCAAACATGAACAACAGCAAAACTAACTATGCGCATCTTCCACCACATGTAAGTAGAATGGGAAATTTTATTCGTTCAACGTTAAATATTTATTATTTTCTTATTTATAGATTTTGGTGAAAATCTTTAAACTATTGCGTACCGCGGATTTTAAAAATGCCGTCATGGTCTGTATACAATGGTACAATATTTCGTGTTGTACAACAATTGGGCGCCACTTAAAAGTTCATTTTATTGGCGAAGTAAACAATTCATATAACAGTATAACACGCCCATTTCACAGATTGGAACTAACTCAAGTAAATTTAAGTAGATGGAAATATAAAGAATTTTTAGACAAATTCTCGCATTCAATCCGAGAATTGCATGTAACTCGGTGCGCAATTACATTTAATAAATTAACGAAGTGTTTAAAATATCTGCCCAATTTAGAAACGCTGCTAATTGAAATGCGGGGCGAGACTAAATTACAGATAACAACGGCTGCATGCGCGCAGCTGCCAAATTCGTTGTCAAACATTCAAGTGCTTAGTATAGTGTGTGGTGCGGATCAATGTGGTGGTTTAAATTTTGTCCTCAGTAAATGTATTGAATTAAAAGAGCTCTCGTATTATGCACATTCTCTCAATTTTTATGATAATTCAAAAATACATGTGAACATGTGCAATGCAATGGCAAAGTGGCCTTCTGTTAATTTAAGATCATTAAAAATTGAAAGTGATGCGATCGATATCACTTCATTTTTCACGTGCTTCTGCCTAATCAAACAGATCGTGGTGAAAAAAATTAATTTGCTTGGCATACCTGCAGACTATGATCGGGACGAATTTGCCAAATTCTGTAAAAAACTACCGGATTTGGAGGAATTGGAAATGGGATCGGTGAACGATTTAGATTTGATGAGTATATGCCACCATATGCACAATTTGAGGTTATTATGTTTACAGGAATTCACCGGCCGGGAATTAGGAATCGTCGGCGAGTTGTATAATCTTGAGGTAAAATACATATACGTCAGGCTTAAAACTTAAATACAAAATTTTTTTTGTTCCATAGGCTCTCAATGTAATGGCATACAACGAATACCAAAACCAACTATACAATTTCACAACAGCCAATATGCCAAATTTGACCGTGCTAAAATTAACTCGAGTAAAGATTTCGAAACAACTTTTAAATTTATTGTGCAAAAATTTTAAAAAGCTGGTAAAACTCGAGCTCTATCTAACCACGCACGATTGTACTTCTATATTTAAATATCAACAGAAACTGAACGTGCTACTACTGTACTTTTGGAGCTCGTGTCCCGAATCGTTTGCAGACATTTCGACCGAGTATACGTGTTTGAATTTGACAGAGCTAAGTTATTTGAATATAACAAAATATGTACCTGGAATGACGGCAGATTTGATACCAAAAATGGAAAAATTACAATATTTTGATTTTTTGCCGCAAGGATACAGCAGCACGAGCTGGCCGATGTATTGAGAGAAATAATTTAAAATGGGGAAACATTTAACAATATAGAAAATTTACGAGGAATAAAGTGTATTTTGGACGAGCTAGAGAAACGCTACAAAATAACCAGTATGTATTATGGAAAATATCGAACTTACATTAAATATCGCTTAAAGTAACGCAAAAAACGGCAAATGATTGTAAATAAAGTGAGAAATTCTAAAACTGTGATGTGTATTATTGAATAGCTTCATGTATAATATTTTAGACAGAATGACTTGTATAGCCGGTACGTATAAATAATAACTCGAACTTCCGGAATCGTTCAGCCAAGCACTTGACATGTTAGTACCGACTTATTAACAAAGTGATATAATGTATTTGATGTTAATGATGATGATGTTAATCAAGGTAATGGGCAAGGTAATTAAATTAATTTGGACAAGGTGTCGTCGTGTTATCTTATCAAGAGCCTGAAAAATACTAGGTTGCTCAGTAAATTTTGTCGTTCGATAAGAAAAACACGAAACCATAAAGGTTTGAAATATATTTTATTATTCAATATAATCTCTCTAAACTTCAATACACTTGTCCAATGATCTTCTAATTTATGGACTCCATCCCTGAAGTGAGAACCCGGAAGACTGTCGAAATATGCTGCGACGGCTGCTATTACCTCTTCATTCGATGAAAATCATTTTCCAGCCAGATGTTGCAACAATTCATACTTTAACTCACTGATTTTCGCGATAAATCCATGAGCTATGTGAGAGAGTGCGTGTCTTGATGAAAAATTATTTTTTCTTTCTGTAAGCCAGATCTTTTCTCACGAATTTTTACACCCAGCTAGTCCAAAGAGTTACAATAATAATCTGAGTTTATTGCTTTACCAGTTTGGAGGTTATCCACGAAGAAAATTCCTTTTGCATCCCAAATCAGTTGGGATGCAAAGACACCTTATTAGCCGATTTCTAGACCCTAACTCGCTTCGGAGCCGAAATACCGAGTTCACAGCACTCTTAGCTTCTTGTTATGTTTCAGGATCATGGTGGTAGACCCAAGTGTCATCTATAGTGAAGAAATGACACACAAAATCATTTTTATTCTTTCTAAAACGCTCCAAATGTTGCTGAGAAAGTCGCATTCGAATGTGTCTTTGTTCCATTGTTAGCAAATACGACACCCATTGTATACACAGCTTTCTGAAACCCAAAACTTCAGTCAAAATATCGCTCACACTGCCTAATGAGACCCCTAACTTCACACGCGTTCATAAAAAAGTAGTACCATTTTTAGAAAAATAAAACGACGAACCTGATAGCGCTATCTCTTATCGAACGACAAAACTTACTGAGCAACATAGTATATGTCCTGAAAAAACTGTATTTTACTTTGTAATAGTACGAGAATAATCTCAATTGTTTCTGACTTTGGATTTATCATGGTTCTTGAAATGTTTTGATAAAAATCGCAAAATAAAATCCCAAACGACATTTGTACTTACTACTGATCACAGCTACTCTTCTTCCACTATGTAATACGACAACATGAAAATAAAAGTCCAAATAGCATCCAGTGGTTCTCGCTAAACTGATTCCACGATCTAGCAGAGTAGTTAAAGCTTTTTGAGTTACTGTTCTTCATCTCCTTACGATTTGGAGAGTTTGGCTGCAAAGGCGAAACGTAAAACGTGAAAAGCGCACCGCAAAAGAAGTGGAAGTCTTTCAACCCTAAAATAGATTTGGGTAACGTAAACAGCTAAAAACCAACACGATTGGTTACAAAAATTAGTACACTAAACATCATCGTAAACTTAGTTGTTCCATAGCAAAAATAGTTGGCAGTGAAGAAGACATCAATCGAACACATCGACGTAGCTTTAGTACAATTGAGGTTTGAACCATGGAAACACACACACACAAAAGAACCCCAGGAAAGCAAAAAATGGGAAGGTTAACAATAGCCTGGAAAAGAATGGTGCTAGTCGAAGCGAAGGAACCTAGAAAGAGCTGAAACAAATAAACCCCAATGGAGTCAGATGATCAGGCCTACGATATATGCTCCTAAATACCATTCAAGTGGCACAACCTAAAGAATGGCTTTTAGTAAGTCGCATACACAATTTAGTATCGGAATACCAACTCCGCAAACTACTCACAAAGATCGTGAATACTGATGATCCATTTGACAAACGTATGGTGCCGCAACCAAGCATTGGATTAAAATATGATAAGTATCGTATAAAAACAATGTCCCAGATAAAGTTTTTCAAAGCACCATTAACTCCACTCTGTAGCTAGAGGGACTGTATGTCGAAGAATTTGATTGGGGCCAAAAGAAGCCGTTTTTCAGTCACTCCATACACGCCATCTAATTCAATACCAAATTTTACACAGACCAAGCATTCGGATAACTTCTTTCAATTCTTAAAGTTGCTTCTAAATAAAACCAGGATATAATATCCTGGATTAAAGCTACAAGCTAATGATTGCTTTAGCTACAAACGATAAATTGGATAAATATTTACTAAAAGCATTTATAAAAAATCTAACATTCATCTAAACAAAAATATTTTCTACCAATAGATACATGAATATATTATTTCCAGCCCTTAGACAAGGAGGAGAAATACCCATCACCATCAAATACTCGTGCATGCCATTATGCAATAAAACTACTCGTACTCAAAATACCGAATAGCGCAACAATACCAAAAATCTTGAAAGCATAGAAAAATCAAATTCTGAATATATTTTCAACGACACATTCCATTCTGAGTGACAAACTTGTATATGTTGGACAATAAACACATAGTGATAATCAATAACCAGAGATTCGATGTACAGAGATGAGATTTAAGAAAAACGCATGCATTCCTGATTTGTTGACCGGCTCGGTAATAAGTATGATAACACAGACAGAAATGTTTTCAGCCTGAAAAGGCTTTTATATTTAGTGTCTTCGCTAAAAAAAAAATCTGTATGAAGAATTACAACAAAAAACTAACAACAATACATAAAGTATATAAACCACTACCTATTTGAAGTAGGTGTCTAATATCGGCCCTGGAAAATTTCAAAAATTACAGAAATTCGTAATAATTCATAATACGCAAGTGGTAGAATGATACAATAAATTATTTCTACAAGTAGCTTTCTAATTTTCTAGTGACTCAGGAGCCTGAAACCACTACCTATTTGGCATAAACATCTGAGATCGGCGCTAGAAAATTCCAAACATTACAGAAATTATTACGAATTGAGATTTTGCCAAAATTATGTATTGAGATTTAACTGTCTAATTTCCAGGTGATTCAGGAGCCTGAAATAGGGTCGCTAGAAATATTTGTTTGTTTTATAATCGAATTTATGATGTATGTGATTTCTAGATTTGACGTACGTCAAAATGTACGTATTTCAGCTACTCAAAATAAATTCGGAAAATTATAAATTTTCTAAATAATAGTTAGCATAGCAATAGCATTGATTTGGTCCTGACCTGTTAAACATTCTATCAGCAAAATCGCGAAATGCAAACAATGACCGCGTACCAATCAATAGTCGGGTAAAAATTAGTTTTAAAACAAATTTTTCGACTAGTTTGCTATAGTTTTGAAAAATAAATGAATTTACCGAAAAATTTACTTAAAATTAATTTATGCTTTAGAGGATTCCGAACTATAGACTAACGGACTACAAAACTCTTTGTGGTAGTTCAGAGGCCGGATCATGAATATTGCACGGTAATTTTAGACGATAGTGAAATTTGATGGAGGGAAAAACAACAACAATTAAATTTGCGTTTAATGGAGAGGAAGATATGAAAATCGCATACATTTTTATGTTTTCCTCTCTTACAAAATATGTCTCTCTATGTCTTACTCTCTTTGGTTTTACAACCACAAGTCAAAAAAATTTAAATTCATTCGTTTCCCTTAAGGATAAACCAGTTAGTTCTTGAGAGCTTCAATTACACTTTGTTCGGACCATTTCCGTTAGAATTTCTAAACATCGAAAGTTTGAAAAATCCTTATTCAGACTCAATGAATTGATCATGAAAAATCGATGGCTTCGAAAACTGTGATGCAAATGGTCATAATCTGTGTGCAACTTAAGTTTTCATGAGGTGTACGTATTTCGTACGTATTTATTTTTAATAAATGTTATCTGGTAAACCTAGCTTGCAACCTGTGAAATTTTCTACCGCCGATCTCAGAGATCTCTACGCCAAATGGGTAGTTGGCGTCGACATCTCTCAGATCGACGCGGGAATATTCTAAAATTGCAGAAATTTGTAATAATTTAATAATAGGCAAGTGGTAAAATGATTCATTAATTTATTTGTTTGTAAATTATTTTTTATTTAGAAAATGTAAGAATCGTGAGTTAGTGAATTGAAATCTTACAATTAATCGTTATTAAAAAAGATTACCCAAGTGTTTTAAAGTATTTTTTCGGGTTGAAAGAACATTTTCGGGATGAAACATTATTAGATTTTCTACTTTGTTGATAAATATTTTTTCGGCTGGAAAATAAATTTCCCGCTGAAACTCAAATTTTCATCAGTTTTTTTTATTTTTTTCGGGCTGAGAATTGAATTTATTATGGAAACACCACATACAAAAATTAACTGACATATTTTTAATGTATTTAATTTTATAACTAATATAAGAACCTCAAACGTCAAATGGATAATAAAAATTCCATTTAATTATGCAGTTTAATTCAAAGGAGCTTTATCATCAAGATGGATTGTTGACTTACTCCTACCACATTTCCAACCTACTTTTTCGAAAAAAGTCCTACCACTAATTCTGGTGCAATGACTTATCACTCATTGGCGTGTAATATTTGGGATTAAATATTGATTTACAGCTTAACTTTCAAAATCATGTGATTAATTTAAAAGAAATACTTCACCGTGCTTTAAGATCATTTTTCCATTTGCGTGATATGCATCTGAGCTGCAGATATTACGCAAATATCGTTTGCCTAATATCATTTATTAAAATTTTAAAAATGTATTATTTAATGAGCGGGAATCGTTTAATGAATAAATATACTGAACCATACTTGCTTCGAAATAGGAATAAAAAAATTCGACTGAACATACTTTGTTCAGTGCAAAGCTTCGGAACTTGAACCGGGAGTTAGTGAGTTAGAATCCCAACAGAGGCAGGATTAATATCAAAACCAATTAGGCTTGTTGATGTTAATAAATACAACTATGACCCCTCTATTGGAGTGCAAAATCCAGTGCCGATCCACCGCCTGTCCATGTTAGTGTACAGGTTGACGTGGGGTTTGCAAAGTACAGGTGGTATACTGTAATTGTGCGAATATGTGAGTGGGCTTGGTGTGTGCGTGAATGAAAAGGAGAGTATTAATACTGACCTTAAAAGGACATTCAATTTAGTATTCCGCAATTTTTAAGAGTTAACGTTGACACAGCGCCCACTACTAAAACAGAGTATTTTGAATAAGTTTGTATTGTAAAATTAGCTTTCATTTTAAGTTAACTTCGATTTTTGAGCTCATCCTTGAAACCATAAACAATCCTTTAATTAATTTTCATAACGAAACAATCGCATATTGTTTACATGAAAAACGTACGCCCCTACCAGAAATACCGTAAAATTGCAAAAATTAAATATTTCAATGTCGGATATGAAACAATTTATAAGCTCACAATACATGTGCGGCACGATTTCTGAGAGTGACTATTTTGCTTTTGAGCAAATGTTAAATATTTTCGGATATCAGGTAGCATTGGTGCCGATTTATGAGTTTATATTATCTCACAAATTCAAACCTTATACTTTCAACTTGGGCATATCAATGTATGTTCTTAAGAAATTTGGGGTGGTATTCGTGCTAAGGAGTAGCAGCTCAAAAATCAAACTGCATGAATATTAGAATAGGAATATTACAATAAACATTTTTGTTTGCCACGAAAAGTTGTAAGGTACCTTTTCAAGGTAAATCAAAAATGCCGTTAATATAAATTTTATATAGCCAGGTCCCAATATAGATCCCTGTACAACGCCGCACAACATTGTTAATTCGGCACTTAATTTTTGCCACTTAAACAGAATTTGTCGTTTATACGTACAACTACGAGTACAATATGCGATTGTTTCTTTGTGAAAATTAATTAGGGGTTGTTTATGGTTTTAAGGGTGCTCAAAAATCGAAGTTATCTTAATTTTAAAGCTCATAAATAGCTCCTAATTCCACAATAAAAATGTATTTAAAATACTTCGTCGTTTTTAGTAGTGGGGGGCTGAGACAACATTGACTCAAGCATACATAGTTTAACGAAAAATCACAGATTGATGACATTGGAATTATCAGAAATTTTACTTTTTTAATTCAAATGAAAAATCTTCTATGATTGTCTGTGTTTATAGGAGAGTGCTTGTATAATCATTTCGAGAGTGTAAGGTGGTGATTGAAAACTTGCGCAATTATGTAAAAAGGATTAACGAAGTATCAAACATTTTTTCTCTTCAATCATAGTAGTAGTTTTGTAATTACGCCAGCATCGCGTCCCCTAATAGTTTCGGTTGTGACGTTTCATACACATGCTTACACCAAATTGTTCCCGCCAATTTTTATTTAAACACATACATAAGAACAATTTTATTTGATTGAGTTTCGACCAGTTTCGAACCTATCTTTTAATAAATTGGAAGTCAAACTTTTAGGAAAATACTAAACTAAGTTTAGTACTTAAGTACGAATGTCGTCAGAAAAGTTGAAAGTAAAAATACTTGGGAAGTAAAGAGATACCCTTGATAGACTAGCGATTAGCTAAATGTGTTTAATCATTTTTTTTATTCGAGATTAGCTAAACGCGTGTTATTTCGGGTTTAGTAGCTAAACGGGTTTAATTCACGAATCTCTCAATATTTTTAAGTTTGTCTCTTAAAAATAAGAATAGTAGGAACGCCATTATGTAAAATTTATTTTTCATTATTTTTTCTATCCATTAGTACAAAATTAGCTAAACTTTATTAGTTAATCGCCAGTCTGTCAAGAGTATAAGAATCGAAGTCAATTTCCAGTTTAGTTGATTCAGTTAATAAAGATTATTGCGAGATAATTCAGTACAATCGAATACGGCTTTGATTTCAAATCAAAATTTCTGAACCAAAATAAATTTTGGATCAAGTTTTCCATATAAAATTACTGGGTGTCATGAAAGGCAGCAAATATGAAATGAATCTTGTGTTGGTGAATCTTTAAATTTAAAAAATATATATACAGGGTGGCTGACACGAAGTGTTACCAAAACAAAACGCAACAGAATTTTTATTTTTTGGTGAATTTTATTGAATCAAAGTAAAAAATGTTCACAAATATTTAAATTTTCGAATTGCATTAGCAGTTTTAGATTTGGCCACCCTTAGCCGCGATTATGGCCTTCAAACGGCCGACAAAGCTATTGCATGCAGCACGAAAGTGGCTCTGCAGTATTTTGGCCCATTCCCGGCGAAGCGCTTGCTTGAGATGATCGACACTTTAGTATTTTTTTGTCCCAATCTTGCTCTTCAAAATACCCCAAACCGAGGAATCTAGCGGATTTGCATCCGGTGAATTTGGTGGCTATTGGGCAGTGGAAATGAACCACGGAACGTTGTTTCTCAGCCAATCTTGATTGACGCGCGCTTTATGCCTCGGCGCTGAGTCCTGTTGAAATGTCCAGGCTCTGCGGCCGAAGTATTTTTGTGCCCAAAGCTTCAACGCCCCCTTCAACACATGATCCCGATAAATTTGAGCATTTATCTTGATGCCACGGTCCAAAAAACGAGCGGTGAACGGCTTTCGGCCGTTACGGCGGCCGAAACCATCACCATTGGCGGCGCTTGGTTTCGAGTGGCAATCCGTTGGTCCAAATTTTCAGTAGAACGGCCGGGCAAGTAAATCCGGTCGTTTTGTTTGTTCACATATTGCTCAATAACGAGCGGTGACTCATCGGAGAAAACCAAATTCGGCAAATCGCCACTTTCGTGCAAGCGTAACAACTCCTTTGCTCTTTCCACTCTAACTTTTTTTTGAGCATCGGTGAGACCATGCGTTTTATGGAATTTCAAGGCCTTATGCCAAGATGATCTTTCAATATGTGCTGCATCCGTTTGAGCGAAATGTTCGCCTCACGAGCAATTTTTCTGCCGTTACGGCGCGGATTCTGAGCCAATTTGGCATTCATCTTCCTAATGATATCCGGCGATGTTGCAATGCGTTTCACCACCATGGCGTTTTGCAATGCTGCCAGTATCGTTATAACGATTTATGGTGCGATACACAAACATTTTATAAACATGCAGATGTTTTAACTGGTTAACAATCTGCGGCTGTGGTTTTCCAGCCGAATATAGAGCAATCACACTATTACGCTTGAATTCCATTGCAGATAAGTTTTTTCTGAATATTTCCCACTAAAAAGCTACTGTACGCTTGCAAACAATGGAATGAACTGTTATTAGTGTAAATTTAAGCGATCTGTCATCACTGGTTTGACAGCAATGACAGTCTGAAGTTGGTAACACTTCGGTCAGTCACCCGGTATACAAATAAACCAAATGAATTGCGTTGACCATATTCAAAAAAAAAAAATTAGAATAAATTTACACGAATATTTACTGGTACGAACACCATTCCTAAAAACACTGACTGTTTGTATGTCAAGTAAATTTATAAAAGTCAATTAATGAATCCCAAAAAATGTATTTTTACGATAAGTTCATTAAGAGATATGTCGATTCATACCTTCTCGCGGTGCTCTCTGGGTAACTCGAAATCAAACAAGCAGTGCAGAGAAGACTCTTTTTATAGTCATGGACGCTACATATCACAGCAAGACATTGGCGCCTGAAAACCAATAGGAAATCAGCGTCTGTCCTAAAAGGGTGGCTGAAGATGGCGTCTGCCTTGTATTCAGCGGCTCGCAATATAAATGTGTTTAAAGTATGGCTGGATGTCGTAAGTTTATGCACCAGTACATGACTCACAATTGGAACATGCGAAACGTGCTTAGCCTCTTAAGAACTGGAGATCTCCAAAATCTTTCGAACCAGGCAAAGAGTTACACATTAGACGTACTTGCACTATAAGAGCTTAGATGGTCTGGAAGTGGAATCCATGATACCACCAATGATTACACTATTCATTATATAGCGGCCATCAGAACAGAGGAGAATTTGGATTTGGCTTTCTCATTCATCGGCACATGAAGCGACATATCGACTTCCGCCCCTATCAATATGCACGATCAGACTCCTAAATAACAAATTTAAGATCACAATCGTTAATCTACCTGCACCCATCGAGGATAAATCAGATGACGTCAAAAATCAATTCTTTGTCGACTTGGAGGAAGTCATCAATAACATCCCATCCAGACCACGATATCAAAATCATCGCCCGTGACTCGCGCAAAAGCACGTTTTTTCACAAAAGTTAATTCACAAAGTAAAGTGGAGATCGAATGATAGTAGAAAACCAAATTAACGTCAAGGTATCTAAGAGACACTCTACAAGCACAAAAGACAGTTCGATGGAATGTTGATGCTTTCAAAATCAAACATCACTGCAGAGTTATCAATCAGTCAGCCATAATTAGCGCGGCGAACAAAAGCTTCGTGAAAAACAGTCGGTTTGCAACACTAGAAGCATTCTAGCAAAATTCCCTCCTAGTAGGATTCTAACTAAAGACTTTCCAGCCAAAAAGTACAGGCATCAAGGACAGGAATGGCGAATTCAGAACAATCGTGGCTGATAAATACTCAGTATGGCAAACCTACTTCCAAAATCTGCTAATTTGAGATTTGTCGAACATCCCACGAAAATCCCAGAAAATTTAAAAATAGAAAGGCAGCCGGTCTCAACGGAGTCTTCGCAGAATTGATTAGGCGAAGGCGCTGCACAAAACAAACGACCGTCTTAAATGTGAAAACTATCGTGGCATAGCTCTATTGAATACTGCCTACAAAGTGTTGGCTAACGTTGTACTTCCAGACCCATCTCTCTCGTCGAAATCATTATTGGCGACTAACAGTGCGCTTTCCGACACAACCGATCGACCGATGACCAGTGTTTTATCATAAGGATGATTTTGGAAAAATGTTGGGAGTACAATATAACCATACATCAACTATATATAGACTTCCGACAGGCATATGACAGGATCAACTGCGAGTACCATATGCCGATGATACCGTGCTTCTTCGCCAAGATCTAGCGATATCTAGGACAGTCTCATACCGCTCAATCGCTACACAAGACGACTTGGTTTCGAGGTGAACAGCAGCAAAACATGATTCTTAGCCATGACAAATCTCGGAATCGGCGATCATAATTTTGATAGCGTTGAAAACTTGCAACAAAAGTTGCACAAAACGAACATCGCATTCGTATGAACCAAGAGATAAAACAATCTGATGCTCCGTATCCTCGGATTCATTAAATTCAATCGAGTTAGATGGTTAGGCAACGTTGCAAGGTCCCCACAGCAACGTCTGATTAATAAAGTGTTCTAATAGCAACCTGCCAGTGTGCTTCGTAGAGGAAGACCTCAACGAGGTCGAACACGACCTATGTATAATAGGTAAGTAATTATCGTGAGGTAAGAAATTATCGTGGGATCACCATTCTCTCTGTCTTACCCAAACTGTTTGAGTCCATGGTTCACAGAGTATTGCACTTCCATACCAAGAGACATATTTCTCCTTTTCATGGATTTTTCCCGGTAGGTTTACCGTGTCTAACTTGTCCTCATTTTGTGGTCATCTATTGGACAGTCTAAACTCCAAGCAGCAGCTTCACGTTGTCTACACAGACTTCGCAAATGCTTTCGATATAATTAATCACTCCATTCTTATCAGCAAGTAGGAGAGTCTCGACTGTAATTTCATTTCCATCGATTGGTTGCATTCTTATCTTTCAGATCGTTGGCAATCTGTTAGGATTCTGGATTCTTTCTCCCCATTATTTCGGGCGCCATCCGGCATGCCTCAAGGTAGCCATATCGGTCCACTGTTATTTTCATTATTTATTAACAACGTTGTAAAATGTTTTAAGTTTGCAAAATGCCTCCTCTTCGCAGACGACATGAAGATTTTCACCCGGGTATCTAGTGTGTTAGACTGCGAAATGTTACAAGACAACTTAAACCGCTTTTACAGCTGGTCAATTAACAACTTACTAGCTTTAAACGTGAGCAAATGCAAAATTATTTCTTTCTTCCGTATCCGCTCGCCATTTTTTTATCAATATCAGGTGTACAACGAAACCATTGATTGAGTTGAGTTCATTTCGGACCTTGGTGTGACCTTTGAATCTGACGCTACATTTACCAGACATGATAACGCCATTATTTTAAAGTCGTACATTATGATTGGCTTTATTAAACGAAACTGCAATCACTTTCGTGACCCGTTAACTTTGACATCATTATACGTATGCTTTGTTCGGTCGGACATCATTATACGTATGCATCTCCTGTTTGGTCACCTTCCTGCCACTGTCATTCTGAGAGGTTTGAGAGTGTCCAGAAACAGTTTATTTTGTTCGCGCTATGACGCTTACCATCCAGTCGTGCCGTGGACTTCGTTCTTCCGCCTTATTAGAATCGATGTAATCTTTTAAAACTGCAACGTCTAGACAATCGCTGAGACGTAGCTTCCGCGCTGTTTGTGCGTGATATCATCAATTACCGTGTCGCAGATTACCGTGTCGATTGTATCGAGTTACTAGCACGTATCGACTTGTACGCTCCCGAACGTCGAATACGTCAACGCGATGGAGCTTTATTCATCGACCGAGCGGTAACGAACTACACTTGACGAACTTATCACTTGTCGAGAAATTCATTTAAGAAAGCTTTATATAATCTTTTGTAGTCGAGCTCATGCGCCGTAATTTCTTTTTTGTTTACCAATTGTTTTGTTGTGCCGATTGTAGTCACTGTAGGCATCATTTATAAATAAATAAATAAATAATTCCGGTTGTATTATAGAGCGTTCAAACAGCGCTAATTTAGCGATCAAATTGATGCTGAACAATACATCAAATTGAGCATCAGTTTACCCAATTTTTCTTGTAAAAATGAACGACCATCAATCGAAAGATCTAACGAAAAAAGAAGATCTTATCAGTACAGAAAACCGAAAATAATTTTTATTATTTTTGTAAAGCTTTCTCAAATTTTAACATGCCGTTTCACACAAATTTCGTTGGTCGTTCAACCAAAGTACAACTGGGATAGAAGCTGGAAAATGGAGAGTGAGAGCGATGGATCGAGACGCATGCGAAGGTGCAGGGGCACCCGGCAAAATAAATTCATGGAATATGAAAGCTAGAAAGAAAGAAAGAGTAGAATAATCGACACTAAACAATTAAATAAAAGTATTTTTCTAAAAGTATTATTTTTTATGTAAGAAATTTGAATCCAATAGTAATTAGTTTACGTTGGGATAGGTAATATACTTTTATTACTCATATTCTCTATAAAAAATAAGTGTGCTAGTTCTTGCGAGGTTAATGTAGATTTGGTGTAGTAAAAGCGAGGGTCTTCATAGAAAAATTGGCTTATACAATTTATAATTGATAATCTCTCTTATATTTTATTCCAGTTGGCCTTGGACCATTTATTGGGACGAGCGTTTTATAAATAGCTATTCGAGTTCGGCTACGAAATATTCCAGGATAAAACGATTAATATGGAATTGATTTAATAACTTCTGGAAGTTATTAAATCAATAACTCTGGTCTGAGGACCATTTGTTATTATAAAGTGTTCCACCTGTTGGTTTTTTTTAAGATCAATAAAATATTTATTGTGCAGTGGCAACCCGAAAATTTGAATGAAAAGTCACAACTATGCTATTTTTAGTCATGTGTTCCTTTACAAAACAGGAACGCCATTTCGTTATCCAAACTTATTACGAAAATGGTCGTTCTGTAAAACAAATATTTCGTAAATTACGTGATGGTTTTGGTCAACATGGACGTCCTACAGAGCCTAGGATTCGCAAAATTGAGTTGAACGTTTTGAAGAACCTGGGTCAGTTGCAGGTCGTAGAGCATATGAACACCATCATCTAGTTCGTACTCGTGAAACTGTAATAGCTGTAAGTGAATGAACGTGAAGATGCAGTAACAGTGAATAGTATGGTTGCCTCACGCTATCGTGACACGTTAACTGAATTGTTGTGGCCAAAATTGGATGAAATTGGTTTAGATGATCTTTAGTTTCAATAAGACGGCGCCACATGTCACAAGAATCGTCAAACACTCGACTTATTGGCAATAAGTTCGTTGCTCTCAAAATTTCAAGAAATTCTGGAAATTTCTGGTTGGATTTTTTTTTGGGTTTTAAAAAGTAAAGTGCATCAGTGATGCACAAACAATTCAAGATCTTAAGAACAATATTCGAGCTGAAATTGAGACCACAAGGCGTAGCTTCATTGTCGTGCTCGAATTTTCAATACCAAGAACATGCGTATTCTAAATATACTTTTAAGGAATAATCCCATTATACATTTAAGAGCAATTAGCCTTGGGTGTTTCCAGCAGTTTTTCCTACATCAATCCTTCCTTATTTTCCCAATTCCTAGTTTTAGTATCGAGTGAAATTACATTAAAATTTAAAAAAAAGGTTTAATTCAAGCGGCCGATTTGCAGTACAGTAAATTTCGTTTACTGTAGGTATACGTTATTTACGGGAATTTACTATTCAAACATAAACATATTTTTTGTGTATACAAAGCCTAGGGCGTTGAAAGAATATCCTTCCTGAAATGAAGAAATTCTTTTTATTATTATGATTCTTATGAACTGCAGTACAAATATCTGTATATAATTGTACTTGATTGTACTATATAGCTAAAATATGCAGCATAAATGTCAGCCAGGCACGTACGTTATTTACCAGAGTGCAAGACACAACGTGAAATAACATTGCACGTCCTAAATTTTTAGGATTTATACATATTTCATAAAATTGTTGGCTCCCGTCGGTAAACATATAGCAAGAGACATATGAGTTGTGCATCTCACCACTATTGTATATAGGAATACGTATCATGTACCTTTATAAAATATATTTTGGAACTAGCAAATATAATAAATTACCGAACGAAACCCCACAGTTTATCAGCTGGCATTGAAAATACAATTTTGCAGCACATAATTTACCCTCACCGTAACATGCAATCGTGATTTTATCTCACTATTTAACCTTTTATTATTGTACTCTACAACCCAACAGAAAATATTTTAAATTCAATGTTCCGGGTAAGGCGGATGGGTAGATTGTTGGTAATAAGCGCCCCAAAAAAAGGAACTGAAGTAAAAAAATTAATTATATTTATTCTGGAGGATATTCAATTTACATAATATTAAATACCGCAATGTAAAAAGCATGTACTCGTACATTGCTTTGCTTTAAAAAATACCGCAAAAAAGCCTCACCTTGAAAAAAACAGTAATAATAATTTGTATTAGCCTTATTCAATTTCTTATCAGTAAAAGTATTCAACAGAGAAAACAATTAACTCAAGGATAAGGGTATAGACTTAACTTATATACAAAAAGCTTTCAATATCACGGCGTACATATGTATGTATTATTATATAAATGACGTTAAATAATGAAAAATGACAATGTTTATGAATATGTATAGAAGTAGCAAAGAAGAAAGATAAGCGCATAAGATGGAAAATGCCAACCTTCATAAAGATAAAAGTGGAAAAAGAAAAAGGAAAGTGCGGGTGTACTTTTAATATATTGAATTATATTTTTATATATTACAGCAGAAATTATTTTATCACACATCTTTGTATGCTTGGCTAAATATAAAGGAAAAATGGGCACGTATACATTTCTATAAACCAGCCAAAATATTATACAATACACCTTAAGACTTATCATAAAAACCTTACATTTAATTAATTTTCCTTTTTATTTATTATGTGCTTCCATTTCATTCACAAAACTTGAACACACACAATAATTTATTTTCCTTTAATGTCACAATTAAATAATTCACATTTAATTACACAACAACAAACATTGCAGAAAACCACGGAATTTTTTCACTTCACCTGCGGCACCACAACAACAACCATACATAGATAAAAAATATTTATAACTTTTCTTTCACTAAAACTATATCTGCATTCAGTAAACTGATCACCACACAAATAATACCTAGGATTATTGTGCACAAAAACTTAAGAATACACCTCATAAGAATTTTCTTTATTTTTTTGTAATCCGGAAAAACTACATTTTTAGACGAAACATGAAAATGTACTGAACCATGTTCCCGCATGGATAAAATTTTCTTTCTGTTTTAACCGATTCGGGTTTTCGTTTTGTCTTGCGAACGAATGAAAAACCAATTTCCCTTCAGAAGCAAAAAATGTATAAACAATTTTTCATGGTGGAAATAAATTTTCATGCGCAGGATATACTACTCCAACTACTACAAACGAGTACTAAGCTATTTATAAATTATTTTTTTTATGTGTGCTTTGGGATTTTTACATTACATGTTTGTGTATGTATATCAAATATGTCTGTGTTTACGATGCAATTCTAGGTTAAGAAAATTGTCTCTGAAACCAAAGACCACTATGAAGCGAAGTACTAGTAAAGTAGGTAAGTCTGGAATTATATAGAAATCAGAAAAAGATTTTTATTGCATATTCGGATTTCATGATATAAAATACCATAAGTCATGTCTGAACTTTAAACACAACAAGACAACTTTGAAATCTTAAACGAAAACCCATATTTTTTATGGCACATGCAGAGTTTTTCAAGCAACTACATTTAGTACGTGTGCTTATTCTGAGTGAGTCCTCTCCTCTTGTTTGTCTCATTTTTCAATTAGTTTTTATTCTTTTTATCTGATAAAGGAAAATTTAACCTATTACCCTAATAGCTTTAGGTAGAACAATTTCCCTCTAGCTCATTACTGATCTTCCAACTAGTATCTTACTTGCTAACTTCATTACAAGGACGTTCTTGTTACGTAATTAGGTCATTTACTCAGTGTAAGTTCTTTCCATCTCCACTTTCGTTTCTAATTGTTAACCTCAATTTCGATCTGTCTTGTTTACAGCAAAAGTTCTTCGTTTATGAACTTATTTGGCCAGAAGCATCTTCTGGCTTTATTTATTTTGCTATGTGTTTCTATGTTTCCAGCAGAGTTTTGTGTTTCTTGACAGGATGGACACATTTCAGAAAACCAACAAATAATTAAAATGACCCAAAAATACCATTCTATGTTTCCAAAAAACCAACTCAAAATCACGCAAAAATCAATATAAAATCTCCCAAAGAATAAATGACGCTCAAGGAAAAATGGATAAAATTTGATAGTTTTTCATTTTTAAATAATAATGAATTTAAAATACAAGTCAGCAAAATTAGCATATTAAAATAAACATTTGAGTATTAAGACAATATTCGGGATTTTCAAAGCATTGTATGCAAGCTTTTTCAGTATGTCCGTTATTCTAAACAGGCCGCACTCAAAAATGATTTTATCGTACTAGCTATGTGTTGTATTAGACCAATACAATGGGGTAGATACTCGATTGGCTAGCAAGCAAGCAATTTGTTGGTCAGTCAATTTTATGTTGCACGAAATTTAAAAATAAATTAAATAGCGTGGGGTGTGCTTCTCCACGCTTCCGGCTATTATCAGCCCCACAGTACACCGGTCTAATAAAATTAATTATACCTAATTAAAATTACCTATATGCAAGTTGTAAAAATAAATGGCCAACTCGAGCTACAGCCCTTCATCTTCCCTTGCCTTGCTCGCTCATCTACCGCCTTCTAAATGTATTGTTCTGATACAACACTTAGGTACTTGAATCCTACCCCAAAGTTCTTGCTTTAAAATTTATAACAATTATATTTTTTTCATGATGATTTCGAAATTGGATGACATATTATTCTATCACTGCGAATTTTCGACAAAATTACATTCAATTACATAGCTTTCAAATGTGACTAACGTTAATATTCCTGTTTCTATTATTTTCACATTTTGCACTAGCTACTGGTCTGAATCGGTCTCATCATGCATTATTAAATTTAAAAGTATTGAAAAATTACATACCAATAAGAGGGTTTCCATCCTCCAATGCGCTAATTGATGTTATACATCTTTACCGAATTTCACTAATAAATTTGGTTTTCGGCTTTTCAAGTAAAGTAATCCATGGCCAAAATGAAGAATTGATGGATAAAACAGGATTATTCCTTATTTTACCTACTTATTTTTGGTGCTCCTGCTCAATGTAAAATTATCCACTTTCAAGAATGTGATTCCACATACCCATACAGAAAATGAAAACTTGCCCTTCATAATTTTTCTATTTTTTAGTGATTGTTCATTTTTGCTTTTCGTTGAATTAGTCTGGGCGATTCTAATTAGCCAATTTTTTTAGCAAAGTTACGTTTTAAATTTTGGCCAAATTTATATATGTTTTTGGGTCTTTTTGCCATTTTTAGGCGATCTGGCATAACACTACACTTTATTAATTTTAGTTCTGAACTTCCTGTGCCAAATCTGTTAACATCTAGATTTTCTGCTATATCCATAATGCTATAGATTAGTAAAATTTACCATGTTTCCATGCACATGGACAGCCTAAATTAAAATTTCGTGACTCTCATTAGGCCCGTTTCACACTTCTATTCCTCATGACGCATATCGACATCACTTCGCGGTTACACTAATATTGATGAGTATTAGTTGTTACTTTTCTATGTATATCTAGCAAAAAAACAAAATTAAGTAAAATATATTAATTTTCACGTAAATTTTATATACATAGTTCATATTTGTTTTGTTTCTGGTAGTAGAAAAGTGGTAAAAAGGAGAAAAACAGGAAAAAAGCTGATGCAAGAATACAAGTGTGCAAGGGGTTATCCATTATATATATATGTGGCAAAAACCCAACACAGCATAACCAAAGCTAACTAAATTGACGAAAATTGTAATTATTTGCATTAAAACGATTAAGTTGATATAATCGAAGTAATTTTCCTTTCCACCTTAGAAATAAAGCGTTTTTGATAATACAAAAATTTCAAATTTTACGATATAATGACTTTTTGAGAAATTTTATTTTATACAATTTTTAATAAAGATACAATAGTTTATTTAGATAAAGTGTAGAATAGAAAATTCTTTAAAGTTGAAAATTTATTATAGATCGATAAAGAGTAACAGAAAAAGTTGATCAGGGGCGAGATGTTATATACGATCACAATTTTCGACTTTCGACTAATTTTATGTCTCACGTTTTTAGAGTTAAATGATATACTGTTTCATCTTTCCAATTATTATTTTTCCATTGTGATCTCATCAAGCTCGAATAAAACATCATTCTATTTCTATTTTACGATGTCTAGTCTACGGTTACTCGATTTGTTTATTTATACACACCACTTCAAATTTTTGTTGGTGATACGTTCGTCGAAGTGTGGAAAAACAACAGAGAATATATATTAAAAGGTTGAAATCGCAATAGTTTTAGTGTAATTGTTTGGGTAGCGCATAGTATTTTGAAATTCGAAAATTGTAATGGTACAACATACCGCCCTAGGACTCATGGTTGAATTAGCTTTGAAAGGAAGAATAAAAATCAAACATATAAAAAAAGTTAAACGGGTCAACTTCAACCATTCCTGAAAATTTAAGTATGGACAAAATTGATTTTCAAAATAAATACCTCGGCAGAAATCAGCTTTCAAAATTTTACATTTCTTGAGAAAAACCAAGATCATTAAACGCAGATGCATTTGCTGATTCCGATGCCGATTCACATTACATTCCAGAATGTAACCAATCTGAGGACGATGATGATGAAATTGAAAAGCATTGAAGGAAATTTAAAATGTGTTATTTATATTGAACAAGAGGCAGACAACTTTATTGCTTTACTTAGTAGTAGCAATCAAACACCATCTACTTCTAAATTATATTTGAAAGAACTAAAATTGAAACGCAATTCAGGTAAATCTTATATTTCCTCAAGTGCACAGTCAGTAAATTCAAGAAAATACAAGCCATTAGATAAATGCCGTAAGCTTTGTCAATCTAAAAAAATCGTTGTCAAAACGCCGAAATTCAATATCATATTAATAGGAAAGTCACTACACTAGGCGAGCACATCTAAAACGTAACTCGTTTAATTTTTCTAAAAAAATCTTCTACTAATTGCAATAAAGAAATTAGATAATTTCATAGCGATTTACCTATGACCAAAATATATCAGCTATACACGGAGAAAGTTGTATATCCATAATGTGATATTTTAGCAGCAAAATTAGATCTAGTTGAAGGTGGCGTTCAAAAACAAGAGCTTATCCATGAGCAACAACGAAGCCATGCCATAGCAAATGAAGCCTTTAAGTCAAAACAAAGTGACAAACTGCTTGCTTAACTAATCCTGCTGAAATAAAAGAAAAACTAGCGTTTGATTTGCAGCAAAGTTTGCCAACCTCATAACATCAGCGTTTTTTTATAGCGACTTCTATGGACATACAAGTTGACCGTTCGTGACTGTTACTCAATTGCTTGATAATAGGCATCGCTTATTTAATATCTATGCCGAATACAGTGAAACGGGTAATATTTTACAGTGACTACTGCACGATCGACCGATTTTCTACAGTTATATGCAAGAAAATTCTCACACCAATCTCGAATAAAAAAAAACGAGGTAGTGTGAAAATTCATGAACTCAGGGATTGGTACCAATTTGTACGTTCTGTTTCAAATCGGTTCTTCGTACGCGAAATTGGACTAGACAACATAAATGATTTTACAGCTCTAGCTAAATCAACGCTAATATGGCGCAAATTCAACATAAATAGAGAAAAATTTGTTTAGCTCGACGCTAAATGGATACACTATACTAAAGATCGTGGGCAAGTGTTATTTAAAACAAGTTTTGATGAACATAAGCCAGTTCAGGTTCTTAATATAAAACGGCAAGGGTTTTATAATGCAAACATAAATGAACTTGCGCTCTAACAGAAATCCTCTTAAAATTTCAGACGCGAAAAAACGCGATTTTTTAGATCTTCTACCACTATTAGATCCATATGTTCATGAGTGCTATGTGAATTTAATTACGGAGCTCTAGCTCGTTACACATCCTTACATTACTGATGAAATAAATCAATTGAATTAGTTGAATTCTTTTTTATTTTTGTTAATAAACAGCAAAACTGGTTAAGTCCTACGCAACAAAGGTATGTTTGTTGGTATCACTTTACGTATTTTTCCTCTAATCTTTCTTAAGTTAACCACCGCCGAAAGTTGACCAAGAAACAACCAAGCTCAAGAAATGACGCGCCTATCGCGAAGTGAAATGGATGTCGGTTGTTAATTTGAATTTTCTCTTAAAGCTGGAAGATTGCAATAAGGCTTTACTAGTTAAGAGCCGCGTTTAGACATTATTGAAATGTTCTTTGTAGTTAATGTTGTTTATATCTATAATGGATTTTCATTAATAATCTATTAACCCCAAGACCAGATGTATTTAATTAAGTAGCTTTAGGAATTGGGACGTTATTAATTGTCTTTAATTTTTTATTTTTTTTTATCAGGAGGAATATCATTTTTGCTGAGTATGTCCCATATAAATTTCAGTTCTTTTTGGAGCAACATTAATTTCCTTTCTCTACGCGCTTTGCGTTTTTGAGAAGCATGCGATTTTCTGAAAAAATATTCTGTTTATAGAATATATATTTGGAAACAGAAAATAAATAATTAAAAATTATTTACCAACACAGGGATCCAACCCTACAACAGCTCTAACCATATCTATTTATTACTTATAGTGGGAGTCAGTCTCTTTTTTTGGGAGAATCTACTACGAATCTGTACGACTAATCTTCTTACTCTGATGGCTATTGTATGGTAATTTATGTTCCCTGCTCATATCGGTTTTCAAAAATTTGCATGTTTTGAATTTCCTTAGATTGGTACAATACGTTTCTTGGTATGTCTAAATATTATATGGTCCACTACGCTTCTGCATTTATTTTTTTATTTTATTTTTATCTTTCACAGCGTTCCCGTTGCACAAATAAGAGTGGATCACTTGTTTGCCCCATTGCTGATTATACATCGTATTAGCGAGCACCAGTGAAGGCGGATCTAATCAAGGCTATTTTAAGGTTACAAACTAATATGTAAACAACAGGACTTTGTTGGTTGTTTTACTAGAGGTTTAATTTCCTTTTTCATTTTGAATTTATCAACAATTTGAATATCGACGATTTGGATATATTTGTCGAATTTGAGTCGAGTAGTAAAATTTTTCAATAAACCTTTGCAGTCGGAGTCGAATTATTATGTTACCGATTCCGCAGGAGGTATAATATCCGTAAGTTAAAAGTGTTTGATCAATCCTGAAATAACGACCGCTATAAAACGATATTTTTAATCCCGATTGTGGAATTTCTATTATAATTCGTTATTTAGAGTTTATGTTAATTTATCTTATTATGTTTCGATTTTTTTAACAAAATAAACAGTGTGGACATTCTATACTTCTGTAATTCGTATTAGATCCATTAACGTTAGCGAAGTTATCTGAAAATACGAAAAACGTCGGGTTGCTTTGTATTACTTTGTTCCTATGTTTCCAAGAGTGCATTCAATACTGCTGGGGTCACTTGTTGTAACATCACATTTTCGATACTTTATAAAAGTTTATGTCTCGCTTCTTCAGAATAAAATGTAACACTATTTAATATTTTATATCATTTACCAGGTTGCTACTCCGTTTCTATCACCAAGTAAGTTGTTAGCTGTTAGCGATATTTGAACGAAATTAGAGAAGACAACTTGTTCGGTTGTGAAAGCAATAGAAACGAAATAATTTATAAATGAAACAGTTGCCTATTTCAGTTTGGGCAAACGAGAAATAAACTTCGATAAAGTATCGAAAATGTGATGTTACAACATGTCAATTGAAATTGCATTTGCAGTGGAATGCTCGTGTATCTTTTGAGTGAAACTTATAACGATGCAGTATTTTAAAAATAGTTCGTGGAAGTGCTTACATAAGGGCTTTGGGGTTGTTCACAAATTACGTAACGCCCTTAGGGGGGGGGGGGGGGGGATGTTGAAAAATGTTACGTAACCAAATTTCTTCTTTTTTTAATAAAAAATTACATATTTTCTGGATATTAAATTTTCATTAATTTTATAAATCAACCTAAAAAGATTCGTTCAATCAAGAATCATAATAACAGTTATGCCAATAATTATGTTTACCGTTAACGGTGGCTCCGACGAAAAACCACGATATCAAAAAGTAATCATTCACCATTTTTGAAGCATTACGTAGATGCCCTTTTCATAGCTATAAATACCCCTGGAGGCGGTGCATTCAACAGGCTGGAACGAAGAATGGCACCTTTAAGTCGTGCAGGAGTCAGGAGTAATATTGCCTCATACTCATTTTGGGAGCCACTTAGACGAGCACGGACGGACGAAGGACCTCGAATTAGAAAAGCAAAACTTCAAATTTGCAGGCGAGGGTCTCTCACAAATCTGGAGTAGCGTAATTTATGATAACTATCTAACAGTTGCTGAATATATCGAACCAAATAAATCGGAAATCCCACAAAACAATATTTTGTTCCGAAATTCCGAATCGTTCTCTAAACATGTTCAAACGAGCCAATATTGTACTCAAATTATTAAGTGTGTATTTTACAGTAATGAACAAAAGAAAGTTTTTTACCACCACCAATTCCACTTATATTTAAACTAATATTGGAATAAAATTTGCAAGTGATAGAAAAAGTGGTGAAACATCAAATTTTTGCCCATTGTTTTAATTAAACAATTTATGCTTATTATCTTTAATTGAACAACCACCAAATTCATTGCCATACGATTACTATTGTCCGTCAGTTCAAAATATTCTGCAAGATAGAATATGCTCAAGTTGTGAAATGTACTTTGCTTCTCAAGTGATGCTAAAAGATCATGTCAAAAGTATCCACCACACATTATCGATCAATATAAAAAAAAACTATGCCAGGGCATGTTGCATCCCGAAGACAACGTGAATTAATGGCTGTCATTGCCTTGCAGGAGGGTTATGAAGATGCTAAATGGATTGATGAAGAGAATATTGATTTGACGAACGTTGAAATTGTTACGGAGGATAAATCTAAAGGAAGTGACATCCCCGTTTTATCAATGGATGAATACTTTACTTCTCCGTGGGACTCTGTTTTAATTGCTTGGATTTATTTCAGATCGAACTGTGTTAATATATTTATTATTTTCCTTTTTTATTTAGAAGTTATAATGAATTTTGTTTTGTTTATTTGAATAAAAAAATGTATTTTAGAAATATTTAGTGTTTTAACTTTTGTTACGTTATTCTTCTGGAAGGATGGGTCCTGGCAATTTGTTATCATCTGTTACGAGAGGGAGGGAGGGGTTGCGTAGCAAAAAATGTGTTACTTAATTTGTGAACAGCCCCTTTGGGTAAGAACAGCATCTCGTTAGCCCTCGTGCAGCCCAACGACTGGACATTCGGAAAAAGCTTAGCAATCATGGTAACAACCTTCTACAATCACCATAAATCATTTTGATTATTTCTCGTACAAATGCAGAAAAAAAAATTTCTGATTGAAAGTCGAAATCAAAATATGTAGTTCCTAACAAAGGGAACACAAGAACAGCCACCTCACAGTTTTTTAAATATCACGAAATGAAAATAAATAGTAACTGCATTGATAGCGATTATCGTTTAGGATTTCGGCGAGCGGTTTAATGTTAAATAAAGAAACGTGTAGCCTAGCTTCAAGCTATATATACTATGCACAAGTTATCGTGATATTTACATATATTTAGAATTAGGAATTTAAACTTTTAATCTGAAATTAACATCAGAGACAACTTGTGGGCTTCGACTTACATTTAACTTAAAACTTATAAAATTACAATGTTAAAACTTATAAAATTACAGTATCCGCGATTCATACACAATTATAATGCAGAATGGCGTTTAAATAAAAAGAAACGGTAGAGCGAATAGGGCAAAGTATGCCATGGCCCTATAAGTTACAGCCAGCGATTCGGATTCGAAAAATCAATATGAAAGAGAACTTTAAAACTATCAGCAAACACATAGAAAACTCATATAAGAGAAAATTGAACGATTGACTAACTTAAACTAACTAATCCACTCGAATAAATGATTTATAGACAGACATCTCTGATACCACCAAACTTGTCTTGCTTTAGTGCTACAAAGCGTAAAAGAGTTGAATGTGACATACTGAAGATTGATTTTCATTCATCGGTGTATAAAAAGCAGCAAGAGGCTCGCGAAGTTCTGAGTCCCAACACGTAGTAATAAATTTAATATTCATAACAACCGTCAGCCTAAATTGCACTGCCTGTTTTGGCATTTCCGATATACTAAATTATGATAGTTTCAGTAGATAAGCACCGAAACTAGCTCCATTTGATAATGGTAGTATGCCTAACGACTACCAGTAGTGAAAAATTATAGTCAGATGCCACAACCACAGCCAACAACCAAATTGCCTTTGTAAAATTTAGGCCTTTGTAAAAGCTGAAAACACCCAAAGGAATGGCTTAAAATCTAACTATAGATTGCTCCCTAAGAAACACATCTATCAGAATAAAACAATGAGATTGTTCAAATTCAATGGATCTGTCTTCTTTATGTCACATTAATGGAAGTAAGAATTGCCACCATAAAGTTAAATTCTTAACGGAAACATAAGAATCAAGCGTCTATTCTACAGATTTGTTTTCCAACACTGCATTCTTGAACTTTACATATTAGAAATTGTACGAATATAACAAAATAAACATTAATTACAATAATAATGGTATGTATTTAACTAGCAACACTTACTTTGCATTATTTCTTGGAGTTTCTGTCTCAAATACATTAAACATAAATTCAAAATATTTACATAACTGCGATTTGTTTTAAGTTTTAATTTTGACTGACGTTTTGTACGTTTTCGCAAAAAAATTCAAATTATAAATGTTTCCCTAGGAACAGATTCCGAGAAGCATCAAAAAGCAAATGGAGAGTGTTCAGTGCGACACGCGTTGTGTTTCTATGCATAGTGTGACGTCTCAGGAAGTTTTTTCGATTGTGACATGTCTTCGTTTGATTATGATTTTTCGAATGTACTCAAGAGAAAACAAGTCTTATGGTTGGCTTGCACAATGATCTGTGTGTATATATTTTGTCGTACAATATACAAAGCTTTGATTGTAAATACGACATTAAAATAAATGCGACATTTTGATCGTCTAAGTATTATTTTATTTTACTGGACTTTAGCTTAACACCGTTTTATTATAATTTTATAAATTTTATTATTAAAAAAAACAAAAACAATTATAAAATTATTAAATTAATAAAATTATAATAAAACGGTGTTTTAATATAATTTTTATTTATTTTTATTTTTTATTTTGGACTAGTTGCGAGAGTTCTCTCTTCGTCAGCTATTTACTCTATTCTAATTTTTGGCTCACAAATTTTAATTTATATATTCGTAAATTTTGTTGTACGGCAACCTATCGTTCAATAATTGTGGGTTGCTTCTGTGTTGATAAATTTTATACTCCTCTATTCTATTTGTTCATGTCATATCCTGTGTAAGTGTGCTGTTGATGTTCTGCGTATTTGGACTGTGTTATTGTTTTTCCCACATCTTTGGCGTGTAATAAAATTCCGACCAATTTGTTCTATGTTGACCGCCTTCTATGTAAAATAGATGCTTTCAAGTCGACCAACCACTGATTGAAAATTATTAAAGTTTTAATTTCAGTATGACTTACGAGTAGCAACATAAATTAATAAATATAAATCCAGTTTTCCACAAATTTGAACAAATGACTTTGACTTATATCAAAGTAGAAAGAGCAGCAAAGACATGAACCTAGTTGGTCGCAAATATGGCGCAGCTATATCTTCGAGATGTGCATGTTTATAAGTTTGTTAGTATTTTATTAATAATAGTGGAATACGCAAATTTAATTATGAAGTCAAAATTCATTTGATCAAATTGAAATTAGGAAACATAGATTAAGAGGTTTAATTGCTTAATTTCAATTTTTGATGAATTTGGACCAAGTATCAATTTCTAGTAATTTTTTATTAAAAATAAACTTTGTCATTAAAATATATGTTTTCTTATTTTACACTTTTTAAATAAATATACAAATAAACTTAATAACAAAATATTTGAGTTTTATTTAAAATAAAGCTTTTGACACAAAGGAGGGCTTTAATGTATTGTTAAGAACAACTTGTAAAATAATTACACGAAAGTAGTTACAAGTACTCCTTCCGATGTACTTTTAAAGTACATTACTTATGTAGAAATAATGATAATTAGATAGAGACAGATATGTTGTTGTTTTAAAGTAAGAGTAAAGGAGGAAGCTAAATATAATTTTTTCAAACGTGAATTTTTCTCACTGTTCTATCTTTTTTCACAAATAAAAGTTAGTATTTTGCTTCATTAAGGGCGTTACACTTTGGGGAAGAGTAGCGAGAACAATTTGTGTAATTTTACGAATTAATAAAAGTAAAACTGATAAGAGCGATTACTTATAAATCTTACATTTATTGTACACAAAATATAATTGTTTAATAGTTTTCACTCAAAACTTTTATTTGTCGTCGATAATTTTGAATTAGTAACGTCAAATTAAAATTTTGTAAGAAAAGTTTTGATGTGCGGATTGTCAACCAAGGGTAGACAAAGGTGATAGGTGATTGTCATTCATCACTTCATGAGTATGATATTTTGAAATATGATGATTACCACAAATATCACTATTTAAATTGTTGTTTATATATTTTATTTTTAAAATATTTTTCTATGCACCGAAATCACAAACCCCTTAAGTAAACATTTTTTTATGGCTCCAAATAAATCACACAAGTAAATTAATTAATCCTGTGACAACTATGAATTATCAAACCAATCAATATATACTAATTATTAATAAAAACTAGTTTTACTTTTTGGAATTTTAAATATATTTGTGATAATTTTGTAAATTTCATTTTTAAAGATCCATTTTGGATTATTCCTTCTTTACTTTAAAAATAACTATTAAATGTTCTACAAATGATAGTTACTGTTAAACTGAAGAAGGAGCAATCCGAAATCGATCTTCAAAAATTAAAGTTACAAAATTATCACTATAAGGAAATCAAATAAATATTTAAAACTCAAAAAAATAAGACTAGTTTTTAACTAGTTTTTAAAAAGAACACAAAAAAGTGAAGACATTATAAATCATGATACACACCAAACTTTTTAAGTTAAGAACAACATATGATGTTTTTTTTTTTTTTTTTTTTTTTTTTTTTTTTTTTCGGAAAATATTTTATAAGTTGACAAAGGGCGTATGAGCTCGAAACTAGTACTTCTAATAAAAAAGTCAATTATCACTTAAAAGAAAATAAATATTTTTATTATTTGTTAAAAACTTAAAATAAACTCAGTGATAAAAGTGCACAAATATGGATATTCTCCAAAATAATAACATATGATGATCTGTAAACTATAAAGTGTACATTATATTTCTTATAAAAATGGGAAAATTTTTAAGTAAAATTGTTAATAAAATAAATAGTCATTAATATTAATAGTTAAAGAAATTTAATTTTGTTATTTGTGAAAATTAAAAATATGTAAACGGTTTAGTTTTAGAAAATGTTTTACATAAATTTAACTTTGATAATTAATAAATTTTATTTACAATAATTTTTAAACTTATTTGTTATCTACGAAATACTTTCATAATACCATATTGTGTACTATTTTATTGTGTAATATCATATTGTAACGCTCACAACATCAAATTAATCACTGTTATATAACTCTGTTTTTTAAAACCATACCTAGAACTTAGATACTATACAAAAATTGTTTTAACTAACTAAGCTAAACGGCTTATATAAAATCGTTGTTGAGGTGTTATTTAAAAAACTTTAAATATTATTACATTTATTTAAAAGAACTGTTTATCTTCTACTATCAATTTTGAAATTTTAACGATAACACATTTTGGAGTTATGTATATATAAGATTCGGATGGCGGTATTTTTAAAACAAGGCATTCTTAGCAATCAAATAATATTCAGTTGATTACTCTCACAAATCAGTTTCAACAACTGTTTTGTTCTCTAAGTTCTTAGTTCGATGCTTTGACATACAGTTTATTCGGGTTTTTCCATAAACATATGTTGATTTTATCGTTTTTTGGGTTCCGATAGCATTATCGAGTTTCAAAATTTTAAAACTACCTCTTTAAATAATTTTAAAATGACTTAACAGCCATTTTTATTTATTAAATTATGTACAAACTAATTACCATAGAGTTATATGCTATAGAATGAACGTAAAGATTTGTCCCGTATAAAATTTGCTATTTCATGTGTCACAAGTCAGAGCAGGATGGTTATATAAAAAATGCATATAGCGGTCTCACATCTCAAAGAAAAAACCAACCAAACTAGTTTTTGTTCAGAGTGACCATAAAATTTTGCGAAGTTAAAAAATATTGAATTTATTAATTAAAATATCATAAAATAGTTAGTGGATTGTGTAGTAGTGCATCATTTGTTAATAAAAATTTAAAAATTAAAATTAAAATGAAGTATCTAGTGAATGGCTGTCAAAACACGACTATAAAATTACAAAAAGGATTTTCTTACCATCGGTAAGTTGAAAACTTGAAAACCAAGTGTTTGTTTAAAATAAAATGTAAATTATGTTAAAAAGAAAGTGATTTGTGGTAAAAATATTTTTATTTTAATTTAGAAATTAGGAAAGCTAATTAAAAAGTTTTGGTTGTTGTTGTTGGGTTTTTTCGTTTTGTAAACATGTTTTGTTTTAGTTTAATAAAACAGCGTTTATTCATGCGCTACGTGCTTTGTTTTTCATAATTTATTTCTATTTTGGAAAACTATAAGGACAATTTTTTGCAGAAATTATAATGTAATTTGTTTTTAGCTTACCAAAACATGGAGAATTGAAAAAGCAATAATTGAAATCAATTGGCTTCGGTGAGCAAATGGCACTAAGTAGAAATTCAATTATTTGTTCGATACATTTTGAAAAGCACGATTTCATGCCATAGAGAAAAGAGAATCAGAAGAGATTTTTAAGAAAATCGGCCATTCCCACCTTGTCCATTAACGAATCAACGTGTGGATTTGACGTCGCTGAAAATAATCTTGAAAATACATGCTCCAATATTAATCAAACCATAATTCCATATCATACTGAAGAAAACATGGTCGGATGCACTCTTATTCTAAATCTGTCCCCCATGACCTTTGCCCAACTTCTATAAATGATTCTGACGATATTATTGGCTTCATGTCGAAGAAGATCTAATGTATGCATTGAACTTATTAGGTGATGTGGCAATCAAATCGATGCATTTAATTAGAAAAAATAAAGATATATGCTGTGGATTATGCCTACGGGCATCGAGAAATAATACATATATTCTTCTATGATACAGGGGGGATACCACATTAAAAAAATGCGCCGAATACTCTTCCTCTTGGGAGGTGCGGAAATGAATATATTCATAAACAGCAAATTAAATACAAAACATGACAGTGGTAAAAAAAAAATTTAATTTAGTTTTAATTGTAACTTGTACGTAATTATTTGAATTCATGCAACTTCAGAATCTACATAACATTTTATTTAAATAAAAACAATTACAGTACTTATTTGGAGGAATAAAAATAATTTTGAATTTGTGTAGTTTTTAATTTCAACTTCCTACGACTTCTTTTTTTTCTCCGAATTTGTGACGCTTAACAGTTGCTTATATTGATTCAATAAAATATATTTCTATGCTAATTACCGACAAATTACAACAGTAATCCAACCATTACCTACTATATAATCGAATTATGTAAAAAAATTTGTTGGCTTTCGATCAGTGTTTTGAACCACCCATTTGATTTGTTTTTGATTAATAACACCGACATCTTTACGGTGAAACGTAAACTATTAATTCAGCAAAATAATACGTACTATTCAGCATATCATGGTTGGTTGGGCAATTCCTTTGATTACATAATTTTTTTTAACTTATGTCAAAATTGTCAGTTTCTTTCGTAAATTTTGTTTGAGTGGCAGTTTGCCGTTTTGTATCAGGAATATACAATAAAATCCCTTTATTTCTACAATTTTTTTTTATTAGTTTTCCTTATAGGAATTGTTTAATTTTGCAAAAATTTGATTACATATTATTTTTTAGGTAATTATATCATTCACTTAAACAAAAAGCGAAAATTAAACATTTACATTTTGGTTTCTGTTTGCAGCAGGACTTGGAATCATACGCTGCAATCATGGCTGGAAATTCGAGAGGTATTGGTCGGAAATTAGTTGATAATTTAAAAAGTAAAGAGTTTCGGGAATACTTAATGAGGTAATCAGTTTATTTCGATTACCTATTTACAATGTACTTATCTAGTTTGTTTTAACAATTTCAGTACTCATTTCTGGGGACCAATAGCAAATTGGGGAATTCCAATTGCGGCTTTGGCCGATATAAAGAAAGATCCAAAATTTATTAGTGGGAAAATGACTCTAGGTATGTGGCTCAAGAACACCCAATTACACTTAATTGATAGAATAGAAAACGAGAATTATTTATAGTTTTATGTGACCTTGATAAATATTTGATGGGGACAATCTCAATTATTTAAATTAATTCAAGAAATGCGCGATTACTTGCTACTGCTGCGTATACTGATAATGATAACAATAAAATCAACCGACGATAGGCAGACTATATATACGCGCTTCTTCGTTTATTTCTAATCTGTGCGTATCATAATCAGACGGATAACGTTAATAGGGCCGTATATCTATTTTTATATACTCAAAAACAAATTTGCGATTTTTTTATTGCATACTTTCACTACTGTTTGGTGATCGTGGCCAACACGCGTTTACGGTCAAGTTTATTAACTAAATACTTGAGAGAAAATACTTTTCTTATTTTTCCTGTGCTTGTTTATTGAACTATAAATTATATTAGATAAGATTAAGAATTCTGTAATCTCACTAAAAATGAATATTATCTATACTTGAGATGTGTAAGCAAACTGTAAATGTTGTTGAAGTTATAGCAATCACCTAACTCGTTACGAAACCCATTATGGTTCATTCTGATAGAAAACCACAAAAATATTTCATTTATCTCCCAGACATTACAATTTTCTTAGAAACTTCATTGTCTCTGGTTGTATAAGATATCGTATATCGCTTACTAAGCCTAGAGCAATCGTCTTGCGGGCTCTTTCGTTTCTTGGTGTTACGTAACTATAAAAACCATAAAGTAGAAAAACATCAAACCGTTAAAGATATTGGTGGTGTTTCTGTGTAAACCGATACCATGAGGATTGTAATTTTTGTATTTAGCCTGATTAACCGCTAATATCAAGGCATTTCTTTTCGGGTGAACATTAAGTAAAGACCATTTCTAAATTTTCCCACGTCTGCATTAATATGACGGGCACTACGAGGATGCCTTGTAGGATGCCTACGAGGATGCCTTGAACTGCAATTAGTGGTTAAGGATAAATTCTTACGCGCCTGCGAAAGATATTTTCGCACCAACCTTGACAGCGCTTGACGGACCCTTGATCTCCGGATACTATATGGGCTTTTATATCTATCTGGGTATCATTTGTTGATTTTATAACTGACCCGAAATATTTTCTTGATGTTCAAATCATTACGTCTTAGCAGTGCTAAGTTTGTATACTACTTTTACTTACCATGTGCTAAAACGCCAGTTCTAATAGCTCAGGCGTGAGAGCATTTCCCTGTCGCACATCAGATGTTATTCCGATGCGATGAGATATTGTCGCTTCCGTTACTGTTCTACAAAAAGAGCTAATTTTTGATGCATAGCGAGACGAGCGTCTCTGGAATTTCTGACTATATTGCAATCCCAACCTTATTTCAAGATCAGTTTCAACAAGAAACATTTATTAATTTTAAACAGATTAATTAAAATATTGTCCGTGGCACAGGCAATCCAAGCTTGAAGCACAATCTTCGAACCATGAATGTTCGTCTTTGGCCTTGAGGTTGAGGTAGATGCCAACGATTGGCCGGCAAAGAAATCGCCTTTTCACGTCTCTTGGTTTCAATTAATAAGGGACCCAATTGCCTTGTTTTTGAATCATGCCCATAGATATCAATTGTAAGAAAACTAGTTGTTGGGTCATCCCAAATGTATCGGCAAGCTCCTCTTGCGTTAGAGTCGGATCTTCATCGAGCAATGCCTCTAACTCATCGTCTACGAATTTTTTTGGCTGTTCCAAGCGTGGCTTATCTTCAACACTGAAATCATAATTTTTGAAGCGTCGAAACCATTATCTACATGATTTATCGGTTGGAGCGTTGTCACCGTAAACTTCCACAAGCATTTGATGTGCTGTTTAGTTATCACAAAATCCGACATATTCAACACCGTAAAAAACACGTTTTGTATGAAACTCAAAGCAATACAAACTGAATGTTAACGGCAGATGTATAATCTGTCTGAAACAACGGCAATCAGCTGTCACTATAAAAAAATTATTATAGTCGGAACCACTTTTTGAAAACGGACCGAATTAATTTATATTCCCAATACATGAATAAAAGCTAAAGCTTTACCAAACGTATGCATGCTGATTGTTGTACTCAAATTAAACGAATGCATGTATAAACGTTATACATATAGTTTCTACAAACATATTGTGATAATTAAAAATCAAAACACGACAAACTGCAATGATATCATCCATTTATTCCAAATATTCGGACTTCTATATTTCATAGCAGATATCCACAAAAATTGAGCTTATACTGGATGTATCATGCAATGTGAATCATCTGTAAAATGCAATCAGCTTCATTACAAACCTAACCGAACAACTTCCGTTTAACGAATCGGTTAAATGTGAACGAGCTTTCCTCTTCTCGATGGATTGTAGATAAGGTCATGTGTAATGAACTCCAGAGGGGAACCTGAAAGGTACTACTAAAAGCTCACTAAAAGCGATTTGCTTATTGCAAATCAGTTGGTACATTTCCTTACTTATTGTTATCACTCAGGATCAGAGAGCCAAACTGAAACTGAATCCAATACCTCTGATATTAACGTCACTATTAACATTTTTATTGAACATGAATTATAGATGAAATGTTAACCATAACCGGAATGCAATTTTCAATTGGATCAACTTTTTCCGTTTCGGTTCCCGCTTTAAATTTATAACTTTTAATTTCTGAGTTTTAAAATATTCAAAATCAAAATTGGCGGAGATTGATTATGAAATGCAAATATATTAATTACGATTAAAGCATGAAATTGGTGAATGTATGATTAAAATTAGAAGATCTGCTCAACTGGGACCTAATTTATGAAATGGGAGTTCTATAATTCTGAAATGGATTACCACACGGGCTATTTTTATGGTACGTGGTATCATTGTAAGCGGAATGATTGTCGAAGTGAATTCTCACGGGCACCCAAAGTAGTGTTTTATTTCACTTAGTTGTCCAGGATGTAGAAGGGCGCCAGTGAATATATCGTGAAAATGAGACCTCTACATTTTTACAACTGATATTTAATTATGTAAAAGTAGCATACACATAAAGAATATTATTATTCGTTTACTGCTTAAAGTTTATTAAACGCAAGCTTTCTGTACAAGTATCAATAAATTTTTGATCGATTAAAAACCCGATTCTAAACCGGATTTTAATCCGAACCCGAGCAAAATAATAAATTAATCAGAATTAATGGTACCGAAATTGCAAACTATGAACTGTAATCGCCAACCGGAACTTTATTAATTTCGGTTTGACGGCTCAGATTATTCGTTTACGATAATGAAAGCAAGACATAACTAGATGAAACTGCGAATTCTCTGCGGATCATTTCCATTCACCTGAAACATACAATTAATTCGCTTGTTTTACCTGATTGCGGTAAATCTACAGGGATCCTAAATTCAAATCGAGTTGAACAGGATCTAAGGACTAGGTTCTGCGAAACATAACATCCAATTAGCATATGACTGACTCATACCTTTTAGACGGCTTCAAAAAATATGACACTTTTTATATTGATGAGTATGTTTATGAGTTCATGAATGATTACTTAGACTGGTAGCTCTGCTAAGCGACTGTTGCAAAATATTATTCTGAGAGACTAGACCAGAATGCCCTATATCAATAGACTAAACTTCGCCAACATGTGCTATTGCAATGCCAATAAATATACAAAACAGTCTAAAAATTTTAATACAACGTTTAGATGTCCTGCTGATGTTGCATGACGACTTCCCCAACCACCACTAATTCCCGTCAGTTTCGTTAAAAGTATATCAATCATAGATATTCCAGTTCTACCAAACACACTGTATTCATTCAACAACAGAAACCCGTAAATTTAGTTACTACACACCAGTATATCTGCAACTTGCTACCGAACATCTACAACACTTCAACATAAGATAGTGAAATCGAGTAACTAAAGCTAGCGCTTGTAGTGACGGGTGATTTTAATTTATTTTATTAATTGGACTTATGTTGTTGAAAATGTCGCTGAAAGTTTAGCTACTAATGTTTCTTCGGAAACTGTGTGCCGGTTTTTCTATTTGATTATGGTTAATTTTAATTAGTTAAATGTCTAAATGATCGTAACATAATTTTACATCGAATTTCCGCTAATTCACTTGATGTTTGATGTATACGGATCTTAACGATATTCATCACCAATCTATGGAAAGCTTCTCGCCCTTCAGAATACGTCAGCATGAAAATCAGGCTATTTTCAGATTAATTCTTGATAAGGTCTGGAAAATGCATTCTGCCTCTGGATGAGGCATACTGGCATGTCGGAAGGAGCGAAGATCTCGTTTCCTTTGATTTTACAAGGTAGGTAATGTTGTCGCATTAGCTCTTTGATACTCTAACTATAGAAAAGCAAACAACGAACTTTGATCTATATTTTAATAACATCGGCTGGGTTGTCTTATGAAACAACAAATCCATTGATGTAAATGTTTAAAAATTCCAAAAATTTCTCTGTAATGGAACATATTTATTTGACCGCTCCGCTGTGACAAAACTTAACAGATATCCTCCATGGTACAATCAACCTGAAAATTGAAAAAGGAACGGCTTACCAAGAGAAAGCCAAATGTTACTCCGAGGCTAGTGAACAAAAATTCACAATGTGAAACCAACATTTCGAAATTTACTCTACCAAACAAAGTTTAAAAGTTACATCTATGCCCGAAAAAATCAGGGATGATCGATAATTCTTTTGGAACTACTTTTAATCAAAACGTCAAATTTAAAGTTGCCCGAAAACTTACCAGCGTTGGCGAAACGAGGCCGAACAATATCAACCTTCGTATAATATAATATCAAAATTGGAGGGCGCGAGCGATGATATCCATCAGGCTTTAGAAGTGTTTGGTGATGGATGCGGCTCGAATGGCATACCATCTTCGTTATTAAAAGACTACAAAAATTTGGTAATTCCTTTGTGCCTTTTGACTTTTCAAGCAATCGTTGAAACAAGGAGTTTTGTACCAGAAATGGTAAATATCAAAATTACCCCAATTTTCTGGAGCACGGAATGACGTTTCATGTTATAGAAGTATAGCGTATTTTTGTCAAATCTAACTATTATTCGAACTCATAATTGTACTTCAATCAGGACCGTAATACTTCGATACATGACTACGTCAATGGCTTTTTGACAAAAAATCAACGAAAACCAGTCTTAATTACAAATTTGGCTTCTGCAGTTTTTTTTTAACCTGGTTTAAATCCTACTTGTGTAACTGCGCTCAATATATTAAGTTGGGAACGAAAAAGTTTGGATTAATTTCAGCAACCCCGATGTACCTCAAGGTTCACATAATAGTCCATGAACTTCATCGTTTTCGTTAAAGGAATCACCTCAGTAATTTTAAGATCCCAACGAATTTCAACCACAAATTACTACAAAATATTGACAACTTAGTAACTTGGTGCGATTCCAATCTGCCTAGTCTCATCATCACTAATTCTAGGATCATATTTTCCATCGGAAAACTAATCCTGTCATCCAACAGTACCATAAAAGGTGAATCTGAATTTAAAGCCATAGGAGTCACTTTTGTTGTAAAAATGAGTTTCGCTAATCACATATCATGGAGCAGTGTATAGCTAAAGCTAACTACATATGTTTGAATTTATTAAACGATGGACTAGGAATACTACACCAGACCCCTACTTAAATTGCTGTTAATATTTGGTGTCCTTTCTACAACGTATGTACTCGTATTTAATATTCAGAGTATCGAAAAGAAATTTGTACGTTACTTAACTTGGAAGGGTGGTTGGATTTTTTTTATTTCTTCAATATTACAACTGATTCAGAGATCCTCAATTTAACTTTGTTAAGTAAGAATCTCGGTTCAAGAAGAAAAACCTATTGGTTAGCTCTGTTACAAAAATTTCTTAGTTCCAATTAGAACTGCCCAGCTCCAACGATTTTTTCCTTTGAACTCTCTTCACTGCAATGGTACTTTCCAACGTACGATGTACGTTGCCCGTTATTTCATAATTCAAACATTTTAAGGATTTCAGTTTCCAAGTATAATTGACTTAAATTAAAAATGGTGATTGAATTTAGCCTTTTCTCTACAGATTGTACAGTAACACCCATTTCTATGATTAGATTAGCATTTCAATATGAGTTTCAGATCAGGATTGATGGATTGATTATTTTCCAGAGCCTTATCCTGAAATCATCTGCAATTCCCTTTTAAAAATACAAACCAGCTGCGAAATGATATATTTTAATTTAATTGGCCATTGTTCAAAACAAAATCCGAGTTGTACGTCAATCAGTTCAGAAATTGTTTTGGCTATTTTTCACAACTACAGAGTGTCCGCCAGGAAGGTATACTACTTTGTTTGTTTATGATTTTTGATTAAATGAAAGAGAATGGATCTTATATTGATAAATGTTTTATTTAATGTCGGCAATTATGTATGGAATACAATATCAGATAAATGTCCGCCTCTGTTAGCCTCACAAATGCGAGCCCTTTTGAGCACATTTTTCATTACATTCTCACACATTTCCCGCGGTATTTCATTAATTTCATCACGAATATTTTGTTTGAGTTGCTCAAGCGTTTCTGGTTTGTTTGCATAAGCCTTGCTTTTTAGATATCCCCACAAAAAGAAGTCCGGAGCAGTCAAATCAGGCGACCAAGGAGGCCAATCAACATTACCATTTTTTGAAATAACTTGTTGTGGAAAGAGTTCTCGCAGTAATTCCATTGTAATCCTGGCTGTATGCGATGTGGCACCGTCTTGTTGATTAAATTAATGGATGTAAAGGTGACTGATGAATAATGTGAGGGTTTTCCATTGCCCAGAACCGACTAGTCTGTTTATTCACATATCCATTTAAATGAAAATGTGCCTCGTCACTCATTATGATTTTTTCATGAAAATCGGGGTTGTCATGGGCGAGCTGTAACATCCTATTGGCATATGTACGGCAGCGTAAACGGTCTTTTGGAAGAATTTGCCACGTGTCTACTTCACAACTGTCAAGTATGAACTGTCAATACTAATATTCGCCTAAATGGCGGCAAAACAAAGTAGTATGCCTTCCCGGCGGACACCCTGTACATTCGGAACTCATCGAAACCGATTTACATGTTAAGGGTTAAGAGAGGAATGGCTTAATTCCAATTACTATTGAAATTATTTAAAAACAAATCCGAATATCTTATGCAACCCCAAACGACCAGCATTTGATAAATGGCTTCGTAATCGCTTCAAAAGTCCATTTTCACCTAATGAAAAAACTAATTTGTGATATTCGGTCAATTTGACAAATTTGAAACTGTCGCTTTAGGTAAACTAAACTCGTTTTCGCCGAAATCGCCGTATCATTTTCGGTAAATTGTTATTTACGGTGAATTAGTGTTTTCTGTGAACTGTCTTTTTCATTAATTCTTGTTACTGGCGAATCTTTATTTTTGGTTAATTGTCGCTTTCGATATAAATTTATTTTCGGTGAATTGTCGTTTTGGGTAATTTATTGTTTTCAGTTAATTTTTATCAAAGAGTTGCTTTTTTAGAATTGTTAACGGCCACTGCTTAACGGGAAGAAATGTCAAAAATCCGTAGTACAACCCGTGTGAAACTGTCTACTTCGGTGGCATTGTCCAGCTTCTGTCAACTCGTGTTTTTTCCAGAATACACTTCGTCATCAAACATCAACATAATTTTTATCACGGAAGTTTCACGAGACTCCGTCGTTTTGTTTGTTGTTCCTTGTACAACCTTGTTTGTTGTCAATTATTGCTTGAGGCATTAGAGAAACATCAGATAACGACATGTGACACGCTTAAAACTCTCAGTTGCAAACTTTCATTTGGTCACCATCAAACATTTAAAATTTGTAGAAAACCTTCCTTTCTAGAATTTTATTTTCTTTCAATAAAAAAATTTGTTCAACTCAATTTTAAAAACTACTCATGCGCTCTTCTACATTCTTGTAATTTTGTGCTCTTGTGCTTTAAGATAAATAAGATTAATCTTAATGTTACCAAATGTTAAGTTGTCTAGATGAATCGCGACCTAATGTAGACACTGAATGGTTATTGCTGTTTTAAAAATTTTATACTGATCTTCACCGGAGTAAGGACGCTGCTAGTGCTCAAAAAAGCAGAAGGCATATTTTAAATGTTCACTTCACATTTTGGTCTACAAATTTTTAATGTTCTAACACTAGTTCAGATTAGAAGTCACTAGATCAAGATTTATTTTTAAATTTTAATTCTGTTTTATATTCATTCATGATTTATTTTCTATTTTCAGCTTTATGTTTATATTCAGCCATTTTCATGAGATTCGCTTGGAAGGTGCAACCACGAAATTTACTGTTATTCGCATGCCATGCTACAAATTTCACGGCACAAAGTGTACAGGGTGCACGATTTATACAATATACTGCCACCAAACCGAAGGAACAAAATCCCGCAACTGCAAACTAGAACACTAGTGTTTCTAAAACAAAACTACTTATAAATAAGACAAACAAACAAAAATCACAGATGATTGTGTTTTGGTGCTAAAGAGAATTTATACATAAATTGTATATCAATTTTATTAACAAGAATATTTTTTAGATTATTAGGTTACGTTAATCGACAGCACAAAACTACCAACATAATTTATATATGTCACAAAAATTTGGTGCTCAAATTAAAATTTTTACAAATTTTGTAATAGTTTATTTATTTTATTTTTTAATTCAAGACAAATTATAGTTACCACGTTCGAATTACTCTGTTTTTTTGGCCGACCTAAATCTATACACAGTTATAATTGCTCTAATTTTACTGTACAATTTGTAAATTTTATGTGTGCAATTTATTTTGTAAATAATCTCCCGTTGTAAAGTAGTAAGCGTCTTCCTCAAACCATAGAACCAAAATACTAAAAATATACTCTAGCCAAAATAGAAATTTGTAAATACGTTAAAAAGCTAACAATTAATAGTGATAAGTTTAAAACAAAAAATTGCCTTGTTTACAAAACAGAATATTACATAGAGAAATGCTTTATTTATTATAAATAAATAAATCAAATTTACATCTATTTTTTTATTATACGTTAATAATATTATGTGTAGTGTACCAGCGATATAAATAATAGTTTATCAAAGTGATATAATTAAACGATTACAGGTCGTCACTACATTCGTATACGTAATTTACAATTTACGAATTTAGAGAATGTTAATTTTATTTTTAATTAAATTGACATATCATTTTTATTGGTGATCAAACTATAAATTAATATTAAATTATGTAATTAATCTAAATAAATTGTGTTATACATTGTTATAAATTAAATAACTGTAATCTCGAGAAATTATCTTCTAATTAAATAAAATTAATAACATCGATCAAGTAAATAAAAGCTAAATATATAAGATGTGTTTTGAAATTTAATTATTTTTCAGAGTTTAAAATTAAAAGATCGCACGACGTCGGTTACAACGAAAACAACCGCCTTTGTGACTGACTCTAAATGGAAAATATCGAAATTGTAAATTTTACAAAATGGTCAGTGATTCCCAAAGTTCTATTAATTAATTGACCAGTCTCAATCGAGCTACGGACTGGCCTACTTCAATGCAGCCTAGAATTCCATCCAGCTTTTCAAGTCAAATTTAACTATAATATAATCCCATAACATCTGATAATCCAAATTTGACTGAGTAGTTGTTATAAATCGGCCTAGTTTCTCAATTGAAAATTAATATTAACATTCCTTATTCGATGTACAATCGAAATTTAGCCAAAATCGATTAAGAAATGGTCAATTTATACTCAGAATGGCAAAATTCCCGATCACCTCACGTTAACGCTGGTTCCACAGAACAAATTTGACTTTAATTAGCTAAGACATTAGCTTATTTCAAGTCAAGTTGTAGTTCTAAAAGCCAAATTTGACAGATTGGTGTCGACCAAGAAATAGAAAGCCCAGCCCACCCCTGTCTTATATGACAATAGTTAAACAATTCGAAGCTAGTGGTTATTATTACGTCGAAAGAAGCGACTTATATACATAGTTGGGAAATTTGAAAATTTTTTGAAATAGGCTTGATTTTAGTACGTTTACCACTTGGTGAATATATAGCTCTAACGGTAAGTCGGTAAGTAAATTCACATTTCATAACTAATCACAAATCTTCAATTGTCGATTGCTTTAGACATCCACCATTAAAATTGTAGTATATTGAATTTCTTGAAGCCCCATTACTGCCACTCCATCTTATTCCTTAATAATTTACTTTACTTCTATGATTCACTTGGATTCAAAAATACAAGATATCTTTCGTGGATTTTTGAATATAATGACGCCTTCAAAAAGCATTTTGAATTCGAACGTTTTAGTTACGTATGGGAGTTTAGTATTTTGATTTACTTGAGCCGTTTTTTGTTTCTCAGATGGTAAGCATTATGCAAATTAAATTGTAACTTCACGTTAAATTGTTTGTACATTAGAATTACTCAAGTAGGTCGATGATGAAATGGTACTTTTGGTTTTACAAGTTTACTTTTTTACTTACGAGTTACATCCTAGTCTGGGGTCACTTCTTAAATCCAATTTTTTAAATTGAGTTTGAATTCCGCCACTCGTTTTCGGGCTCCCAATTTCCGTGAGACAGGAGTTCGAGAATAGAGAATTCGTTTGGATTCCGAACACGATCGTATTGGATCTACGTTTCCATCCAATGGTGTACTTGGCCGATCAATTACCCACGGAGTGGAGGTTTTTATAGATTATCCATCACAAGTAGCCAGAACTTGCCTAGATTTTTGGAGAGAGGTCCTTATGGTATTGGATATATGCAACAATTTTAAAACCCATTCGCGAGTAAAGCGTGTGAAATACAATGAGTTAATTTCGAATAATAGTCAGACAAGCTAGAATTTGGGTATACAACAATTTTTTGTGCGGAAGTAAGTGTTGTTGTTCTCGTCCTTTGTGGGTGGCCGCAACACAGCTGCTTCTGTATAATTTAACGTCGCTCAAACTCTAATATTATCTAGAATAAATCTGCCGCAGATGGAATCATAATTTTCAAGTTCATTGGTGACAACATTCCAAGTTCCAACTCTACCATTTCCAAACGGGTTCCACCTCAGTAACATTTTGGCCAGTTACCGAAATTTTCTCCAAAATTTGGTCTAGTCACGTTATTGGAAAGTCTGAAAATTCTTGTGATTTGTTTTATTTTTATTTTTATTGAAATAAAATGACGCAATTATGCTCTAAAATACTCCCAGTGCTGTTGCAAACGTATTCTAATTACTCCCACAAAATTTAAACAATCACAGCATCTTTCGAAGCCGCACCTACACGTGTCTTACCGTTCAGATTCCAAACTGCGATTCAATTTTCTTGGCTTTCGACTTTGTTCGCAGCCGATAAGTAAGCGGACCTCAAAAATGAGTATGTATTGCTGGACAGGAGTAAAACATGTGCGAAATCCTTTTCGTTATTTAAGTTCATCGTTGAAGTTTCTTTAGAAGGCATTCGATTTTAAACCCAGGCCTCATTGCACGTTCCGCAGAAAGGTAGCGCCCTGCGATTACCCGTTTTAACATTCCTAACTTTAGCCTAGGCAGGGAATTTATGTATTGGAGTCACTTGCATTTGTCAAGGCTTCTTCTTACGAAACACTAATTTAAGTTCCGTGTTAGGTCTTCCCACACATGAATATAAATATGTACATACTCGTACTTCTTTGGAATTACAGTTGCCCAAGATATTTAATTAGCAGACATTGAATGTTGAAATGCTTGTTGATCTCGTTAAGTAACAAGATTGTTCGATGATATTATATTATGCCTGGACCGAGTAAGGACATTCTCAATCATTATCATCATAGTTAGGTAAAAGCTGCAATAATCAGAGAAATTACAGGTAGAACTATAATTAAGTTGGCCACAGAAAACTACTTTTAGAGCTGTCGTTGACAGATTGCACAGTCAATAATTTATTCTTGAGCGTCTTATCTGAAAATATTTCCACTGAGCGACCGCTGACAGTAGTGTAGCTGTATCGGCTACAACCTGCTTCGTGAACATATTGACCAAAAGAAATTGAAACAACTCCTCTAACTCAAGAATTGGTGTTGACCTCAGCGACCCACTAAAGCGAATAAAGGCCTTTCATTGCGAGCTGCTCCATATTTTTTCTGCACGTAAGTTTGTTAAAACTTAACCACACACTCACTCTATACGTAATTGCAGATTCTATAAACGAAAAATACAATGTCCAAAGTACAGAAAGGCTATTATCATAAAGGAAGGAGACGAATTTGAAATTGCGATTACTAAATTATTCAATTATTGTGGACAGTAAGGATACTTTAAAGCATGCTTATCTGCAATTTGAAGTGTATTCAGAATTGCAACACTTGCTCACAATTGCAACACTCACGCTTCAGCTATATTCCAACAATACAAGGACAAATTGTTAGCTAATATTAAATCGGTTGCTACATACTTCGATGGTGTAGCTAGCACAGGAAAAAATGAAGTCGAACACATACGGAATTTGAAAGAAGTGCTACAAACAGCAGGTTTTAGTGTCAAACGAGAAAATTGTACCTTTTTATAGGATGAAGTGGTATATCTAGGCCATCGTTTTAACAAACTCAGAATTTTCCCAACACATGATAAATTTGACGCTATAACTAACGCCAATCCACCAACAGTCATCAAAGAACTGTGCTAGGGGCCTTGTTAATTTCTACGGGCGATTCACATCAAATTTGCATGACGTAGCTGCTGATTTACACATACTTTCAGGGCAAAACCAACGCTTTAAATGGACATGTCATGAGCAAACGTAAATACCACCATTTATACGCACAAATATTACACCCGCCTATTACCACGAAAAAGATGTGAATTCAACGACGCATCCGACAAAGGAATCGGAGCTGTTCTTAGCCACCGCAGCGACAACGGACTATATTTGCCAATTGCTTTAGCATCCAGGAAGTTATGAGGTGCACAATGACTTCACAATTACATTACAGCACTATTGATAAGGAAGATGACTTGCAATTGTTTTTGGAGTGTCGAAGCTTGACTGATTCTTAGCTGCGGTAGATCTTTTTACATTGGTCGCGGATCACAAATCGCTGTCTCATACGCACAGCTGCACTACATCGGCTACACTCCATGCCAACAAGAAGTACCACTATACTCATGGAATATATACGCAGCATATGAATACGAATTCAAGTAGATTTCGCGGTGTCATTTAAAAGCAAACAGTTTCTGCGGTTATCGTAAATGCGTTTTCAAAATGGATAGAAGTTGATACGATGACAAATATCATATAACAAACGTACTTCAGAAAGCCCACTTGCCAGTTTATTTGCTCGTTACGGAGTACCACAAGTAATGATAAGTGACAGTGGAATGGAGGCAATTAAACACATTACGTACCTTACTATCCAAAGACGAATGGCTAAGCCGAGAGATTCACCCAAACGTTCAAACTTCGAATGAACACAGGTGACAAGCTCCTGCTGAATTATTTTTGGGGCGACTGCTAACGATCTTCGATAACATTAAGTCATCTGAAGAACGCAATAACAACACACTCAACTTGAAAAGTCAGCTGTATCACGATCGAGGTAACCTCAAAGAAAGACATTTCAATCCAGGAGGTAGCGTATGGGTTCAAACAGACAATGATTCGAAGTTTAAGCCTGAAACAATCGCACAAAAAAATAACAGATGGTCAAACAGTGTGAGCTTTCCGGATCAAACTGTAAAATGTGGACAAGCAGATGCAATTCGAGAATGATACAACAGATCAGGAGTCATATATGAGCCGACATTAACCACAAGGTTCTGCAAAGTGCGGCCGAACCAATAGCAACAGCAGCAGATCCAAATAAGGCATCAAAACAATTGCCATCGTCTACTTTACCAGGTCTTCGACTAAATTCGCGCCAATGTAGTTGGACTTGTAATACCAGAACTCAACTCTAGTGCGGGGAAAAATATAGTGTAAACGAGCTTTACTGGTATTGAACACCCTCTTTATATATCACATATTGTCATTAAATAAATACTCTCTGTACTGTCAAACACGTAACACGCCATTATAGTTTTTTCAACATAAATATCCGTTAGAGTCGGAAATTGTTGGGGAAATTCAAAACAGAAATCAAAATTATTTCATATAGCTTGAACTGCAGTGATCAGGTTGTATAGTGTAGGTAGGGAGATAAACACAGCATCCGCTTCCTGTGGCACACCTGCTGCAACTGCGAAATGTGCTCAGACTACCTCCTAGCGGTGGGCACCGGTAACCACCCGGTATGAAAATACATATAACGGGAAATACCGAAATACCATGGATTACAAAAGAATTGAGTCAAACGCTGGCAGCTATCAAGACCAGAAATGGATGCGGTAGCAGAGCTCCCCATAGCCGAAAGTCAAAATCCTTTTCTGGCTGTATAGAATGAGAAATTGTAGGCTGACAATTAACTGCGCGGATGAAGATACAAAGGAATGATCACTACTTCACCCAAAATAGCGGAGAACCTGCGAAACCTTTCGATTGCGAAAAGAACAGGGAAGGAGCAGAATCTCACCAGATAAACAAGAAAATTGGCAATGTTTGACAAGACGCAATCACTGGAGTCCACAAGACAAAAACAGTCTCCGTAAGAATAAGACCCATGGGACGCAATCATGGCAAACATGGGGTATGGGGCCCTTATTCAAGGAGGATGCATGGAATACCACAAGAGACTTTCACTTAAAATCTTCTCGATAAAATACTTTATTTACCGAGATTTAATCGCTGTCTACATGTGACGTCACAATGGATCCCACACAAATTCACACCACATATAGACTGGGGAACCACCGAGACCAACTTAAGAGGCAATCCATTTTTTGAATATTCTATATCAATATAGGAAGTGTTTAGTTCAGCCTCAGCTTGAACTAATATTACACTTTTACTCTAAATTCCGAGCTTTCCACTGGTGGGGGCTAATACCGGAATATTTAAATAAAAGCGTGAGTCGTAGTTTTAATTAGAACTAAGTTGTTCATTTATTTTTTGTCATTTATATACAAATTTGATGTTTACTTGTTGTTGTATTTTACATTATATTTGGTCATATATCAATTTCAATACTTTATAACATCCAAAAGTGCAGAATTGCATTTAAATTTAATTATTATAGCTAAATTAACATTTAACTACAACGTGATATGCAAAACTGCATATGAGGTTGTTGTTAAATGACCCTGTTCATATTGAACATCTTGCGGCGCGGGTAGTAACGTTCGCTGGTGTTGTTTGGTTGCCTGATGTGTTTGCGATTGGAGAAGGTGTCATACAGACCATTGGAAGGACGGATGATTGGTTTCGAGGTTTTCTTCGAATTATGACCGTTATTCCCACCGCAACTGCTATCCATAGAATAAGATGTATTGCTGTATAATGATGAATATGATGAAAGTGATCGTTGGTTGTGTTCTCTTCTGCCTCTTTCATAGTGGAGATTTGTTCTTCTAAGCCCCTTGTATCTGGAGTGGTTAATAGCTCCTTTTCCTCATAGTTTTGTTTAGATACTTCTATTGTTAAATCTTTTAAGTGCATCCCCTTTAGGTATGGTGCAATTCCGAAATTTTCTATGGTGGTTTCGAATCTATCAGAGGCCAGTATGCTTACGTGATTGTCTCTTAAGACGCATCCCGAATCTAGCTTTATTATTCCCGACCCTGATAATTGCTTTCGGTTTGTCACTGACCCACATACGACTGTCACAGTTGTTTCCCTTGTCATTATGAACACCCATTGATTTGGTGCGTATAGTTTTATCCAAAGATTTGATGTAACATTCTGGTATTTTATCTCGCATATGTCTTGTAAGTTGGACCTGTGTTGCAAAATTGCGATTTCGCAGCTGGTTCCTTCCCTGACACCCGACAGTATTGTTGGTATCTCGCACAATAGATGATCATCATTGATAATATTGCATTTAGATATATCTCTAGCTGTTAATTGCGTGAAATGTTCATTTTGAAGATCAACGGCGATAAATTCGGTTGTTGGCACTACATGTGCATACCTTTCACCTGCTAATATATTAGGCACAGCTACTACTGAATAAATGTTATAGGACCAGACATTTGATAAGGGAATTGAAATCTCGATTATCACATATGCCTTCGTCACTCTAGTCCTGGTTGCCATACTTTTAAATAAGTGGTCTAACTTGCGCAATCCGTGCCCCGGAATTGTAATGGAGACTGGTATTTGGTGTCTGATGGTTGCTATCTGTTCCTCAAGTTGTGATGGGCTCAACAAAAGTGGGTGTAAAATGTTTAGATGTGCATTGCACTGAGAAAAAAGTTGGAATTTTGTTTTAAAAAACAAAAATCTTTAAAAAAAAAACTTTGAAGCTAAGGAAAAAGATCTTATTATAAAATGAAGTTATACTTTGTCCTAAAGAATCGTATTTATTATTTCATTTTGCGCGAAAAATGGATTACCAAAAGGCAGTATTATTTCGCGTGAAACATTTTTGACTTTAATTCAAAAATCAAAACTTTAACTTAAAATATTATATTATTAAATCTAAATGAATATTAATCACTTAAAATTTCAGTGCATGGAACTTTCAGAACTAATGCGAAAACAGTAAAAATAAAAGGAAATATTTTTCGTTTCAAATGCGTGAAATATTTGGTTTTTAGTTTTACCGTTACTCTCATAATTTATTATGCAATAAATAGTCTATAGTCATTATGCAAAGGGGAATAATTTGTGATTTTTCTTTGTGTTTCTTTTTGTCAAATTTCGGATTTAAATTAAAGTGATTAAAGTGATAAATAAAATTATTAAAGAATTAAAGTGATATATAAAATAATAAGTGATATATTCATAATTTAATTACATTTTTTTGTGATCTTTAAGTTTAATGTTTTAATGTGAAAACGGGATAAAACCAAAGTGACAATATTTTTCAAGGGTATAAAAAACCGAATCTTTAACGTGTCCTAACACTTAATGTGCACAAAAACTGTTCAAATAAAAGCTGATTTTAAGTGTAAATATCTAAAACTTCATCTAAAAACCAGTACGCCGTTTGAAATAAGTAAGTATAGAAAAATCATTACATTTTAAGTTGTTTACATTAAAATTGAATAGTTTCAAACAACGTATATGAGAAATCTCGTGTATAAAGGGAAACCCTGTGCTACGCCATTTTTAAAATTATAAGTAGTTGTGAACTTTAATCTATTTTATCTATCTATTTTAATTGGGTTTGTATTTTTCAATCAAGCAAGATTCAATAAATCGATCAAAATGTCATCAAATGACCAGCAGCATGAAAATGTTTTTAGTTCAAATGAATGTACCATTGAATACGTACCATATGTACTGCAGAATGAGGATGATCTGGCACGGATTAATGAATTCAAAAATCTCGTGTCATCATGGGGACTTTCTCAGAAAACGATAAACTTTCTAGCGCACACTCATGAGGGTGCAATTAAAGCACTAGAAGTAATGGATCTCGATTTCATTGATGAAATATTCGAAAATTACCCGAAGGGCGAAAAATGCATCTTTAAACAAGCTGCCAGAAAGTGGCGTATAGAAATGGTAAAAATTAGTAATTAAATGTAGTAAATGGAATTATGTAATAGTGTGATTATTTGTGCTATTTAGAATAATCCTCTACCAGAATCAGATGCCACTAGATCACTGAACAGCAGAGTACTTCAATGGATAGAACAACAAAGTTCAACGGCTAGTCCAATACAAAGTTCATCTTTATTTACCGATCACAAGTACTATTCATTTTATTTAATAATTCACGTTTCAAAAAAAAATTACAAAATAATCGAATTATATTTTATTGATTACTACAGTTGTGATAATAAGAATTTGAAATTTAATTAGATACACCATTTTACCAAGCTTCGATTTTTAATTAGTAATTTTTATTACAGTACACAAGAACAAGCTGGTGACAAATTTGATATCCTGGCTATTTTAAATAAATCAATCAAGGGACGGTTGGTTATAGAATATTATAAACAGTCAAATCAACTGGATTCCAAACATCGCCAGTATTTGGTTCATTGTGTAATAGATTTTGAGATTTATCAAAAAGCATATCAGACATTTTTAAAACTGAATACTCGGTAAGTTATTCGTCATTCCACATAAATTTAATATATAATGTTAATAACCTGTCTATTTATTTAATTGATAGGCTGAATATTATACACCACGGCAAGGCAAAAAGAAGCCAACAGGAAAACTTATAGATCGATATAACAACCTTTGGTGTTTCCGTTTTGAGGCTCAACATCAGTTACATAAACAGTATGCAAGAAATATCACTTCTCGGCTTAATATACCACTTACCTTAGCAATAAAAGCTTCTCTTAAATTTACGAAATTACTTTTTTGTAATGAGTTTCTTCAAACAGAATGGGAAACAGTTAGTAAACTATTTCTTTGTGCGGATAAGGATCAAAAGTACGCTGGAGTAATACCTTTTTCTGAATCGGATCAAAAATACACCAGTGCCCTAATTTTTCGTGGTACAAAATTTAAAACTGGTTATTTTTTGACAAACCAACTAACAATAAAATTTTAATTTATGAAATTATTGATATATTACTAACAAATAATAACTTCTTTGCCATTTGTAAATCATATAATAATAGTGTTTATATCCCCCATTTTCATTGCCATTCAATTGGAGATGCATCTGAAATTTTAAGCATAATTGATTTCAAAGATATAGAAAGTCACCCTGTTAACTTGTGCTATTTAAACACAGGAGAAAAAGTGGTCAGACTTAAGCAATATATATAATTTCAATTTTCTAATAAATTTCTTTGACATTTTTAAAAATAAAATTTATATGTAATAAATGTAGAATGTTATGAAATAAATTTCTATGTGGAAATAGAAAAGATAAACATGTACATAAATGTAGATATATAAAATAAATATAAGTTTGATCTTCAATATGTTGTATTAATGGGATTCTTTTCAATATTATATTATATATTTATATATATAATAGAATATCAAGGAAAAAATTAAATGAATTAAAAGGTTGTATAGGTCATTGAACTTTGATAATGATGACCTATGAAAGTAGTCAAAGAATAAAACATTTATATTTAAGTATCGAGAACTTTATTTTAAAAGGTAAATACTTTTAATTCAATGATTTTATAATTTTGAACCAAAGTAAACTATCTCTTAATTTTGTTGCTGTAAGTATTAATTTTAAAGTTGTTAATAACATTGAATCAAACCCTGAAATATTTCCAGCGAAATGAATTAAAGTTTTTAAGATAAATATCCCAATGTTTTATTTTTATTGCAGTGTTTTTTAGGACAAAGTTTTTAATTAATTTTGAATTTAAAATGATTCACAACTTTCAAGTAAAATAAAAAGTTTTTGCGCAAAATCTATAGGCAAAAATTCTTTCGTTTAAATAATAAATTCTTTAATTTTAAGTAAAATTTTTCTCAGTGTGTGAATAACCTCTAGTAATGCTTCCTGCACGTCCCGTAAGTTTCCCGTGGCGACGACTAGTTCAAGGGATGTCATCAAAATAGTTAATACTTGTTGTTCCGTTAGACGTGTGTTGTTTACGCTTTGGTCTAGGTGCTGCAACCTCCTGTGAATGTTATTGATTGCCTGTACTGTGGCATTTTGGCTGTGCTTGAATAGTTTTACAGAGTTATCAATTATTGAGGTTTGATTCTTTATTAGCAGTAATAAATGATCTTCATTGGTTTCTATAGTTTGAAAATGTTCCTCATATTGATCTGCTTCTCTCTGTGTTAATATTCCAAATATGTCACCTAACACTAGTCCAGTAGCGTCACCAATTCCACGCTTCGTTCTTGTTACTTCTTTATTGGACGACATCAGTAATTGATTGCCTTCATCTATTCTACTCATTTGAGATCGTAGTTGCTGAAATACTAGTTGACAGTTAAACTTTTCCATATCTATTACTGTATGTATTCTTTTACACATAGTTGCAAGTTCGTCTATAAGGCGGTATGCTTGAGTTGTTTCATCCCAATACGTATTTAAATTATATCGCACAACCAAGGTCCATCTCATGGCAACTAGCTCCATCTTACTGATTTCCTCAAGATATATGCCAGTAGAATGTTTGAAGTTCTCAATCTGCATCGGTTCTTTTGCGCTGCTAGTAGAAAAGCAGGTGGTCATCAAAGCCAAAACTGCCAGATGGAGCTTGATCCCCCCTTTTGCCTGCCTTCCTGGTTGGCGTCTGACTGGATCGTTGATGTTAGACGTTGTTAGCTTTGCACCTGGAGTTTCCTTTGCGTTGGTTATTTGTTGTGACCATGAATTGTCTTCCTTGGTACCTAGCTTGCACAGTTTAGTGATAGGTCGTTTGTAAACATTCTGGTTGCATTTTATGGACGCAATACGAACCAAGCCATCTGAGCCAGTATGCACCTCCTGTACTCTCCCCATTTTCCAACGCGCCGGCGGCAGTGCTTATTCCTTCATTAGAACGACATCTCCTACAACTAAATTGGGCTGACGTTTCCTCCATTTAGTACGTTGTTGTAACTGCTGCAGGTAGTCGCTAGACCATCTTTTCCAAAAGTCATCTACAATCTTTTGTACTAAATGCCAACGTGTTCTTAGTGCGCAAGTATCGTCCTTACTTTCTGGAACTACTTTTATTGGTCCGCCTATTAGAAAATGCGCAGGTGTTAAAAATTCTAGATTTGCCGGATCGTCGTACAGGGTAGTCAATGGTCGAGAGTTTAAGCATGCCTCTATTTGAGCCGTTATTGTGGTTGCTTCTTCAAATGTCAATGCGGTCTCGCCTATGACTTTTCTCATGTGAGTCTTTACTGACTTTACCCCTGCCTCCCTTATTCCACCAAAGTGTGGTGCAGCAGGTGGTATAAAGTGCCAGGTTGTTTCATCTTGTTGAAATACCCTTGCAATTTCCGGTTCTAGAGTTGCAATCTGCTTGCTTTGTTTTTTCAATACTCGTTCCGCACCAACAAAGTTGGTACCATTATCCGAATAGATTTCTGTACACAACCCCCTGCGAGATGTAAACCTGCGATAAGCTGCTATAAACGCATTTGTTGTTAATCCGCTGACTACTTCTACATGTATGGCTTTGGTGGTCAGGCATACAAATACCGCAATGTATCCCTTGTACGTAATTTGACTTCTTCCTATCTTGTTCCTTAGTTGAATCGGCCCGGCATAATCAATACCCACCTTGCTGAAAGGACGTGATGGAATAACTCTGCAGGCCGGTACATCACCCATTAGTTGGTTGAGGGTTGCTTGCTTGAATCTAGCACATGTAACACATCTCTGTATAATGTGACGTGTCAGATTTCTACCATTAATTATCCAAAATTTATTGCGAACATTTGCCAATGTTAGTTGTATGCCCCCATGAAGTGTTGTAGTCGTATGCGCATCTTCAATTATTCGCTTGCTGATAGAGCTTTCCTAAGTTGTTTAATTTTGCACGCATGATCGTAATAAATTCGTTATATCTTGCCACTACACGTGTTACCATTTTGAAGTACGGATGGTCTAAGTTGACTTCTTGCAGTTCTCTTATTTTATCATCTGTCTGTTGAAATTTTGCATACAGCTCTTTTAATTGCTGTATACGGTTAGTGAGGTAGGTTTTTGTTTTCCTCTCTGGACCATCCTTCTTGTAGTTATTGTACATTTTATCAGTCTGAGCCGCAAGCTCCTCCTGATTGAATGCCAGCGTTTCCATTTTTTTTTATTTTTTTATTTCGGCAGTTCTTGTTTGCCAACTGATTTATTTTTGCGTGTTAGTCGTAGACTACCCGGTTGTATTCGCCTGTTCTTAATGGCTCGAAATACGACCGCAGTATCATCCTCGACTGGCATCTATCAAAGGAGACGCTCATATATGATGATGTAGAAATCTTGTTAAGACCACTTAAACACAACAAGTGGCCAGTTTATAGCAACAAATTTCAATATAATTTATGAACGAATGAACGACTTGACGCGGTCTATCGGGATTTTCTTACTAGCAGGAGACATTTTTGCGAAATAATTGATAAGCTCCCGACGGTTCGAAGCATTCAATTAACATGTTCATCCTTGGAGGAATCAGGTATGGTTGAGATACCCCCATACCAAATATAGGTTGGAATACGTTCCAAGATGCTAAGGAGAGACAGACATAAGAGTAATTTTTATACTGAGCATGATAAAGTAATTCCGAGAGGATATCGGTATCCCTATTTCTGAATACGATACCAAAACGAAAGTACAAGATTCACATTTGAATTGGATCAGATTCGCACGATTTTTATTTAAATTTGAATAGGAATCGTGTACTTTCGTTTAAGTATCGTATTCAGGAATATTACCCCAGGTCTTACAGACCTATTACTGACTTACAAACCTAGACTGACAACCAAGCCAATTTCGAAGTAATTCACATGCTAGAGCATGAGGTCTTGACTTCTCTATCATAGAATGGACTTTATATGTTGAAGAGCGCCAAGATACAGACCTCCTTGTGGGACGAAACCATGGAGAAGGAGTTCAGAAACTGGCGCCAATTTAACCGTATTTCAAGCAGGAATTTTCTCAATAGAGCTCTGTACACATGCAATATCCAAATAATGAACAATACAACTGAGATCTTCATAATCTCGGACAGACATGTAACTGTCGGCCGAATGTGGCTGCCCGGCCACCGTCTCTCAATTAGCCACTGCAGATCCTGTAACACAGCGACTGAAAAATCCGAACACACATTTTAAACATGTGACGACCTCGCTAGTGAAAAGTTCAACATCAAACACTTTATTTTGCCTGAAATAATGTTATTTATTAAAGAACCAAATTGCCACTTTACGTGATAGGTTAACTGGGAAGAACAAACATTAAAAATATAAATAAAAATCATTTTCCATCTTCTCTCTGATATGCTGGGATCTCTGTATTTTTATGTGCTTTATCCGAGTTAATATCTCTGTCAATAGTTTTTCTAACCCAAGCCGTGGATAATTACTGCTCGAATTGCAATCCCGAACGACTGTTGCGATTTATAGTGCTCTGGTTTAGCTCTTCATTTTGAACTTTCCAGTTATTGAGCGTTCCCTGCAACAAGCAGCAAGGAAATATAATTAGATAATTCTCCAACATGCTAATGGCTTTTCCTCTACTAGAAGATCTTCTAATGGAACTATAACTCGCTATATAGTTAACAATTTTTTATCATGCCTATGTTTGTGATGAACGACCCCTATGATTGGGGAGTATAGTTAAATTGGCTGCATCCACATTCGTCAAAAATTTCCTTTTGCCTTTGTAATTGTTATTTCACAAACCAAACGGCACAGAGTGGATAAAGCTTTAGCGTTTGGACCGGGAGGTACCGGGTTGGAATCGTGATAGTAGGGGTAGGATACAAAAGGGATATTATAACATCTGATTGCGATCTGTGACGAAAATATTATTGACGAATTGAAGTTAAACTTTTTTATTACACGTTACTTTGCATGTCCAGAATTCTTTTGTCTAAATATTTGGATTTTATTATAACGAGAATGATTTCAATTTATAAATTGAGAGTTGTTCGTCTGCAATTGGTAGTGCACTCATGTAATCGCCACAACTCGCGTAAGAAAGTAGTAGATTGGGTTGCCATTCGAGTGAGGAAATTGGCACTCGAGACCGTTTTAATTTTAGCAGCTCGGGAAGATCAAATTATAAAGTTTTATGATGTTTAGGAAGTCAAAAAGTGTTAATTTGGAATTCAATTTCCGGAAATCTTTGGAATCATGTGTTGTACTGAAATATTTTAATAAACTATTTTCCTACATCTACTTTGGTTTTTCATCGTAATACTTTAATGTTATAAAACTGTTATACTTGTATATTATGGCGATGGAAGGCCGGTATGAAGTACATACGTTTTATCTCAACCGTCTCAACATGTACGAAGAAACTACTCCACTATTTTTTTAATATGAAAATTATTGGGCCAATCATACCAATCACAAAAATCGTATCAGCATTTCCTTTTTCCTAATTTTCAAATGTTTGTTTGTTTCGAAATAAATTCTCATGTTCAATTTGTTCTATTTCTCACTTGTTTAAATTTCTAATTTAGTTTTGGTGTCTTTTCATTTCTGGTCGCATACAAAATAAAAAAAAAATCCTAAAAGAAAAATTGGAAAAATTTTAATTTTTCAAATTGAAACGAGAAAAAATAGTACAAAAACAATAATCGTCTTGAGAATAATTATTGAAAATAAAAATAACAAAATAAATTTTTCAAAAAAATCTGCGCTGAGATTTTTTTTTTGATATTGAAAGGAAAGTGTGTGAAAAATTCAAAAAAGAAAATTTTTACTTAAAATTGAAAAATTTATGATACAAAAAGGTATGTGGAAAATTTATTTTAAGTTTAGTTTTCATTTTTCATAATGGTGTCGTATAGTTAAAAAAAAGCCAAATTGTAAAAAAAAATATGTGCGGCCGGAAGTTTTTCATTTTTTTTCTTGCCATAAAAATTCGTTAATTCTGTAATTTGAATACTAGGTAGTGAGCATGTGTTAATATGTTTTTGTTTTTCAATTCTACTCAAATTTATTTTATTCTATGTGAATAATTTTTTATTGCGACTTGGACAATAATGTTCTAATTTTTCAAAATCAAAATCAATTATCCAGATTTCAAAAGTCCTTAATTTTACTCTCGTAGAGGATTGTAGTAAATGAATGAAGGAGTTGTTGGGGTTTGAAGTTATTTGCGTTAGACTTACAGACCTAGAGGTAATGTGTTCTCCGCCAGTAATTTGGAAATAGCCTAAATAGGGTTCAACTGGCTCAGCCTTTTTGCACCGACTGATTGGTTGAGGACACATATGTTAAACTGTTAATAAATGTTGGTGCTCGGTCCTCTGGTTTTAAAAACACGACTTCACTTGTGTTTAAGCAGCTGGCATGAGAACATGAAGTAAAAGTGCGTAAGTATAATGCCAAAAGTAATTAAGATTTTAGAGTTTAGATTATCAAGAAATTTCTTAATATTTGGTTTTTACAATCCTCAGTCATAATTTCAAATATATGTTTAGTTATTCCATGTTCCAGAGTTATCCAATGTTGGGCCACCACAGTGCTGAATATCCATAGACTTTAATATTAATTTATTTCCATTAATCTGGTTACCAGGAATATTGTAGAATTATTTTCTGAACGACGCCACAAATATTTTCTTTACCATAATTAAATTTAGTTTTACTGCGTGACAATTGCAGGCCGCATATAACAATTTGGTCCATTTTTAGAGTTTTAGTATTGCTATGTGCCTCTTTAGCTTCCTAATTATTGTATCGTATTGCCTGGCGGGTAAGGTGTGAATTTAGGTCTGTATTCCTTGATTGGCTTGTTACAGAAATTCCTCCATAAAATTTTTGGTCAACATGATGTACCCTAATGATATGCAATTTGGAAAGGTGCCTTATCAGTATGGACCATCAATCATGAATAGTAATTGCCACCGATCAATATCTCAATTTTATTCAGCTGGCTATAATTCGGCACTTTCTATAGCAGATTTCGAATCGTCCCATTTTAATGTGGAAAACTAGTTTCGTGGGTACCGTGTTTTCCTTTACTTCATGCACAACATGATCCTTTAAATTATGACCTTGCTTATGCAGACCTTCTTAGTTTGAACGCGAAATATATTGGCGCTGCATAATTGCCGTATGACTACTCCAAAACTACGTATGGCTTTGGCCGTTGCTTCTAAAGCTTAGATCTTCGTTCCAGGAAACTTATGTTTCAAGTTCGGCATCCTTTTTGGATCTGCAATGGACGTCTCACACAATTATTGAACAGTTTTTATGGAAATTGAAATTATTATGCAATTTCAAGAAACGGTGAGCATATCTAAGACTGAATCTCCATAGAACATTTAATTTGGTTTAATCTTTGGAACCATTAGTCTGATATTGATTCAAATATTTTGTGATTAGATACTGTTTAGAAGTCTCCAATGAAGAACACTTTGTTTCTCTGGGTCTCTACATTAATGTATTCTCATGGAGCTGCAAGGTTTCGCTCATTCTTGAATCTAAGTTACTAAGATTATATTGTAATTGGTTGGGTTGCACTGCTTCAAACCTTCGAATATTGACTTGCAGGACACAAGTTCGTTCACTTATTTGCTCTTGTATCTCAACTTGTGCAGTTCATCGAGAGCCTGATTAGGAAATGCTAGTTGATACGATAATGACTTCTTCTTCATTACACCTTTCAGTTTGACACAGTCTTTGAATGTTATGTTAGAAGTTATTATTTCTTGAGGTTCGTTATCGTCTTCGTTAATTCGCCAGACTTTGCGAAGTTCGATTTAAGTAGTCTTAATAATACTCCTAATCGTAAAGTTTAAGAGTGGTGGAATTAAAACCTAAAGATCGCTGTCTAATAACTTTCCAACTCTTCCTTGAGCATATAATTTTGCAACGGCGTCAACATCAGAACGACACACGTAATAGTGCGTTGCTTGTAGAGGCCGCTCTCCGTAAGGTCAATAACTTTAATTTAATTTTCCAATTATATTTCACTGACAAATATTCCATATGGAAATAAAAATTCGTTTGGTTTAGTGAGCGATACGAATATGCCATGACACATTTTGGTCTCTCAAATTTTTATCAATTTTAGCTGCGAGACTGCTTAGCTCGACGTATTATCACTATACTTAGTTCACAATTCAGTTTGAAATGAGTTGATGTTTGGAGAACACCCTTAAACGTGGTTAGAAATAACAACTGGATGGATCTACCGCTGCCTATGTAGTATAGATGATTGTTCTTGAAACGTTAAATCTCACTTTCGTTCTCATTGTAGTTGGAAATTTAGACATGTCGCGGCCTGACGCTTTTTGAATAAATTTCAAATTGTTTAGAGCCCGATGTCGATACAAATTGTATCATGCTTTCAGTGTGTCGGCGTCAATCGGCTGCTGCAACTTGTTTTTTATTAGATTGAGTAATTACTCGTTACTGGCTTAATTTTATTATTAAAGCTATTTAAGTTTTTAGTGAGGGAAGATATTATATTTTTATATGAATTTGTTAGGAGGTAAATTACAAATTATAAATTCAAATATTGCTGGTTTACCGAGCCATGTTAAATCTCAAAAAAAATATTCAAGTAAATTGTATATATTTATTTAAGTTAACTTGTAAGTATGTATGTACAAATAAAATATTTGAACCGATTTTGAATAATTATGTTCTATAAACTACTTGTATATTTGGACGGTTTTTTTTTTTGTTAATATCAAGTTTCTTATCATAATAAAAGAATATGCATATCAAAAAATTCTCAACTACAACAATAACAATTAATAAACTCATATAATCTAGAAATAATACTAAGAATTTACCTAAATGTACATCCGTCAGGGGCCCTATTATTAAAAAGGAACGATTTCGCATGTTGGTATTATGGAATAATATTTTCGCAAAAATACGCTCTAAGTTGGATGCGAAGACCATATTATAAAATGCTACGGCCGATTTTTGCGAAACTATATTTGACAAATGCGAATGCTCAACCAACAGTCGAATATCGCATCATTTAATATACTAACGCATCCGCAAAATCGCAAAAAATGCGACCAGTTTCATAATAGGGCCTCTGGTTATTTTTTCGAATATGATCTACTTGTGCGACAAATACCGAGCAAAAAATAAAATAATTGTGTGTATTAGAATCCTGCATCGGATAATAATATTCGCGAGTATCCGCAATTATCCGCAAATGTATCCACATTAATTGAAATGAAAAATTTAATTGTTTAATTAATGCCCAAAAAGCGAACACTTAGAGCCCAAGTTGTATGCTGGTTTGGACTATTTCGTTTAATGTTCAACCATCAAAATTGTATATTTCGTTATTTATTTATCGGGCATTCCTATTTAGGGATTTGACCACCTCAAATGAGGTTACATTATCATATTTTCCATGCTGGAAGGGGCAGTGCTGGTGGATGATACATAATTGCATATTGGCATACTGGGGAGGGGCGGAATGTATAAACTTGCAGTCCCCCCAAAATTGTATAAACTTCTCATCAAAATTAAACAATCGATTCCTAAAATACTGGTGGTCGTGTACCGCTCATGCAAATGGTTGAAACAGAATACAACTTAAACCCTAGTGTGTTCACTGGTTGAAACTTAACATAAAGCAAATTCATAAAAAACGATTTTGCGGCATGCGGATCGGATGAGAATACGAAAAAAAAACATCCGCGCAGGGCTCTTGTGTGTACTGTACGGTAAGGAATTGAAATTCATCTCCAAAAGGAAATCTATAATTTTTTTGAATGTTGCGTATGATAAAATTATCTCTAACGTGTCTGTTGTCTTTTAGCGCAGCGATACTAAATTAAACCCCCCTTAGTTTTACTGTACGTTAAAAAAACACATTTTATAATAAAAATAAAAATAAACTATTTCTGAACTGGTTTCTTATACATACTACTTACTATTTGAGGTGTTTTATTGCAATATATGAACACATATTCAGTTTTTGGATCGCGAGATTATTGTCCTTCTGTGAAAAATATCATCCCTTTAAATTTTCTTGTTATACACCCCGTGTAGTCCTAGAATTCTGTACCAAAAACCTATCAGTATGTATGTACATGTTTTAATGCAGAGATTTTTTTTTGCTTTGTTGAATATAAATTTGAACAAGTTTCTTTAAGATACCTAATAAAAATAATGAGGGGTTAGACGTATTTTGTATCTTTATGCTGCTTATTTTAATAATGGGTAGTGGACATTTCATTTAAAAAAAATAATAATAATAAAATTAAATTATTATAAAAAAATGAGATTCGAATGTCTATTGTGAGTTGATTTTTCTTTTTTGTCTTCGTCGTCATCGTCTTTAATTTAATACTAACGTGAGCAAATTAAAATACTTGCACACGTATTTTAATGGACGGAATGTTTTTTTAAACATTTTCTATTTTCTAATCTTAAATCTAATGTGAGCGATTTACGAATATAAACGTAAATAATAGCAAGGCCACAATTAAGGTGCCGGTCGATTTTATGGCAGATGTGCCCGATAACCGACATTTGTATAAATTAAATCGAGTCTTCTTGTTATCAACTAAATTTAAAAACTCAGCCTCGACGAGCTGCCCATCATAGTAGGTAATTTGATCTTCGTATGGATACTCAAATCCTTGCAGACATTCGCATTTATAGCCGCCGGTTTCGTAGCCGCGACCCAGGATTGGAACGCACTATATGAAATATAATAAAATATTATAAACCTCAAATTAAATTTAAGATATTTATGCTTACATAAGACGTTTTACGATCGCATTTATGCGTATCTTTATAAACATTGGGCACAAAATATTTGTCGGGGCACTGGTTGATATCCAATTGGAGCATATTCATGTTAACTGCAACCACACCTCTAAAATAGCAAATATTTATTAAATAACAAGTTTTGGATGATTAAACGGATACTTACTTGAATTCAAGTCTAGCTTTGATACTATCCCAACCAAAGAAAGGTACTGCATATGTAATCAACCACTGTTTGATATACCCTTTACAATCAAATGCGGGGGTAGTCCAATAACCATGATTCATATTTGCGGCATAGTACGAAATCGGATAATGTTCATGCTTTTGAAGGTATTCCCCACTCTCGTTGTAACGAATTTTCATTTTCATGTGATACTTTTCTAGCGAATCAAAATTTGATGACCATCGCTCTTTCAAGAATTGATACCATTGTTGACCCGTATATATCTCTGCAGTTGAATTCAATCGAGCCAAATCTTCGACTTTAAATTTACGTGTATTTAGATCAGTTTTATAGGCGTACGGTGCAAAATATGTGCGATTTGTAAATTTGTTACGTTCCCAATATGTTCCGGCAGACCAAATACGATTGTTTCCAAGTACAAGGGCCAAGGTTTCTCCAATCATTTGATCTTCAGTTAAAGGTCCATCAGCAACTCGTTTACCTGAATAAATTTCATTTGGATCCGAAATTTGTAAAAACGCACTTATGAAATTAGCTAGACGGACTGCCATTTTCGCTTCATTCTCGAATTGTTCATTAGCCCCGTAACTGTAATCACCGGTGAGGACTAAATCTTGAGGATGAAAATTTTGACATGATTTCTCATTAATACTCAAAATGAATTTAAGTACAGCGTCGATGTTAATGTTCTCGTCATGCATTGCGCTGGCCCCGGTTGAATGATTCTTGTATTGGTAATGTACATCCAAGTATTTGTTTCGAATATAGGCCGGTGCCTTTTCCCATTCAACTATAATTTTATTGATCCATCCAATTTTTGAACAGTCGTAACCATTATAATATTCTTCATCGGTTGCCCTTTCGATTAACTCGCCAAGATATGGTCGCCTAAACATGTTCGGAATTCTATGGCCCGGTCTACATCGGCATTGATATCCACCACGTCGAAAACCCCATCCATGTATCGGTTCACATTCAGTCGTTTCTTTTTTACATCGTGCGGTGTCTGCAAATTTATTCGGTCCCTTATTACCTTCACCCTTTGGACACTGATTTATATCCAGCCTGTCAAAATCCATTTCCAGTACTGAAACCGCTGTATACTTTGGATACTCAATATGTCTGAACTGGGTATGTCGTGGATAAATATCAGCTATCGGTACCACGGCGGCAACCAACCATTTATTGGATCGCCCACAATCGAAATACGGTCTCATAAACTTTACAGGACCAGGATTTTCATCGGCTCCGGGTGGTCCATGAAATGTAAACGTTTCATTTGTATTATTTGCGTACCTAATTTCGACATGGTATGTAGTTTTGGTGTCGTGACGTCGCGATACATCATCGGGCAGCCACGCCTTGTACCAATCATTAATTTTATAATGCTCAGATGTATAATCAGATGAATACACGTCCGATGGGATCGCACCTAGATCACTTACCTCAAACGTATTCATCGTGGAAATCTTTAGCAAGTGAATTTGATCGTTGAAATCATCCAAACGATAGGTTCTTGGTGCAAATCGTGGGAACGTTTTATTGAAGAAACCTCTGTATGACGAAGAATATGAGCTGTTCGGTGCAAAATATATTGAACTAGCGTTTATATAAGGATTGGCCGATACATCAGCCACCGTCGAAAGGAAGTAGTACATCATCCCTGGATCATATGTATCATTGATAGCCGGTCGAATAAATCTACTTTGTAGAATGTAACTCCAGAAGAATGCTCGGCTGAGCGCCATATTATGTAGATGCAATAGAGCCGTCCGATTGGGAAATACTGGATTTATATTTACTTCTTTGATATCAGGCTTGTGTGATACCGTATCATCTTCAAGAAATAGTTCCCCCATATGCTGAATTTTACAAGTAGCACCGGTTACCCGATCAACTTTCAGTTTTACCTCATCGAATGTATCTTTGGGGTGCCACTCGAATTGGGCGATCACACCCACAGTCACAATTAGCGCGAATATCACATAACTTCGCCACACCACATCAGTTATTCGAAACATTTTACTTATATTGCTAATGTGTATTATTGTTTTACGCACAAATTATTTAAAATAAAACATTTAAATTTAACTTATAATAAAAAATAAAAAAATAAAAGATTTAAAAACAACTCTGGTTAACGCCTATAAAAACATGGCAGCAATGTTTTGTCATTTATCGCACTTGCAGTCGTATGGCACTACGTCATTTGACAGTTGGATTAAAAATAAAAACAAAACAAAAATTTGTTTTCATTTACAATTTATATTTTTTTCCATAAACAATACAAATATAAAACAAATTATTTAAAACACTAAATATTCTATTTAAAACATAACACACTAATTTTAATTAAATAGTTTATTCGATTTATTTACGAAGCAACAAGTTTCCTAAATTTACTCAACCAGCTACACCACTTTGTCGTATTTGCATGTATTCTTTAGTGTTTGTGTGGGTAGATTGACTGCGTTCACATAATGAGTTTTGAAATATTGAGAAAAATTATATTTCTATTCGATTCAACGTTATTCGTGCGTTCAATTTGGTCAAACATTTATGGCAAGTGTATTACTTATTATATGAAAATACGATTAAAAATTATGTTTAAAAGAATTTGCGACCACACCAAAGGTCGGAAAAAACTGGATATATTTTCGTTTGTTCTGCGAAACACAAGTAGTTTATCTGGTCCGGTTTGTTTTTTAAGTTTTTTTTTTTTAAATTTGCTTGTCCCATAACGTTTCGTCACCCATAAAATTTTGACCCATACAATTTTGATAGACATTTTTTGCTTGTTAATTTAGGCATTTGTTATATTTTACCCTTTTTAAAAACAAAATTGTACCTGTTGTATCTTATATTGTTAAATAAAATTTGCACAGAACAACAACACAGGCTATTATTTTTTACATACAATTTCGCTCAATATCAACTATAAAATATTGTCAATACATACACGCAAAATTTCGATAATTAATTTCCGGATCACCTGCCATTTAAAGTTGTGGCGCTGTTATCGCTTTTCTGTCTACGGAGTACGGATTTTCTGTATATTTCGATTTCAAAATAAAAACAAATCGCCAAATTTCAAAATAAATTGAGTTGTGTAATATTTTATTGAAATGTGACCAATTCGAATCGTGTGAAAATCACGATATGTTACTATGTGTTATTCACCGATGTTTTTGATTTTAAAATCGCATGTGCAAAAACTAACGGTTCTATCAAAGTAAAAGCGACCAAGCGACATGGAATTGTGAGTAACTAATTTTAATTTGTGCTTGTTAGATTTTCATAAAAGGATTTTGTTTAGTTTTTAAGTACATAATGTAATCTCACATGAAGTTTACCTGAATTGGTTCGTAGATTCACATGAGTACATTACTATTTGTCGCGCTATGAACAACATCACTTAGGTCCCTCGTCCTCAATCTGGGTGCAGTAATCTTCATCAGTTCAAATTCTACCTTATGCTAAGGCTTAGTTTTGTTTCAGGACACTTATTATTTGGGTTATTCTTGTAGGACCACGCATCTCCTTATCCCAATGAATTTTGTTAATGTCCTACCTGTCAGTCAGGTTGGCAATCATTTAATATGCTAAGCCGGTAAGGAATTATCTAAACCAGAACCTAGTGATAAGCTAGACCTAAATTACAATTTGCTTGTGTTTGACTTGCTTCTCGTTTAGTAAAACGTTCTCGTGTATCAAAAAAATACATTCTAAATTAACGAAACGTTTGATTCAGTTCTTTTCTATCCGACCAGTACGACTGGAATCAACTGAATTTTATAGTAATGAGATTTTTAGTCTAACCACGGCACACCGTTTTCCTTTTTTTGTGCTGGGCAATGGTTTCTTATCGCTAGTGCTGAATCTGTTATCGCATTATTTCTCTGCCATTCGTCCCTATTTGTCGATTTTTTTGATATGAGGTGTGATAGACAAACACGAGTACTAGGTTAACAAAATCGATTAAATATTTTTAAATTGAAAACAGATTCTAGCATTCTCGCAGCTATTTCGCATTCTCTTTTTTGAAAGCATTTACGAGCGATTCACAGCTGTGGTTTCGGCGAAATCCAGATTTAAAATCCAACAAAAATTTGAATATACACAGTCCTTTCGAACGAATTGCTTATGAATTTTCTCCAATTACCTAATTAAAAATTTTCTCTAATAATTCCATTAAAAAAAATTAACTTCCTTCTTAATTTTTAATTAATTTAGAATATTTAACAATTTCTCGCTTATTTCTTTAGAGTTTGGGTGAGTCTTCAATATGATTTACATGTGGAATAAAAGGAATAATTTCATTTATAGAAGTTAAACTGTTTGTATAGTATTTGTGTTAGTGTTTGTATAGTATTGATTAAAATTCTCAGATATTTGACTTATCTATTACCATAAAATTATCGATCCTTCAATGTTTCAGTTTATGTTAGGAAGGTATTTGGAGACATTAGTAAAAAATCTTTAGGCTTCTTTTTAATTATGTTTATTCGCCATTTCATATAGTACGCATTTATCCTTTTACATTAGGATGAGTGTAAGATGTAACTATAGCAGTGTCATCAGAGAAAGTAGTTGACCGGAGGATTAATAATATCACCTGGATAAATGGAGTAAAGACCTGAATTTAATGCGAAACCTTGTGGTATCCTAATATGCCTGAAATGTTTTTCTGATAAGGAATTATTTGGGAAATTCTGTTTAACATTCTGTTAATCATTATTTTAAATATAAAAGAGGACATCGTTCCAAACCGTGTCGAATACTTCCTCGATATTCAATAGAATTATGCCAGATGACCGTTTTTTAAATCTTGGTAGAATTTATTATAAATGATAATAATTGAATTACTGATCCAATAATTTTGTTATTGGTTTGTTCACGCAAGATATGGACTTGCATTTGGTTGCGTATAACACATTCAGCTATTTTCAAAAACAAAAAATCTGTTTTTAATTAGCTAAATTCGATAAACACTATCGCGACTTGAGCAGAAATGTATTTGTTAATATTAAATGACTGTGCAACAAATATTATTGCTCCTGTTAATATTATTGTTGAAAATAATTCAAACTGTAGTATTGACCATGAAGGTCTCAATAATGTAGCAGCCTTTCTCCATATGAGCTGTTTTCGTTTATTCCATTGATTATAGTATGTACTTGGGTTTTGTAGTATATCGAGGTTTCCTTATCTAAGCAATCCTTGATAAGGCAAATGAACAATAGTTCATTGCAGTTGCAGTTGGTGGAGTCTGATCATAATTTAAGTATCGTGGACACTATTGGTCTGCTTTGTTGGGACAATATTAATCCCATTTTACTTAAAACAATGTACGATTTATTTTTCAAATTATTGAGAAAAGTTATTCCTCATTTTAGTGACTTTTAAGATTAATTAATCGGACTCCAGATTAATTAATTTATCTTTTATTATTTTAATTAACCAGTAATCAAGGTAGTGAAGTTTGTTGTTCGGTCGTCTGCGAGTTGATAGATAGGCAAATTATCATACGTCATTCGCACACAAATTTATTACAGGTATTTCGTTTCGGGGTGGATATGGACATCATGGTGGTGGATTGCATCTGATTTCAAGTTGTTTTACAGATACAGAGTTTGCAATATAGTTTTTACAAATCATGTGTCAGAGTTTATGTATTTATTATGTTTGTAAATACTTTTATTATTAACGATTTCTGCAACGTCGTTATAGGCACCATTTCAAATTGATTTAGCGGGCCGCAAGTCTTACTTAATTTTACAACAACAATTCCATATATTGCATGTCAACTAGAATAATTTTATTCCAAGTTTAGCTTTGCTGATAATGCCATATTGCACTCTTCTAATTCATTCGAGGTCGAACCTACTCGTTCAGCACTAAACGGCAAACGATTAGAAGTTGTCACATCACTTACGATTTGAGTACGATATTTGTAGAAAGAAAAATCTGGTCAAGTTTAGCGAAGGGAAAACTCAAATATGAATATTCTCGCGTAAAGGCAGTCACAACGCATACCCTATTGTGATAAACGACCATGTACTCGTGGGTTGTGACTCAATTCGTTTGCTTGCTGTTCAAATTAGCAACAATTTAAAATGGAATGAACACATTTTGGATTGACCAGGTCAGCTTCATGAAAACTTTGGTTCCTCAATGGATGTATAAGGTTTTCTAAATCGTATCAGGTTCTCTAGATATATAAGACTTTCATAAGACCATGTTTAGAGTATTTTTGTCAAATATGGGGTGCTGTATATGGTATTGCCCTCCAGTTACTTGACAAGGTTCAGCGGCGTGTTATATCAATAATATGCAGCCCATGACTTACAAAACACCGCACAAATGTTGCAGAAATTGTAGTTGCATTTGTAGTTGCATATTATACATATTAATGTATGGTAAATGTTATGCAGAACTTATGGAGAAAATTCCCCAATTCGTTACTCCAGGGAGGATAACAAGAGGAACGGGCAATGTACATAGGTTCATGGTGAAGCTCATCCATTAAAGGATTGCGATATTTAAATTTTGTAATTTTAATTGAAATCATACAGATTCGCACAACTAAGTTTATCCAAAACAAGAATCTAAATTTCTCGCACATTACCGTATGTATATATATTATTCTTGACCATGTATTGCTAAAAATGTTTGACGGAAGTTCTCGTTTTAAATTTTAAATATCTCTTTCTCGAAATCGCGGTACTATCAAGCGGATAGTTGATTAAAAAGCAACCCCTTCCAATTATTTGAAATCGTTAAACTTGTTTCAAACGCTTTCTTAACATTTTTTATTTCGGAAACTTATTTTTGCGGTTCGTTTACGTTGGAGTGGTACTTTAAAAATGATTCTTGAAATTTGGAAAATTAATGAAATTATGTTTCTTAAGCTTTTATACCAACGAGCTTCCGTTCAAGGGCAATTATGGGATTTATCTTCATATTTAGAATTTTAGCACATAATACAGTTTACGTATGATGCAGGATAGGAAATTAGGATAATTATCGTTACCTAGATAAAGAATAATAAAACAGATTTTTTGGCAGCATAGAAATAGTAGAATTAACATTAGTAACAACATTTTTTGTTTTTGCAGAAATTTTTGGATATTAGAAACTAAATAATTATTAAGTGCGATCGACCAAAAATCTTTGCCCGATCGACCTTGTGGGCAACAGTACTTTAGAGGTTTAAATTTAATTTCTATCCATTCTGGAAATTACTGCTGCCGGTCGGCGATTGATCGTCGTAGAGGAAGGACGTGTTTTTGTCTCTCCTTTAAATAAATAAATAATTTATTTTAAATGTATTTTAATTAACTAATAAAAAGTATAATATTGATATAGTTGATAATTTTAATAAATAATAATTTCAATAATAATTTGCGTGAATTTAATAAGTGAAGTGAATAGTTGTACATATTGTATATTTATTTTAATCTGTGTATGGTGCGCTTGTGATGGTATAGAATATGTACATAACAATTTTCGTTTATATGTATTTTGATACCGTTGCTTGAACGCAACGTACGCAGTGTATGTAAATCTTCAATATGTATGACTTTTTTGATTCCAATGGATGCCTAAGATAAGTGTTTTTCATTATTTTAATTCATATTTTTCTGAAATAAATTTTAATTATATAAAATATGTATTTAACTGTTTCTATTTGCGTAAACGTGTTAAGAGAGGAGCGTAAAATAAAATACCATTTCATTTATATGCTTTGGTTTAGTATATTAAATATATACATACATTTCTATTTTTTGTTTTTGCGCTTGTTGCGTGAGTGAGAACTGAGAATAGATTATTATGATCATGCTTAGTGTTTTATAATTTATCCCTTCCAAGTTTCAACTAAAAAAGAATAAACAGGAAATAGACAAATAAAATACATAAAACAAAATTTTGAGGGGATAAATATATGACGAAATTGGATAGAAACTAAACAAGCATGATCGTGGTTATTCTGTACTTTTCGTTTTCTCCTTGACAGATGAATTCATTCATTCATATACACCCATCCTCCGATTTACACGGTAGATTGGTTCCGCGGAAAACGTATTATCGCATTCATATATACAGATCCTTGTAGAAGTATAAATTAATAATTTATTAATTTGAATTTTAGGTTTTAGTGTAAAATTAAATTAAATTTCTTAAATTTCTTATTATTCTTGTTTTGAACGTGAAAATAATAATTTAACGAATTTTGGAACTCTAGTTTAGGACATGTAGAGGTAGGCGGCTGTGATCGAATTGGAATTGTTGGCTTAACTTTATAACTTTGCTATTTCTACGAATATTTGAATATTTGGAATTACATGGAAGCTACGGAGTACATTTGAAATGCAGTCAAATTTGCTATATGTAGATAGTTTTTCGGGATCATGCACTTTTTAATTAAATTTTTTCTAGATTATTTGGAAGACTGTAAATTGGTAAAGGTTTTGGTTAACTTGTTCTAGGTTGGACAAATAATTATCGACGTATGTCGATTATATAATTTATAATTTATTTAATGCTGTTGTAGATATATATATGTGTGTGTGTATGTATATGTGTGTGTGTATGTGTGTGTGTGTATGTATATATATATGTATGTATGTAATTTTTTTCTGATTTATTTATTTTATAATTAAAGCATTGAACCATATAATTGGGTTATTTGATTATCATGGATAATACAGATGTGCTAGCTACTTATTATTAATTCTGTTATCTTACAGATTCCTGATTACTTTAATAGTTTTATTTAATTTTGGTTGAATTTGTTTAGGTATTGGGGATTCTAAAGCTGTGAAAAACATTCATTATTAATACATTTCCTTACAGATTCCAGATTAGCTGTTTTTGGAACCAGTTTTCGTTTGGTCATTTTCTATTTTTATAAATAAACATATTTGTATTAGATTAGGGATGACAAGGACAAGTGACTTTCATAAATATTTTTTTATAAATAAATCCATCAAATCAACAGACTTAGAAGTTAGGAAGGCCGTGCGTGCCTTTCCTGGATTCGATTTATTTTATTTGTTTTATGAGAACCAAATTAATTTAGTTAATACTAATCGTTACTTTACATTTATTTTATTCAAGTATAATTTTATTATATTGTATATATATTGTCCTAAATATACTAATGAATTTTAGAATTATTTTGAATATAGTTCAAATAACTTTGGTTTCAGGAAATTCGACTGTAAGTTGCGGAGTTGCAGAATGATTAAATTAATAAATGTTTCAATTATTTAGGAAGCCGGAAAATATGAATGTAGAATTAAATTTCAGGAAATTTACAGATGCTTGTGAATTAATGCTTCATTGTAATTGCTGATTGTGTAGTTTAGAATTGTGTTGTCATTTTATTACTAACGACTTTACATAGGTGTCTGTAACGGGTCGAGTCAACCAATTTTGGTTAGGAAGCCGAAAAGTATTAATAGAATTAAATTTCAGGAAAATTCCAGGTGCATGTGAAATAATAATATTTTTTCTTAGGTTGCCGTTTTAAAGAAGCAATTGTTGAAGACCAATACCATCGTTATCCATTAACCTATTAAGCCTTTATCCTTCATCTAGTAGATTAGAATTGTGTTGTCTTTGTGTTACTAACTATCGGCTATACCTAGGTGTCTGTAACCGGGCCGATTCTGTCCCACTTAACTAACCTATCCAATCCTTCGGTTTTGTTATGTGTAAAAAAGGGTGTACGGTGGACCCGGCGTCATCCGGGAACTCAAGCCTAAGAACTTGGTCGTACATTCAAAATCAATCAATCAATCAATTCTGGAAATTACTGCTGCCATTGCCGTTGGCATATTTTCCCTAGTATATTTTCCCTAGTAAGTGTAAACTCCTATGTGTTATAGAAAAACACCTTTCTGAAAATGTGCAGCCATTGATACTCCCTGTCCGATACTCATTCGCGTTTTTTACAGTCTCTAAACTCTACAAAATTAAAAAATTAATTCTTCTACAGAGGGCACCCCCAATGAATTCCCTGTGTATGTTCTACTTTTTATTGCGTTAAAGTTTAGTGGCTGTGTATATTGGAATAATTTCTAGATTTTTAAATCCTGCAGTAAAACGGAATACATAATTTCGATATTGTTTGATTTTATTGGGCGGTTTTCGAAAAACCAAATATCTTCGGTCCGCTCAAATACAAAAACAAAATGGTAATCCATTATTCTCAATATTTTTTGTAATTTCCCATCTATTTCTGTCTATAGCTTAATGTGAAGGGATGCGAATATAATGGTGATTTTCACTGGGCTAGGTAGCGAACTAAATTAATAAGCAGCTTACATTTTATTTGCGATTGACATTATACCCCAGTCAATTTTAAGTCTTTAGAAAATAACAATATCGCTTCTCATTTGTCCGTATCTGTTTGACCATCTCTCATTTGTCAATAAAGTACAAAAACTTATATTATTGTTGTTACATTTTCTAAGTTTAAATAGCATTATTGGACCTGTAAAGGACATACTCCTCCCACAAATGAAATATAACAATATAAATGTTTGTAAAGACTCACAAATACATTGAAAATAGAATCGGTATATATACTTTCCTATTATTACCATTTTTAAATTGCAATTGGTTAGTTTAAAATTAAAAATATTTAATGGTTATTTTATATGTGCCGTTTAGTCCATTTTGGTAATGAGTACAAGAACTAGTACATAATCGATCTACTTAGATTTTGCCGAAGGTATCGTTGAAACTTTTAGGTGTTAGCTTGTAAACCCAAATGTTTTAATTATTCTGGTGAGCACTGTTTAAGCTTCCCTGGAAATTTGTAATTGGGGAAATTATACAAAATTACTACAAAAGCGTACAGTCCCGCATAAGTTTGGAATAAATTTAATTTTTTTTGTAATCAACACCCAGAGATAGAAAAGTAGTAGCTTTCTAAACTTTATGCAAAAAGTTGTGTGTTATTTTTACATGTGGTAAGTAAATGGTATATTCTCATTAATATAACTAGGAAAAAGAGAACGGGAAACCTATTTTAAAATTCCTCTACACGCGGTTTGATTTGATTGCAACGACATTGTCGTCCCAACTGAGTCGAGTGTGGCTTACAGACTGTTTTCGATTTTGACAGTTTTATGTCGATGGACGATGTAGTATTTACGATTTTTTCTTTTTAGAAAAAGTTTGTCTCTGCTCGCACCTTATGGGTAGTTAGTAAAAATACTGTTTCTATATAATAAAAATATTGGGGGGGGGGGGGGGGGGGGTTTATGTGGCTTAGCTGTGTATGGGAATTACGTAGGAAATTTACGAGATCTAATAAATTTCGTTTCTGTGGTTAGAAATAATCTAAAGGTTTAAAACTTGAGAAATGTCCGTTATTAGCTTTTAAATATGAACATTTTCTAATTGTGGGTTACCAATACATAATTTAGTTAATAATTCCAAAATCAGATTTATATTTCAACCAGCGAACACTTAAGAGCTCAAGTTGCAAGCTGTTTGTATCATTTCGGTTAGTGCTACAATCACCAACATTTTATAGGTTTTTCTTCACAAATAAACAACTGACCTCTACAATTTTGGTGGTCGTACCGCTCCGCTAAGTGGTAGAAACGGAGTACAACTTAAATCCTAAGTTTTCGCTGGTTGAGGCTTTACTCGGTAAAATTGTTCGTCTAGGAACTTGCTTGTTTTTGGTAAAGGACTCTAGTTTAGGTCTTGAACGAGAGATATACAAACCTTTGTTAATTGTTGTTTTTGCGTTTTGAGATTACGTAATTGCTTTAAATTATTTTACTTCAATTAAGAAATAGTTTGTAAATGCTTTGTGCTCAATGTTGTATAAAAAGCCTACATGGAATTATGTTCTACCAAATGTCCACTAAGTTTCAACTAATACTAAGGCCTGGCATAATAGTAAAGATCATAGAGATTCGTTTTACATCAATATTTCATTAAAGTATATTTTTGTAATATATTCTCGTAAAAAGAGCGTATACAGTTCAATTGCACCAATAATCTTAAGATGTATGTAGGAGGATTGACATAAATTGTGAGATGCACAAAAACGTAAAAACATAAATCAAGATAAAAGTGCAATGTTTATGATTAAAAATATGAAATTATTTGAAATAAAAATAATTGACAGGTACACTACACTTAGCGTGAGATATTCGTAAATTGAGCGTGGTTTAAATTACCTGCATCCTCTTATGCGTGACTAAATTATTTCGAAATTAAAAGATTATCATATTATAGTTTTCACGGGAAAGACAAGAACAGCAAAATAAACTTTAGTTTACAATTTTGGTTGTAGAGGTCTTGCAAAATTTTGAAACAAAAATTGGTGGTGTTTAAGAACAAACAAACAATTTGAAGTAAGCCAAAGTTTTCGAAACTATATAGAAAAAGTAGAATCAACACTCCTCAATACACAATGATTTTACTATAAATGAAGCTAATACAACTGAATACAATCGACTTTTTCGGATTTGTTAAAGTTACATAATACAATACATAAGATATTTATCAATTATACGTACCTATTTTGTTCCAAAAAATGCTCCTTGTGTGATTTGTATTGATGAAATTGATACGATATAATTCTGTATTACATTCATACAATCGAACAATTAATAAGATTTCTCTCTGAATTGACGTTTTCCGGTCATCCTTTCTAGTCGTCTTAGTGTAGGTGATGTCATTATATTTACAACGCTAGTATTTTCGGGTTGAAAGGATATATTTGAGTTATATTTATGAAAGTTTAGCACCAAGATGTGGATTTAGAAAACGTCACGACACCGGACTCATTGGAGTTAATCCAGAAGTTATGGATTAGGCATTATTTAAATGGTACTTCAAATAAAATATCAGCGTTATTACACAAAAAACTCAACGGAAAGTAATTATAATATCCCTAGCTCATTACTTGATCATGCTTCTTCCATACCGGACAAAGAACGTTATATTTAACAAAGCAACAAGGTCATATTTCTGATGGACACTATGATGGATAAATGGCCAGCCATAATAATTATTTTTTGTTAATTTGATAGTAAAATTTGGAGATTTTGAACTTCGGGTTCAAATAGTTTTTGAGTCGAATACATTTGGAAACCTTATAGGAACTCCTGATTAGTTTTCTAACGTATAGTTTAGTTTTAGAAAGAAGATCTTAAGGCTTTCCAAATTTAATTACTACTTTCGATTAAACAATTGCGATGCCAATGGTTTAGTTAATAATAGTAGTTTATTTGTCTGCTAACAACCTGATGCCACTTTGCTAGCAGACAAATAAACTACTAACTATTATTAACAAACCGGTGGTAATTAAAATTGAAGAGAGCATTAAGTCCTTCTTTCTACCCTAAAATGATACTTTAGAATCTTGTACGTAGCTATTAAAATAACCTCGAAAAGCTGTAAATACTACACTCGAGCTTGTTTTTTTCAGTTGGTTTTTCGGCAGACTAATTCCGCTTTTGGCATTATACAAATATCAATCAAACAACTCAATTCAGGTCATTAAACGAAATGTTCTGAATTACTAAATTTATTCAACCAGAAAATAGCTATTATATTTCGGAAGGAGGAACTTTTGATTTCAAACCCTTGTTACCGATAATAATTTTCATGCGGCTAACGAAAAGTTTACTCGCGAGCCTGCTTTCAGTTTAGTTTTCAATTGATTTATGATTTGTTATAGTGTATATAGTAAATGTTGCAATGTATGTCAAAAAATATACATTTTTCTGTTTATTATTATTGAAACTACAATTTGGAGTTATTAATGGTGTATTCTCATTAGGCTAAAGATATTTTCTTTTCTCCTGTGTAATAAATTATAATGCCTTGTACGAACTTTCCGGAAACCTATAGGCTGAAATCCACTATCATCCAATAAATAGTATCCAGTGGGGGGAAATAATTTTTCAGATTTATATTTATATAACTGTTATAATGGAATTCTTTGATCGTGTACTAATCCTGGACACCCAACAATATTAAATAAATTTCCATTAGTATTCATGTTAATATTGGTTACGCTGTAATCTTATGGTAATCTTATTATTATGGTTTATACAGGGGCACTCACGTTAAAATAAATTTTAACGTTAATCAAAATATTTTAGTTTAAAAAATTTTAAATTTCTAATTTTTTACTAAATTTCAGATCTAAATAAATTTTAATACTTTTTTTGCTGGGCTCACTTTGAAGAATAATTTTTTAAGCTTCCAACTTTGTATACATTTAAGCAGTTTCTTAAACACAGGGAACTTTGATGAAAGCAATTTTGGTCGAACGCTAGGACCGACCATTAAGCATTCTTACCTTAAAGTATATGGCAGCCATTGCCACGTAAAGATGCCATATTTTATTCATGTGAATGATTGATATTCCAGTAATGGGAAAACTGCAATGGTATTCATTTCGACTAAGAAAAAAACAAAAATTTTAGTTCATTCTAATTTGTAATTTATTTACACATTGAAAAACCCAAATAAGCAATGAATCACATATCGTCACTATTGATGATCACATAAAAACATGTGATGGCCAATAATGACTATTCAGCAACGAAAAATGTAGAAAATAGGGTGCATACCAAACGAGTAATACTAGCGACCAAACGAAGAACGAAAACTGCGTGTTAAAAAAGCGAAGGTTGAGAGTTGCTCAGTTTGTTATGTTTAAATTGTATTGTGTTAAATGTTGGTACCGTTTATACTGGCGTGATGATGGTGGGGATTGGTTAATACTTTGGCCTCCAGAATGGACCATATGGAAAAATCCATTGGGTTTAAGTCCGGGGAATATGGTGGCCACTGTTTTGAAGAAATTAAGCTGGGGCCTTATTATGAAACCGGTCGCATTACGCATTTTTTTGCGATTTTGCGGATGCGATCCGCCACTTGCGTTTGTATTCTGAATGATATGCGATTCTCGCATATCGCATTTCCTATAGGGAAATTTTCATTGGGATTTTTTTTACATGTCATTACAACATCTGTCAGTCAATATACATTTATTCTACATTTCTACAATAAAAGTTTATATTTTACATTTAACAAAAATAACCAACACGTTTATAATATCTTTTTTATTTAATCTTTATATGTATGTATATTAAATAATTTAAATAATGCGATATCCGACTGCTATTGAGCATTCCCATTTGTTAAATATAGTTTCGCAAAAATCCGCCGTAGCATTTTATAATATGGCGTTCGCATCCGACTTAGAGCGCATTTTTGCGAAAATATTATTCTATAATATCAAAATGCGATATCGTATGAAAATGCGAAATCGCATTTTTTTTCGTAATAGGCCCCCTGGTTTTCTTGTAAAAAACGTTGGGTTTCGCGGGTTTTATGGAATGGTGCCGAGTTTTGTTAACGTCCAATTGTCAAGGTAACAAAGCATCGTTTAAAATCTTTTCTCGGTAATTTGTTGATTTACCTTTCCGCCCTGTTCAATGAAAACGAGTGGTGAGTGTCCTGTGGCAGTTACCGCGGCTCAAACCATCACTGATGCAGGCGCTTGCTTTCGCAGAGCAATTCACTGGTCTAAATTGTTTTTTGATTTGCATTCTAACCAATCACGATCGTTTTGTTTGTTTACATATTGTTGAAGAATCAAATTTAGAACCATAGGTATAGTTTTGACTATTGTTACTACTGCCATCTGTTAATGACAGCAAATTTAGAAAAGTCAGCATTTTAGTCGAAAAAATCTCTTAGACACACAGCATTAACTCTTCATTAACTCATGCTTGTATATTAATTTAAAATTAGTTATACTTGTTATTGCTTACACTATATACTTGTTTATACATAGATAGTTATGTTTAGAATAAAGAAGGTGAGTTCCATTAAAATTTTGATATTTTAAATTACACATGAATATTTACTTGTAAAATCAATGTTTAATACTTTAATTTAATAAATACACACTTTTAATTTTTCTATTGTAGAACGTTAAATTTAAACGGGCTGCAAAAAATTTGATAAGAAATGCAATGAGATCGAGAGCTAGCGGGTTATGATGCTTGAATAATTGCTCATCAAGGCGACATTTTATTCGAAACAAATGTCAAAATTCTAATAGCAATGTAGGCCATTTCAGAGATAGAAGGAAGTCCATATTTTTATTAGATGTTATTTTGATTGGTAATGTCGGACAAAGATAATACTCATATACATACGTACTAACTCGAGTTGGCTCGAATCTTTTTAATGAAATTGTTATGTTATTTACTTACACCTAGATACAAACCTTATCTCTCTACACCAACTTTTTGTCTAAACTAGCGACTAAACTAAATTAGCGTTAATTGCATCATTTTATTGTAGTTGTATTTCAATTCTAAATTACAAATATTATTGGAATTTATAAATTTGATGAAGTATTTAGTTTTGGTGATATATAACGTATTGTGAATCCACTATCAATGATTGATACAACCTAACACTGACATAGATAATCAGTAATTTAGTCAAATGAAACTGCTTCAGGCGTACCTTACTTTTTAATGCCGCAACCAACTCCTTTTTCCATTGCATTATAACAGAAACACGAATTTATATTAATTGTGAGAAAGTAGATAAACAAAATGAGAATAGAACCATTATTTCTATTATATTTACGGGCTCCTTTAAATTAGATAAGATGAACTAAAATTCAAATTACGAGGAAAATTAAATATTTTAAGGATAATTTTTAAAAAATAAAAGCTTTTGATTTTATATAGAAATTCTTTATTTAACGTAAACAGAAGTATGCCTGAAATAATTTTCATTAAATCGTGCATGTATGCTCATCGTTTCACCCGTATGGATATTTACTTGCAAAGCCAAATTGCATTGAAATACATTTACATGTGTAGAAATATACTTTGTTTATTTTTAACTTAGGTTTAAATTAATTTTCAATATTTGTATTTTGCATTTTGTTTTCATTGCGCGGTTAAATACATACGTATTGTAATTATATACTAAAATATTGTTGAACGTGTTGAGGTTGAACGATGACGAAATAAGTTCCCGCCTTTTGTTATAATATATAATATTATGTCTGACGAAATTGAATGAGTGTTGCAAGTATATTATTATAAAGTATCATTGATAGTTTCTTAAATTAATACAATCATTAACACCATCTTTATTTAATATACGTTTTATTGGATTTGATCAGCCACCCCACATATTTTTATGAAGAATTTCTTCTTTTAAAAATATCTACGAGCCGAGTAGCTGCAATATGACACACATAAAAAAAGGCATACGGGCATGTATTTGTGTGCTTACATTGGCTTTTCAATAATCGTTGTAAATAAGCATATGCAAATTTGATTGTTGCACTTGTGGCATATATGTAGCTAAATGGCATGAAACTTATTCATAGATTAAAATATTATCGATCAACAAGAAAATAAGCACATGCTTCAATATTAATAAGGTGCAATGCTATGCATCATTAGTTTAAAAATAGGTTCGTTTCATTTCTTGCATATTCACATTTTTAACATTTTAATTTCAACTAAAAAAAATAAAAATAGAACATATAAATTTTAGTAAATTTTCTTTCGCGCGCAGCACGCAGATTTTCATGTATTATGCACAATTTAATTCTAAATTTTATTTTTGGCTAAAGTATATTCTACAAAGGTGCAGTATTCGTCATGGCTGCTTTTATTGCAAAACATGTATGTATTTACGAATACTTCTTAAAAATACTAAGTTGATTGTTCTCTCTTATTATAATCTTTGTTTAAATATAATATTTGAAAGAAAAAAAAACATTTACTGTGTATACTCGGCTGGAGGAATAATTTTTATTTGTATGTATGAAATACAACCAAATTTGAAGTCATTGATATATTGATATAATTATTTGTTTAAGCTGTCTGGGTCAGTAACGTACGGCCTTCTTTCGGCATTTTGCCACAATAATTTAAGTCCAAGTTTCTAATATTCTCGTACATTTTCGGGAGCATTCAACAATTTATAATACAACCAGTTTCTTGTTTATTATCGCGTGTCTTTTTTTATTAAAATGTCTTTCAAATTTATAAATATTCTGAAGAATGTATTATATTATGTTTATAAATTTAAGGGAATAATTTAATCCTTTTTATATGGCACTCGTCGATATATTGGATAATTAAATAACATTTTTGGAATCTACGTCTCTGTACTTTTATGTATATAATAATCCTTGCATCGTAGACATGTTTACATTATTAAATTCTACTTACCATCTTAATTATTCGTTTAACCCATTTGTACGTTTATAATTGTTATTTCAACGTATTTCGTGTATGTACTTATTTGAATGTATTTGTATAAACTTAATGTGGTTTTCTTATTTTGTCTGTAATACAAATGCAGATACAGTACTTAATACTTAGTTCTAAACAACCTAGGTATTTCCTTTAGGTACACATAAGTTTATTTCCTCAGCTGTGTGATCTCTGTTTGCCAAGAAGGAACGATGTTTTTTAGAAAATTCACTGAAAAAAAATTAGAGGTTATTGTATGCGTTTTATTGAATGATGCACTTAACCTCGAACTCTGCGAAAAGTTCATTTCAAATTTATTAATAATTCCGAATGCAAACACACAAAATATATTGTATAGCTAGCTATTCACAAATACACAAAATGCAAAAATAAATTGATACGCGGACAAACAGAATCGTGTTTATACAAGAAGGTTCGTGAATTAATTGTTTTGTGTGTGATGATATTTCATTCTTTGCAAAATAATTTTTTTTATTTTATTTTAGTTTTAATTTGTAAATAATGATGATGTATAAGATATTTTATAATTTTTAAAATTTATCTAAAAAAAAAAGAAAATCAATTTTCTATTTTTAAAATTTCTAAAACTTGATAATTTTTTTTGCTTTAAATTAGAAAGTTCCGTTTTTTTTGTGGAAATAAAACAAGTTAATTTATTTTTAAAAATCGTATGTGTGCGCGCGTGCCGTGTGTGAAATTTTTTCCTGGGATATTAGAGCATAAGTTAATTTTTGTTAAAAATTTGATGGTGTCAGAACCATTTACAGGTGGGTTAAATATGCCAAAAAATAACCCAGTAAGAAATTGTTTAGGTCAAGTTCATTCTATAGTTTCTCTAATCTCACCTTATTCAATTCAAGGAATTGAATCAACATCTTTAACATATCAACATATTTGGTTTTAATTATTATTCTCATGTTTCAAACAAATAGCTGGTTAAAGATTGTATATTATTTACCATGCAATTATATCCGTAAATACTTTATATCCGTAAATTTTTCTATCTTAGGAGGTATTGATTCTTACTACACTTAATCGAGAAATACATTTTTGCGTAATAATCTTCTCGACTTCACAATCACAAATGTAGATTTCAAATTTCAAATCTGATACATTAATGTATTGTGAGATTGATAGTTTTATATGGTAGGCAGAAGATGGCGCAAAAGTGATTGCCGAATTTTTTTCAAACAGTTTATGCCCTTGAAAATTTTCTTCAGGTTCTTTATTGATTGTTATTTAAACGTTTTTACTTCATTCTTCTTTCTACATGAGGCCGGCCGCATCAGCTATCGCTCTGGGCCAGCAGAAGAAAATGTAAATTTGCATGTAAAATCGCTGGATATTTTTCAGTGGTATAACTATGTTGCATAAAAACCCACTCTCGACAAATTGAAGCCGTTTACAACTAAAATCGGGGTTTAATAAAAAAAAGTGGCTAAGTGAGCCTTCCTGTTTCTAATTTTCTAGCCAAAACTAATCTATAAATTTTTTGAAAAGTTTTCATTGAAATTGACAATTATGTTGAAAATTTAAAATTGCTTAAGTGCAAACAAGCAATTCAACGTAAGGAAGAATCCCTTATATGATTGAAAATACTCGTATGAACTTAAACGATTTTTCGATTTTAAATGTTTAGAAAAACTAAAACAAGAGTTTTAAGCGATTCGTTTGTTTTTAATATAAGTAAACATTTGGATTAAGTAACAAAAACATAATTTAACGAAGTTAGTTTTATTTTAGTAATATCTATGAAAGAAATGCAAAAACCACGCGTAAAAACGTATTCTTAGTAAATTTGGTACCAGTTTTTCCCAAAATCAAATTTTTACTTCTTGTATCACATAATTTTTGTTTCGTTCCGTTCCGTTTTTCATTTTTTAATGCTTAGCTTACTAAGTTTATGTTCTTCATACAGACGGTAATGGAACGAATTTTCTGTGTTCGGGCTTTTCCTTTTTTGGTACCGTTATGATTATTTATTTGCTATGATTTTCGCGTAAAATAAATAAAACTTTAAATAAAACTCGGCCAAACAACAGAAATGATTAAGTGAGTTATCATGAAGGCTAAAACGAGAGGTTTATTCTTCAAGAAACCTGTCATTAATATTCAGTTCTTGCAACGTGGCTAACAATGGCAAATGGACCAGCAATTCTTTTTATTCAACTATTATTCCACACCAAACAGTTTGGCACTCTCAACTGAAATAAAGCAGCAGGAGAATCGTTTATTTACATTTCTGAAGCATGTTTAGAGTATAAATGATGACACTTCAAGCTTATCGCTTTTAGATCCGATGGCCGTTCGCTATCAGAAGTCTAAAAGAGGTTGTCATGATACAAAAAACAACCACCACACGCAACACACTAGTTTGAGTAATTTCTTTTACACGTAAAGATAATTTTAAGCGGTTTTACACATCTACAGCACCTAGCATTTTTAGTAGTTTATTCGGGCTTCTAAAAGTCCTTCAAGAATTCCTTTAAGAATCATAAGCCTAGTCCACCAAAGAAAAATAGTTTTGTTTGTATTTTTATTTTTCACTCAATTGGTCTGCTTTTCACTTTTAATACGATGTTTTCAATTACGAACTTTTCATAGGTTTATTTTTAATAATTTTCCAATTTATTATTATTATTATTTAATATTATTTAAGTTTTTTATTATCAGGTAATAATGTATTTATATTTTTATCTGGTTTTATTGGCGGTTTACATGATAATAGCTGATGGATTGTTTGCACTTTGTACGGGAAAGTTTTTCATCTAAATTTGGGTCTAGTTGGTGCTTCATAACCAGGTAGTTAACGACGAAATTCAGATTAAGCCAAAACCAAAGTATCATTACCGATTATGTGTCTGAATTATTACCGATTATGTGACAATTGTAGTTTGTCACGTGTATTTGCCTCTGTTTATGTCTGAAATATCTCCCGATGATTTAGAATAGTAATTTTTAAAATCAATTTCTAACCAGTTAGTTCCTCATTTATGCATCATTCATTTTGTTTTGTTTATAATACGTATTTTACACTATCTATATAGCGAAATTAGACACAAGACACATTTATTCAAAAAATCTGCAAATCTAATCTTAGTTGTAGGTTAGTAGAAAATATGTCGCCAACAACTCTTGAAAATAAGTAATTGATTAAGGGCGCAATGCTCATTATCGTAGAAGATCTACTATTCAATAAATTAAACATAAAATTCAATTTTTGTAATCATAAAATTTTCTTACTAAAATTGTAAAACAATTAGAATGAACTAAACTGGCATACTGGCATGCCAAGGGCCATGAACTTATTCCCATGTTCTTCCATTTTACATTTACATTTTATGTTGTTCCCACGGGATCACTAAAATTTGTACTAATCCGAGCAACAGTTGCTTGACGTTGATGGTGTAGTTGTTGTCCCATTATATATGTTGTCACGCGCCTCAAACAACTACACTGCTCGAAAAATTCCGGACACTACATTTTTTCAGTAAATATTTGTGTTTATGCTAACTATTCGCATTATTCGAGTTATGGTCATACGAAGTAATATAATATGCGCCAAAAGGCACAGCCGGAATAAGTTTTTGTTTAATAAAATTAGTCACAGAATTAAAATAAAGCGGATTTGATATATTTTCATCTTTATTTAAATAAACATCAACAATCAATCTACGCGGTCGGTACTCTAATATCGAGTATTTCCTCCACGAGCTCCGATCACTTTTAGCAATCTTTTTTGGCATTCTGTGCACCAGGTTTGCAATGTAATCCTGATGAATCATTTCCCATTCTTCCTGCAGCGCTGATTGAAGATGATCTAACAACCTTATTCCGCTAGTCTGTCGTTTTTGTCGTATCAAATGACTCATTTAATATAAAACCAAAGGCGGCTGCTGCCTTGCTAACAAATCTAATATTTATATTAATCGTAGTCACTACAAAGGACAACGACGTATTTTATGCCCTTTCTAGTCACCTCAAAATTTCACACGACTCAACATGACAATTTTTAATTGTTTTTCTCGCCTCAAGTCATGTATTGGTGTGGCAACTGGCTAGTTTTTCATAAAATAACAGTTTTATAGTCATTTGAAACGCTCGACTAATATAATAAGGTTGTAAGGTTTCTGGAACGATTCCACTTTCTCTAGAACGACGCCCTAGAATTTTTTAACCCGGGTTTTGTTACACTTATTTTTCGGTTATGTACTGTTTAATATGACAGCGCCTTTAAACAATGCGTAATTACTCTAGAATATTGTTTATGAAGAAATCGAAGTGTCCGAAATTTTTTGACGAGCAGTGCAGTTCATACTTAGTTCGTACTAGGAACCGCCCGATTTTTTGTCAACACAATTACTGGATATTTTTGACGATTCGTGATATATATCTTCGTGAATTTGTTTCTGTTTAGTTTACAACATCTCACGATGATATGACCGCCATTTGTAAAAGTGAGACTAAATGTTGATTACTTTTGCCCCATTTGGTATAATAGTTATATCATCAGGCTTAATTCGAGATAAGATTTAGCGTAATTCAAAATTTGTAATTTTTTTCCCTGTTCAAAATTTCTCCTGATTCTCTAAGTTGTTTCGTCTAAAATAGAATCTTAAACTTTAATAGTTGAAATAACCTTACTCGTATTTTTAAAATTAAAATTATGGCTGGAACATAAGTTAGATAAAGGAAAATTTCATTGAATGTAAAATCTTTGTGGTATATCTACACAGGTGAAACCTATCCAAACCCATTTTTCTCATTTCTAGCTAACATTTTATGAAAAAATTTCACAAAGTTGTCATTGCACAGTAAGGAAGAAATGCGGTGCGTATTATTCTTCAATGTAATATTGCCTAATCCAAAATTCTTAAAGAATCTTTATAAAGCTAATAATTCGGTTAAAATGTAAATAATTAAAAATTATTACCTATGCTTCTTTTTACAATGAAGGTCCTCTAATTTAATGTATATTTTGATTCCATCAGTTAAAAGTATCTGCAATTGTAAATATTTCTCAAGCATGCTATGTAGATCAAAATATGATGTGTTTTACTGTAATGCTATTAATCTTAAGAACCAGAATAGTTTTTGTCATGGAGTTAGGCCGAATGCTATTATTTAAATACCTACTGTGAACACAAACATTTGTTTCTTAAGTATGCTACCAACCAAAACCTTAATAGAAAATGTGTGTCGATAATAGAAGTGTGTAATGGTTTTGTCAGGTATCACAATTTCAAAATTTCATTTTTATATTATTTCTTTCAGATCCAATATATGCTACTGCTCAAAGATTAGGCTTATATAACATAAAATCAAATACTCAGAACTGGCAAAGTATATCATAATATTTATTATTTAATGATAAGCTAAATTTATAGGTATTCAACCTCTAGTAATATCATATTAAACACAAAGATTGTGTCTAAATTAAAACATACACGATGAAGTACATAAAATTTATTAAAAAATAAATAGAGCGAGGTATTAAGTGCATTTTACAAAAACGTATGCAATTTATTATTTACTTAGTAATTTTGCATTTAGAATAGAGCACTGGGCATATGTATATAAATGTTTTATGTATATGGAACATTATAAGTATTATAAATGAAAGATATGTCAAGTTCGTATTTTATATTAATAATTTTCAGATTATTGAATATATGTGCTGTACACATAACATGTGTAAATCTCTTAGAAACAACGCAAATAAAATATCTTATTTACTACGTACGAGTAATGAGTATGTACATAGACGAAATAGAAATTATGACATTTATCGTAACAATTTAAAAATAATTTCTTGGATACATGATGTTGTTTTGTACACTGTGTTTAGTCTTTATGCAAAATATAATATAAACGTGTGTTGCAGTTTGTGTTACGCCCTAATTACGTACGTAATGAATACTAAAATATTATAAAATTTCTACGGTTGGGCATATGCATATGCATAAGTAAATGTTGTTCGAACACCCATATAAAATAAAATAAAATATTGTTATTTAATTAATTTATTTCTATAATTTCCATAGAAATAGTTATATTTGAATGAATCATTACGATTCCACACATAAATAAGCAATTTATAGACTACTAATGGAAACACTACATACAATTACAATCTGTTATGAAATTGGAAAACTTAAATAACTTAACTTAACTGAAATTGTTGGACTACAGATTTTAGTCGTAAATCTGAATATATATATGTATATATACCTATACCTACACGCGATTTATAAGTTATATAAAATAGTAAAATTCTTGAATATATTATATGAAATGCAATGCAAAATATATGCATATGTATATTTCACCCTTTTGTGTAAGACAAGAATTTAAAACGCGATCTGATGTAATAGTGTAATATAATATATTTTTAGTTGTAAGTAGTTTTCAATTATATTATTCTAAGCTCAAAATGTATGGAAATAAACCATTTCGTTGGTATTATTATAATCTTATCATCTCTTAGAAACACAAATTACTGGAAATGTTATATGCATTAGGTAAGAATGACATACTATTATTTTGAAGGTAAAGGAACATTTCTTATGTTCACGATGGGAATACACTAATCCCTCGCTTAACGAATCGAAATTTTGTTAACCGAATTTTTAGTATATTTTTGAGTATTTGGTTCAAATCTTAACTAAGACAACTAACAAAAATCGGAGAAGAATAATTACCTGAATGAGTAAAATTAAATATATTTGTTTGAATTAAATAAATATTATTTCCGCCGTCCTGTTAAAACCAAATGTCGTGTGTGTCCTGTTGAATTATGGGTAACAAAAAATCGTTTATCGTGGCTCGGTATCGCTCCCCATTAATTGTAAGGGCGGATCCTTGCTCATTTTCGAAAAAATTGACCAATGATGCCAAACAGTCACGAAACAGTCATTCGTTGAGGCTGCGACCCATTTCGTAAATGTCAAACACTAAACTAATTTTCTGTCATAGCACGAATGCCGTAAGTGTTGCCACACTCGAAATAGCCGCTAGTTGAAATTGTAAACGCTAGATGGGCCACCCGTTATAATTGTCAGATTCTTATTTTAAACTTACTAGGACTTTGTAATTTCTGATATTTCCGAGAATTGTTAGGTATATGGTGTATCTGCAGTTTTATTGAATCTTTAAATAAATTTTCATTCCAATGATATACAGGGTTTGAAATATCAGTACAAGTTTTTATTATTTTTCAATATCTTTGAAATTCGTAAAATCGATTTGTCTTGCTATTTTAGCATTGCGAGGCCGAAAATTAAAAATTTTGAAAATTAAAAACAAATTTGTAATCAAGAAAGTCGGAAATATTATTCTGGTAACTCATCATAACACAAGGGATACTTTGTGACGATTAGTGCTTTACCCCAATGGAAACTAGAACGAAAATTAATGAAAATAAGTCGATGATGGTCGACTGTTTCCAAGCGCTTAATTTTCTAAAATCCTTTCAATCCATATTTTAGTTAATTAACAGTGTATTTATAAAATACAATATGTACCTATTTATAAAAATTCTGTTTCTTCGATATCACTTTTCTCGGTATCACTAAATCGCTCTATCCACCAAAATAATAATAATCTTTTCTAGTTTAGAGATTTCAAATTAAAATAATAAAAACACGTTAATTTGTTATTTTGTTATACTTCTGTGCATCAACCAGCAAAGTTGTTCTTAATTTTTACTTTGTTTGAGCCATTTAGGTGAGCAGTACGATCACCAATATTTAGGGGCAACTTGTTTACTTTTGACGAGAAGCCAACAAAATACTATTTTGATCGAAATGGTCCAAACTACTCTTCTTTACTCGTGCAAGAAATGAGAAAATAAATAAAAGTATATTGAGATGCTTTAAGTTAGCTTTAAGCCTTTTCTTGAGGCCATTTTAATGTTGAGAACTAATTCATAAACGTGTTTTAATTAAGCTTTAATTATTTGCTTTTTAATTTTGAAATAATAAATTTGAAATAATAAAAAGCTTACTGAATTTAATAATATTTTTCTTAAATATTATATTCGTCTTACTATATATCGTAATTAGTCCTTGATTGTTTTAGTTTAAGCCACAATTAGCGTAGGAGTCGGGTAGTCGAATTATTATTTTACCAACTCAGCAGCTATAATTTTCTTATTTTGCCCAACGCTTTAATGGTTGCTTAGGTATTAAATTTAAACATTACCTAATGTATATTGTTTATGGTAGTTTTAGAAAATAAGGAGGAAGAGAAGTGTTTTGTTAAGAGAAATAAACTTTTTACGGTTTTTATATTAGTCATTTAGAGTGAACTTTGTATGTTAAATTTTTCTTGTTACATAAAGTTACTACTCCTATTGGTTTAAAAATTTCTAAGGATATAAGTTATTAAATTAATTTAAAGCGTTCTTAATTTGCATATCTATTATAAAAATACATACAAAATACTTTTCAAATGGATTTCCTTTCTATTCTCGGTGAATTTATTATTAGTATAAATATTTTTTTTGTCTTATACTACTGCATCCCCGGTTAAAAAATGTGCAATTTTTTTCTGTACATACTTACGAAAATATACGAGTATTTCGTCTTATTTTTATTTGTGTTGTTGTTACCAAATGCAAGTAGAAATATGAAAAACAAAAATCAAAGTTTTTTGTTCAAATGCATCTGCGCGCAAAATACATAAGACAGATGAGAGATTTTTTTTTATGAGAAAACCACGTTTTTATACAAATGAAAAACATTTATTACAATCAGCAAAGAGGAAAAGGTTTCTAAAAAAATGAAAATCTTTTAAATTTTTTTACCTATGTAGATAGATATATAAAATACGAGTAGATGCAATTACTTAATTTGATATGTATTTTTAATATTTACTGTCGTCTAGTCTTGATTACTTAATAATAAAAAACATATTAAACAATAAAAAAAATATTTTGAATAACTTACAACGTGCTAATTATAACAAACTAAATTCAGTCGATTTTAGGTGAATGACCTTTTTTATTTTTGAAAAAAATGTTTTCCAGCTAAAATTTATTGTCTGCTTGTCTGTTTTAAACAGAGAAATCCCATAAAAATAACTTTACTTATAAAGAGATGTCGAGGTTTTTATTCTTGCCAGCTTGAAAAATATAGTTTTCGTGGTGGGATCACGTGAAGAAAACAAATTATCATGTTTTATTTTGTAAGCTATGCTGTTTTTTACTCCTACTACTTTACTAGTACTCCTATTTTTTATTGATTGCCGGGAAAAATATCAGACCTACACCAATAGAAACGTTTATAACATGCGCCAGAGAGTTTTTTCTAGTTACTAATGATGTTAATAAATTGATATTTTGTTATACTATTTCCTAGAGAGCTTGGTATCATGATATTTGATTATTATGTATATATTCAATAATAAATTTGCATTTTAAATCCTTTGTGTTATAAATGATGCAGCAATATTTGTTGTGTAATCGACACAGAGCGATTGTAGCATATACAAAATAAAACACCAGGATGTCGCTGGTTTACGATCGATATGTTATGTTAGAATACATAATAACGGAGAGCTACATTTTTAAAACAACAATATCTGTAAGAAGTAAGCTTGAATCCCAGCCCCCGCTCTAACAATAACTTCATTACTGGTTACCGGCTAATCAAAATAACGTCCCAATTTCGCTAGTTGGAACGTTGGAACGTTGGTTTTTAACTGATGATAGATTTGTCGGTACAATTTACATTCAAATTAGCATTGTGGAATATTTGCTGGATTAGGATGAGTACGGGGTTAACTTTATCCCACGACATACAATTTTTATGCTGAGTTAAATTATTTTTCCTGCTGGATTGTTTTCTGCCAGTGATGTTTCTCTATCAATTATCTGTATGAAAGATATAAATCTAACATAAACGTAAGCAGAGGATATTTCATGTCTAATGAATTTATTTTTATTGAAGGTTCTCATTGACACTGAAACCAGCAGGGGTGTATAGTTTTACAGCCTTATTCGACAAACGACGTATTTTATTCCTTTTCTAGTCACCTTAAAATTTCACACGACCCAAAAACGACGAAGCATCGTAACTGGCTAATTTTTCATGCAAATGATACATTTTTATAGTCACTTGGGGGCGACAAACGACTCGACTAGTGGAATAAGGCATTCGATTTTTAGTATTTCGTTGATTCCTAACCTTACAAAGGCCCTTGAACGTTTTCTTTTACACAATGGGAATTCAAAAATTTCCGGTGAATATACTCAATTCCATCATAATTCGTACAAAAATGAAATTAAATAATAAACCAAACTTCTTTTTATTAGTCCAAATTACACGTTATGAATGAATGTTTCATGTTAATGGTTGCTAAATGCGCAAGTAATCCGTTTACAACTACGTAGGATAAAAAGTAAACAAAGTTATATCAAGATTCTACACTTAAAATAAAATTAAATTGTGCATTTTAAATTTTCAATTAAGTAACTAAAGGTTTTCAACTAGGTCGGAAAATATAAGAATGGCCACACACGGTGGTTTGAAAGGTTAGTTTATGAAAAGTTTATTAATAAGAAAATGTTCATTTTGCTTCACTTCAAGTGCTTCAACAACGCACCTAAAGTACGACACAATATTGCTCGATACAAAGTTTTTACATTGAAATGTTGAATGCATAAATTAATTCTTACCAATAGCCAAGCCCGTGTGTAATATAATTTTTAATTGATATTATTATAGAAGTTACTGATTTTACTGCTTGTTTCACGAAAAGTTAATTAATTAATTATTTATTTCATTATGCTGTCATCTATAATTAAAGATTGGAGTTATCGACATAAAATGGCCGTCATGTAGTAAAATGGGACCACTAGTATTCTAATTGCACTGGTTTCAATAAACACTTCATTTTATAAAGAATATAAGATAACAGAACAGAACCGAGCTTGCATATACCTAGAACAATAATTGTGAAATTCATTCTATTTAATTCTATTTAAATATTTAAACCTATTTTTTTATTATGATAAATTGTTGATTAAAAGTTTATTGATGCAGATATAGTTACTGCTCCACAAGCATTTAAAAACGTATCAAATTCTATAAATTTTGATGTCCATTTCTCACCTGTCAATTTTATGTGTTCGATACATAATTAACTTTGTGATCTAAATTCTATCGCACTAAAATGAATAGTGCTTGATAGAGATACGAAAAAAGACCGACCAAATGGCACCGCGGTTAGCTTGGACATTTAGATCGGGAGGTACCGAGTTCGTATTCCGATCGGGTCAGCATGCATGAAGGTGTTTTCAACATCTCATTACGTTCGGTGGTATAAATGAACACAACTTGACTCCTCTGTCGGAGCGCAGCACTCATAGGCCAACCCATCTTCCATGTCAGTACTAAAGGCCGTCATGGAACTATGCAATGTGCAGGTTGTTCTACGTAAATTGAACCTATAGCAAACTGTTTCATTATTTTATAAAGTTTCATTATTTTATGTGGCGATCTATAAAAAGGATATGTTACTATTTCGAAAGAAAGTTGTTTCAAATGTAATTGACACAAATTAAACAATATCAGTAGTCGGACGTTTGAAATTCGAAATTCGAAGCGAATTTCTGAAGTCAAAAAAATAAAATAATTTTCGTTTCGGAATCGATATAGTAAATCCTTCTAAGGATTAAGTAAGTAAGTTCGAAAAGAAATTTGTTAGTTATCACAAATTTTAATAAGCTTTTGTTGCACCAATAGTTTGAAGTTATCGCTTTTTACAAATAAAATTAATAATATAATCAAATTTTGGACACAAAAATAATCGCGATTATGTTCAATCGCGTTTGCATGCCAAACAAAATCGTGATTTAAAAATTATGGTGACAAACGCAAACGTGATTTTGTATCTCTGCCAAACGTTGAAATTTATTTTTAATTATTGAATTATTTACTTTTAATTATTACAATTTTTATACGTATTTGCCGTTTTTGAATTGGGTCGGATCAGTTACAATAATTTTAAATTAATTATTGAATAAATAATTTAAGAAAAAATTAAAATTCAATTGGCTTCATTTTTCTGGTGCATCAATGAAAATGATCAATTTATGCTCCCCACATACCATTCTACTGATTTCTTCTTGAACACATCACATATTAATCTTGTTACTAATATCCGACTGTAATAATCGTGTTGTGACGAAAGTCTTGATATGATAATATCATAATAATAAAGAATTCACGATTATCTAGTTTGTGTATGTCTACGGTATAAGATACGCTTTTAAATTTTTTTAACGATTATTTAACCCCATTCGTAAAGGTTTGTATAGTAGTAGTAACTTATAAGGCCATATAAAAGTTGTTCGCGGTATCGTGGCAGCAGTAATAAATCAGTGGAATTAAGAATGAGATGATCCTTATTTGTACGAAACAAAATATTCAAGGGTCCGTTTTTGTGTAAAACAACACTCTTGAATTGCCTTTCACAAATTTTAGTGTGATTTTTTATCGAAATATATGCAAATTAATTTTTTAGATAATTAAAACTAATCGAAATTATCAAAATTCCGCTCTATTTTTTTAAATGAAAAGTTGTAAATTCGAATCCTCTAATTATCAAGTTTAATAAACTCGTTAATTTGTGTAAGTTTGTGTAAGTAATAGTCAATTACTGTTCGTGTAATTTCACATTATCTTCGGTTAATTTTACATTATCTTTCGGTCAACCTCCATATATCTGCGTAAATTAAGGTTCTCATTAATTGTTGTAATTGACTCGATGTATTCGATTCTGGGTCTTTTAATCAAGTGTTATTTACTAAGCTTAATACGATTATTCGCTGGAAAGAAACTCAGTTTGATACATTTTAGTTCAATATCAATAGTTTTCGAATAGTCTGGACTGTTCCTGTTTTGGTTTAGGAACGATGAACAAGTCACCACCCCAATTATGTTAGACGCGAGTTTGTCAGTTAAGTGACCATAAATTTCCATTTCCATTGTCCATAGAAACCACCCATCATTTCAAGTGAGAAAAAATACCGCCAATCGATGTCACTTGGAATTTTTAGGTGGCAATAGAATTCAAATATCGGTTAATGTGAGAACATATTTGCAATTTTTGTAAGACGGCTGCCCGCCAAATTTTAGTCTATAAATCTTGATAAATAAAACAACACAATTTTAATAAAAAGCCCTTTCGCTAACCAGCCATCGGTACAAGCAGGAATCGTATTAGTTGGACACGATCGTAATGATTCGTATATTATATGGTTTATTCTTGCAGCCTGTGCTATTGACTGCTAGTGGAATTGAATGCTTCGTGTATCTCTAAATAAATCACTGTATTCGCGATTTCCATCACATGTAGATATCGTTGCTTTCTACCTCTACAAAGGGACGAGTAATGCCAAATAATAAATAAAATAATAGATTTTGATAGTTTGACTGCGTTTAGTGTTTTGTTCACCAGATGTCGGCTACTTTGTAGGACATCGCCAATAAACTAAACCCTAAAATGTATTCAATACTACCATGTAGTTGACTATCAATATATGCAAATACAAACAATGTGAAAATAAATGAACAATCAATTAAACACAACATTATTTAAAATTATGTATAAACATTTTGTTTTATTTAAAAAAACTGAAAGAAATTGAAATACAATTTTTTTATTAGTTTAGAGAACATAAAAGCTTTTTTGTGCAAACTGATTATGATAACCTTTGTTTTTCTATATGTATAGTTTATTATTTTATTTATAGTTTCTCCCATTCGTATTTTAGTTCATGTATTTATGAACCAGAAAATCAGGATTTAAGTTTACTTTAAATTTTGAAGAACTTACAAACATACATCATCGTATTATTATACATATTCGCATACATTTAATAAATACTCGTATGTACAAAAAAATTAAATTTATGATTTTGTTTTATAAATTTGCAATTAAATTTGTATATGTTCGGTTATAATTATATACATTCACGAGAGTTGTAAGTAAGTTTATGCTCTTATTCGGCACTGGACGATGTAAGATTTTAAAAATTGACTTAATTTTCCTCTACACCTTAAAATTTAACCGGTAAAGCTGTTGCTTAAAATTGTGGCACGTGTTGTTGCTTATTTATACATATATATTTGTGATGTAATAATGCAATTGTTATATAAATTGTAATGTTTAATGAACAGTTTTTATTATAAGTACACATATATTTTATGCCTCAAGTAATATAACAGGTGGCAACTAAGAAAGGAAATAGTTACGTACACAGGCATATAAAATATTACATAACATAAATTTATTGCAGCTTTTCTGATACAAGGAGAAACTTGGAAATTAACTGAATTAAATTAAAAATATTATTAATTTATAATGCGTCCGATTCCGGGATCTAACATTTTATGTTAGATGTTTTTTTTTAAATACAAATTTCAATAGGAAGCATGGAAACATGCCGCAGAAATCCGCCACGATGGTGCCGATTCTCGCGGCTTACGACATTTGTATTGAAAAAAATAAAAATAAACATAAAATTTTTGATCAATCATGATTAAAATTTTCTTTCAAATCACGTATATATAGTTTTCTTTTCTATGAGTTGTATGAAAATCTCCGGACATTTGAACCAGAAATTTGTTTCGTAATTTGCAGGTAAACCGAAAATTAAAACAAAACGAATAAATTTATTTGTTTGTTTCGTTTGAAACTGTTTAATCGAAATGAGAATTTAGAAACATGAAATACTCTCTTTTCTAACAGGAAATACGTTCTTTACTAAATTAAATTTATTGCTGAACGTAACCTAAAAATAAAATTTCAATGTGTAAAATTTCAATTTTACTGTTCAAACCTACCTAATAGAAAAATTCCATGTTTACACAACACACAACCTTAGGCCATCTATCGGCCATTTTACGGTATTAATGCGTAATCTCTTTTTATGTAAATGTCTATTGAGGCTTGTGCTCTCGCGGAAAATTTTTACCATTAATATTAAAATTATCAATTTAAAAATGAAAAAAATGTTTTGGGGTATCTGAAGCGAGCTTCATTTTTTTCCACTGGTGGCGTTTTCTTAGTATCCACTAGTCTCAATAATTTGAAATAAAAATATTTATTTTAAAAATTGAATCCATTGTTGTTGTATATCCTGATCATGCTTCTCTTCTTTTCTCTTCTTTGAGAGCTAATAACCAAATTTCGAGAAAAGAAAAATGTTAAGCCCGAATTTGCCGTAACGGCTATTGAATATCAAAAAGCTTTAGAAGAAAATGTTTAGCCTGCACAACTTACCCTCTTACTTTAGTAGGCAAAGCTCAACGAAATTTCTCTTTCCTTATTAATTTTGTTTATTTCAATAATAAGATTTCGTTTGGTCTTTGGTACCTACACTTACGAGGGTCAATCAATAAATATCCGTGTTAGGAAAAAATCGCAGGGAACCAGGTCGTTCGAGTACGGTGGCACGCGGTAGTAATTCGTAGCGCAATTACACACATCTTTCACATACTTATCATTTAAAATATTAATTGCCGTTCCGTACGGCACGCCTACGGGCCCTTACTTCGCGCACTTTAGTTCGGCAATCAGAGAGAATCATGTCGTAGGCCTTTTCAACGATATCTTCGATAACAACGTCTGCCGACCGGCCTGGCCGCTCATCATCAAAAACTGATGTTCGACCACGTTTAAATTCGTTGAGCCAATATCTCACGGTTGTCATAGGTGGTGAAGAGTCCTCATATATAGCATCCAACTTCGCTTTTATTCCTTCGCATGTTTTTCCAATGAAAAGCGAATTACGGATCGAATTGCTTTTTTCCATTTTATTGAGAAAGACGATATACACGAGTGATAGAACTGGCTGCCAAATAAAAACTAACCTGTGTACTAGACTGATTTTTAATATGGTGTCGTTTTGACAGATGACAGTACCCGATGATAATGTCAACTTCCCTTAGCAACGCCACCTATCTTCAGACACCTAGCCTTATAGCCTTGAGACACGTCGTACATTGAGATGGATTATATTCTTCCCATTCCAATTTTGTAAGAATTTTGGAAAAATTTCCAATTTTAAAAAATTATTATGCAATATTTAATTAATTTCAATTAAGAAACTTGTAAAATTTATATCATTTTATTTTTTAGAAATATTAAGAATTATTTTGGAATTTAATCCATTTTTCACTGTCGATTCCCAGATCGGAGTGGTTATGTACGCATTGTCAGTTCTTAATATTTTAAACGCTGTTGTTCTAACATGCTTACATAATCTATCTCCAGTGGGTGTCCCTGGGAATATAGAGTAATGAACAGCGAATTTGTTTAGTTTTTTTTATTAAAATATGTTTTTTTGTCCATTAAGGAAAATAAATTGGGAATAATGTTTCCATATCGAAACTAGTAGGGAAAATTTAATTTTGGTTCTAAAAGAATTATCCTAGTTTTTTACCTTAGTAATTCTACAAAAATATTTTTCCTAATTCAAATTAAATAATTTAAACACAAATTATATGTAAATTATACCCCCTCCCCCCAATTAAGAATTATTACAATATTGATGATTAAATTACAAATACATGAATTAAATATTCAAAAATATTCAAATTTGTTTGATAGTTTTTCTTATCGTTTTTCGTAAATTGATCACGATTCATTAGGAGTTTATAGGAGGAAATACAAATATCGCTCTTTGCGTTAAATAAAAGTCAAAAACCAACTTTCTCCGGAACTCGGGTTTTCTCTTAAAATGTTAGTGTAAGCCCATGGTCAAATTAATTTTTGAAGCTTAATAACTTTTGGAGGAATCGTAAGAGAAAATTAATTGGGGGACATCTTTAGAGCCGATTAGAGGTATTTATCGTTGATCAATGAGCACATTTGGAAATTGTAACAAGTAACGAATATCAAAATCGCCGATTACGAGACCTACAATTTTAGGTTATTATTTCGTGGTATGATTGAAAAACACAATATAAATTTCTATAAGAAGCATGAAATGGAATAACACAACAGGCACTTGATCCCACGAGAATCGGTCCTATTATTAGCCACTTTATAAAAATTCATTAGTTGTTATAAAATTTATTTCCTATATCTATAATCTCCGGTGATAACAGGTCCTTCGAACTGAAAATAATATTACTGTTTCCTTGCGGACCGACCATTAGTATTATTTCTATGAAACCTAATAATATAAAAAAAGAGAAAGCGAATAGAAGTTAAAAAGTATTAGGGATTTTTCCTTCGTAAAAGCCATAAGCTAAGATAATTTTATTGCCAGCTTTATAGCTCTACCAGTTTAGTTTTGTTTATAATCTTTATGAAGCTAATGACGCTAATCTAAGAATTGATAGATTCGAATAGATTATGTATATGCATGTTATGGCAAATAGTTATTCACGACGTTTAAGCCTTGGAGGGGGGGGGGGACTATACTGTATAAATAAATAATTATAGTTGTGTAAATTGCCCAGAAAAATATTCATTTTCTAATGTAAAATCATCTTTAATTTTATATTATTTTTAATATTTTAATATTAGGATCAATGATAAAGCGCCCGTCACACCATAAAACTAATATTCAAGTAATCGATATGTGTACGTAGGTTTCTCCGAAATAGCTATTCCATTGACTATTTTTCGAATGGCAGTATTCTTGCTTTCCCTGGGAATTAGGAATTGGGAATAAAATTTTCGTGAATGGAATTAGTTTGATGCAAATATTTACGAAACATAGGTAAATGTGAACAAAATTTTGGAACATGGTTTTCGTAATTAACTTTGTAATTATTATTTTCGAAAATATTTACTCCAAACTAATTCCATCAGTATGCTAGAAAAATATAATTTTACAAAAATTCTATTAAATTTTTTTATTTCCTGGGCTAGCCACAATAGTGCCACGGCTGGCTGTTTACAAAGGTAAAGGCGGCGGGTTTTCAACGGCTTGGTAAAGATCTGATTCTTTTGAGTTTAAAATTGTTGAATTTATCAAACAATGGACCATACATTAGAGGAACTCCTTAATTGAATCCAGTTATTGTAAATTCAAACAGTAACATTTTTTATTCTGAGTAAAAACAAATCAAACAAATAATGTAATGCAACAAATTGTTCGACAACAGTAAATCTTATTTTAGGAATTTATAAAAATTCAATATTGACATTCATTTAGACATTTTGAATAGCTCGTTATAATGTAGCAATTAGTCCAAACATGGCCACATTCATAAATAGACCACTGAATGTAAAATCTCTGGCCAATCGGTTAAACTAAACACATTATCTTCCGTTTGAACCAAAATTGTCCAGGATTTCTACAGAGAGTGCTTTGACGAACTAAAGAAATAAAATTGCGCGTAAATTGCTTTATTAAATGCATTCAATTAATACTATAATCCAGAATATACAATTTTTCTGGTGAGGCCAAGTGTGGTGAGCTGTAGTTAATTTGTTCATACCTGATTTGATTTTCATCCATCAAAATGTTGGTATATATATTTGTAAATACACAAAGTGCAAGTCTCAAAACACTTGTTCTCCATCCCAAAATATAAAATAACCCTACTCTGCTAAATATAAAACATGTGTATTTTTTTATCAACAAAAAAAATTTAATGGAGATAGTCAGATGAAAATATTTTTTCCAAACATGTCCGTGGACGACAAAAAACCCTACATGAGACATATTTTTTTTGTTGTGTGTAATGTTGGATGTAAATATGATGGTGAGAAAATCTTCAAAAGAACTTGTTTTAATTCCTTAGCATAGAAAAAATGCTAAATAATATTTTACCCCTTAACAAATATCCCGCAATATTCATTTAAACAAGGTGAAGTAAATAAAAAATACAGTTTTTTCTACCCTCCTAATGATATCATACGCGTATATTATTATTTTCCACGTACAAGAATTAGAACATTTTCTAATGCGCTGATAAAATAAACTTTTTATTTTTCATCCTTAAATTTAAGAAATATGTAATTGGTTTTTGTTGTTCGTCATATTTTTGTAAATTGCGTGAAATGGAAAATCATTTTTCTATTTTATAAGATGTGTAGATTTGTAACTAGAAAATTCCTCTAAATGTAGTATTATACGGCAGCAATATGAGAAATAAATGAAAAATAGTTGTTATAATGAAAAATCGATTAATCATATGCTTAATTTTTCTTTATTTCGTGTACATACAAAATAATTTTATACGTATATGTGCTTTATATGACCATGTTGATGGTCCAACCTTCTAAGTGTTGGATGTCATCTCATTGTTTTCTATCTGTGGGAATCAAAACAGGATTTTTTCTTTGGATGAAACATAAAAAATCTCCCTATTTTTCTAACGCAATATAAATATACACAATATTTTCATCTAAACGGTCGGGTAATGCTTCTTTGATATGGTGTACATATTATTCAATATGTTCTTTTAAATTTATATTTTGCTGCTGTGTTGTGGTATATGCAAAGGAGATGGATTAATTTTCTTAGATCCGCAAATGTATTTTAATCGATCGGTAAATTTCGATTGAGTTTTGTCCTGGCAAATATTTGGCTAGGTAACCAACGAAACATACTCTAGTTTAATGTTGCTTGGAATAAATTTCCATTTGTGAGATGAGATGGTGCCGACTTGCTGATCTGTATATATATAGACCAGCATTCATCCGGTTTAAATTGCTCGTCTTTTATGAATTTTTATGTTTGTTGGTCACATACAAACTGGTTTTCAAGGAGTTAAAAGACGAGGTAATAAAATATATTCTCTCATAAGAATTTGTGCTGCTGATACCCAGGTCTTTTTATTTTGGGTGAATTGTATTTTACCCACAACCAAGTCCGTATCCTAAAAACGTTTTCGATAAATCGTGGGGTATACAACATACCGAAACATCGTTTAAAATTTTAGTCTCTAGGAGAATAATTTTTTGGTTGTTCTAGCCAAAAATAAACTCAGACGAACTTTTTTTTTATTTTTTGAGAAAAGGGGAAAATCATTTTTAATATACATATTTTTCAAGGGAGGGCTGTTTCCATTGCCACCACGAAAATTGTATTCTTTTGTTGCTATGATACGTCACTGACCATAATAAAAAACAATTTTCTTATGTATTTTATATTTTAAAAACTAGAAGAAAAGCATATGCAAACACATGAGAGAGCATGCAAAATTAAAAACTAAAAAGAGATGGGGAATAAATGAAATCCGCGAACAACGGTTTCATTGCGCTATTGTGTTTTGTGTGTATGTTGTGTATTTTCTGTGAAGTTTTAAACTTATTGTGTATATTCATACTATATACATAATAATATTGCTTTGAATGTACGTATACTTATATTGGTTTTTGTTGCACTAGTAAAGTTGAACGCGTACGATAAAGAACAAAATCGTCGCGGTGCATAAAGTTTTTTTTAAGTTTTTTTTACACACATAATATTGGCTTCAAAAATTTGTGCAAATTTTTTATTTAATTTTCTAAAATTTAATTTAAAATATAAATATTATAATACTTCAAAAAATATCAGTAATTAAATTTAAAATTAATAATGTAGTCAAATAACTAATAAAATTAAAAAAAAAAAACTTAATTAAAATAAACTGCAACGAATTTTTTAAGAAACATATGCAGTCGTGTTTGATTCGTTAAGGCAAAAAGTGATTATAATAAAAAAAAATTTATGTAAAAAAAACAATGATTACATACAGAAAATAGCTTTAATTATTTAAACAAAAAATGTTCTTGTTAATAAAAATTAATTAAAAGAAAATAATAAATAATAATTGTGTGTTGTTTGAAGCGTGTTTAATTTTTATTTTATATTATTAATATAATTGTTTTTATATATTTATTTAAAACCACGTGATTTTTAATATTTGATAATAAAAATAATACTAAATAACAAATATACAAAATAATTAATAAACTTATTAATAAGTTTGCATCAAATTGGATTCCTATGTGAATGTTACAAAATAAAAGTTGTATAAGAAATAAAAGTGCATTAAGAAAAGCGACGCGCTTTTTGATAATAAAAAAAACTGACTAAAAATTATGAGACCAACAAAGTGCTTTGTTCTATGGGATTATAAAATTAAATTAAATTTAAAAATTAATTAATATTAATCTAAAACAAATTAAATTAATATTTTTAAATCAATTTCGGGTTTTAATTTGGAACCGTAAAAATTTACATACACGAGAAACATCCAATTTATATCCGGTAGTGTCAATAGTAACAGCGACATCTTTACCTTAACATAATTTCTTACAACTTATTATTATTATTAATATTATTATTTTTGTAAATTTACAATTTTCGTATTTTTTATCTATTTTTGGACTGTCTGCAATATTTAAATAAAATTACAGAGTAAGTTACACTTTTATATTACAAGAACAAAAATATTTATTATTCGCAAGTATTTCTATGTTTATATTGGCTCCTATATTACGATCCAATGCATTATTTTCTTAAAGTAGTAGTACATTAAGTAAATCAAATACACGTGTTTCTAAATACATTCGAGTTAAAATAAAAATAAAGTAAAGTAAAAATAAAAACCGCGAATGAAATGCAGCAAGCTTCAAACTATATACATATATTCTTAGCTATATATATTATTTTACAGTTTGTTTTAAGTAATACTCATTTTATTATAAATGTATCGTGTATTAGCGCGAATTTTATATAGTAAAAATACCGCATGAATATTTTTTTGCTGCAATTGGTGTACATAGCAAAAGTATATATGTAATCTTATTTATGCATTATTCATAATTTACTATAGTGTTTACCAAGGAAACCTTAATGCTGCGCTATTTATTTGGATATACATACATACAAATATATTTTTATTATTAAATTATTTAAATTAAAATTATTTTTATTATTAAATAATATTGCTCCCCACTCTGAGTAAATTCCTATAAGAAAAATTAAAACAATATGCACATTACGTAACCTTTGCAGTTTCAAATTTCAATTATTACTTTTCTAATTGGAAAATTTACCAATTTTGACAGTTCCTATCCTATTCTTTTGCAGATATTCAGTTTTTATCTGATTTTCTATAGTTTTGCAATTTGAATGTATGCATAATCATTCTCTGCATCCCCATGTTATAGCCCAATTAAATTGAATTTGTGTCTTTTTATATACCATTTACTCACATTTTAATGACTCTATAGTTTCAAATTTGAAAAGCTTTAATTATATTAGCCCAACACTAATAAATAGGATCGTTATTTTCAAGGGCGGATCTAAAATTCAGATAAGAAAGGGCGGAGTAATCTTCTAAATTGTTGTATTAAAATCGTTTGAGAAATTTCAAACGATTACTAAGAATAGAGGATCAAATAGAAAGCTTAAATTCCCAGTGTTAATTAGTTTATCTAGTCTATTACTTCAAATGTGGAACTAAAATAAATTTGGGTCTAGGTAGAGGAGAATCATAAAAGTGTGTGTGATGTCTTATTATTGTATGACGTTCATGTTTACAATTTTTCCAAAAATTCAAACTAAATATTTATTGTAATTTTTTTATTTTTCCTAATATTTTTTCGATTTCTAGCTGATTAATTGTCGTACCCCTTGTACGGTTATTCTTACATATAAAATTATTAAACCGTTTCTTTTTTAAATTATTTAACATTCCAAACATTATTGCTGTTTTCCTGAAAAATTTGAGCATTAAGCAAATCTATTTAAGAGAACATTCGGCGATAGTCAATGGCTTTTTAAAAATGATATTCAAATAGTTGCTCAGTTGAATTGGGTAAATCTTAGTTGAACTGTGTTTTACCCAACAATTTGACCGCAGGCCGTGTTATTATTTCAGTAATGTCGAAAGCTTAGGTGTAAAACTATTTAACGGCTGATCTAGAATTAACAAACTTGAATCTTCAAAAAATCATAAAATTAGATCTGCAGAGCTAAGAATTCAGAAAGAATTAAAAATATTATTTAATAAATACATTAATTAAAATTTTTTCAAGGATGAAGGGAAATCTTTAAAATTATTTAAGTTATAAAAGATGATAGTATATTTCAACGGAAAAACATTTGTTAGCTCGTCAATTTTAAAACTTTATGGCGAATCTTTGGTGCCGTTTGGTTAGTATTTGGTAGTTAGGATTATTCCAATTTTGCGGAAACCACTTTCTCCTAAGAAATCTGAATTAGTTAGCCTTGACAAGTTAGTCTTTAAATCTAGTTTAAGAAAACTAGATCAAGTATTAAATCGGGATGGAAAATTAAACTTTAGCTTACGTGTTAGCCATAGAATTATTCGAGTAATTCGGGATAATTACGAAATTGTTTTTGCGAAGCTATATTTTAATAAATAAACAAAAGGCATTAGGTTTTATATTATTTGCGAAATTAAGTCTCGTACGATTATGGTTCAGCCAATATGGAGATCTAGGTTTACTAAAATCAATAACTTTAAATAAATTATTTTCTATGCTGCCTTTGAAAATCAAGTACATTCTACCATCACATTAAAGATTATTTTGGCCAAATTAAGAATACATATGTAAGTATGTTTCTGTTTTTAAATTGATTGTATTTCATTTATTTCCTAAAATATAATTAAAATTAAAACGTGAAAATATACAAAGCTTTTGAGAGCTTAAATTTAACATACAATTCATAAAATTAAATATTATTAGTATTTGTGCATTATTTGATTGTCCGTGCACAAGTAGCAACTGATATTTATTTTCCACATTACACGATGACTGCTTGTCTAACATATTTACAAAAAAAACTGCATCCTTTTTCTAAATATTTTTACATGGTATTGTTCTGCAATTGCATTGTATTGTTTTTCTCCTTTTTTGTTGTAGGGACGACGTAATATTTCATTCCCAGTATCCCAGACGGCTAATATTCAGTTTTCCTTTTTATTCTTTTTTCATAACCAAATATGCAATGATTTACTCGATGTGTACTGTATTTTAATAGATTTGTATTTGATGAGAATACGGTTTAATATCACACCCATTCGTTTATAAAATCGCATACATTGCTAATTTATTGTTTTCATTAAAATGTGCGTGAATGCATGCTTGTTAATATGAAACATCAAATAAAATCGTTCGTTTGGTTTCTTGGCCTTTTGATGATGATATGGAAATGTATATAACCAGCTGTTTTCGTCGCGTTCATTATGTACCTAAAATAAAAACAGAAATGAACTAAATTATTGTTGTGAAATTAAAATATTATAAAGGCAAAAAAGCTTTTCAGTATTATATGAGAACGAAAATATATATTCTTTAAGGATAAACTATTTTTCTTTAAATGTGATCACATGAAATACGAACACAATGTCTGGTTGACAAAAAAAATCCGAACCGAAGTACAGAAATCTGAAGAGAGGGAAAGGAAATTTTCATTAGTTGAATTTCTTGTTAGGAACTTCTTAAAAATATATATTATCTTATGTACATTCTCATCTCGTGCTGAGAACGAATAGTATCGTAAACTTTTTCTTTTTTTGTGCTTCACACACATTTAAATATTTTTTATATGTATAAATAAAAAAAATTGCATGAAGTTATATCAGTGTATGGGGCCATACACGTATTTATATGTATATAAAAGAATGATTCGCGAGTGTGCTAATAAAAAAAATATTGCGAAAATTGGTGAAAGTACGAAACGTTATTTGAACGAAAATTTGTTGTCATTTTTTAGTCTACTTGTAAATCTTTTTTTCCAAACATGGCAGATTAAGCTTTATTAAATTTTTTTATTATCTATCATGATTCTTTTATGTTTCTAATTAGATTAAAAGTTTTTATGAATTAACCAGGCGTTTCCATTTAAAAAAAAAACAAAGAAACTTTTTTGAAAAATTCTCGTTCAAATACAACAAAAGGTAATACAATTTTTTTTAAATGTACATATGTTTGTGAATGAATAAAAAAAACAAAATAAAAAACGAAAGTAACCGATAATTTTGCATGTATTCGTGATTTCTGTGCAAATACAATCCTTGAGTTTTTGCGATACGGTGACGTAGCGACCGCCATTACATCGGCGTAGTTTTGTATCAGTTGTGTTAAAGTTTTATTAATTATAAGGTATCGTCAAGTCAAATTGTTTATCTAAATTTAATAATTTAATGCAAAAAATTAATTTGGCATCGTTTATCTGTGATACGTTAAATATTTTATCGAAAAAAATAGTGCTTTTTATTAATTTTTGTAAAATAAAACTAAATCACATTTTGATCTTGATGTGTGTGAATAAAAATATATATATATATATATGAAAAGAATTTATATTGCATGAGCATTCTCTCATTTTCTATATTCGAAATTAAAAATTTGCAAAAATATTCGCAAATGATAATATATAAATTAAATTTTATTTAGGTCGGTTGTTGCCGCCGGCCGGCAAAGTAATAAAATACAATAAAATCAATTAATTTTTGTTGTTCGTATTCATTAATTAATTACAAATTGTTTTAATTTATTTTATTATAACAAAAAAGAAAAGTTCAAGTGATTTTTGTGGGTACATATAAAAAAATTTAATTACATTCAGTTTAGTTAAAAAAAATTTAATGCAAATGTATTTGTATGTGAAAATTAGCCCCGTTTTTTCCTGAGCTTTTGTATTATTATCGATATAATTTAAAGTTAGATACGTTAAAAAAGCTCCGTGGATATCGAATTTGTGCAAGAAATATGTAGTTTTATAATTTTCCTGTAGATTAAATGGGAAATTTTCATCGAATTTGAATGTTTCGGTCGCCATTTTGTTTTAAAGTTTAAATTCTTTATGGTGTATTTGTGTGAGTGTTTATAAATATATATAGATGTGTGTGCATATGAATGATTAAGACTGCATCATTGCATTGGACGACAACAACGACGATGAAAAATGTAATGGAAAATTGCATTGCGACAAATTTTTTTTCGTTGTGTATCGCACAAATGAGCACAATTTTTTTTTTATTATATCTATATAAAGCACTTTAGATTGTTAGCAGTTTTAAATAATATGTCAAAACACGTGCTAGGAAAAAAAATGTTATCTATTGAATTTATATAAATAAAAGCTTTTTTTAAGAATGTGTTGGAAAATCTAAATTCTTTAAAAAAAATTGTATGCATGGAGAAACATTTACAACAAAATTCTAAAGTACATAAATATTAGAATTATCGTGTTTAGAATAGATTTTACTTTAATTTTAGCTTTATGCTATGTATGCATGATTATGTAATTATTTATTTTTTATATACTATATGTGTAGCATATACAAGAATAGTAACCCCTCCCCCGGAAGTTTTTATATTATAATTTCTTAAAATTAAGTTGGTTACACTAATTTTTTTTTCTCGATTAAGTGCATTTATAAAACAGCTTTATCGAAAATTTCGTATATAATATATTTTCGTCTATGTACATTCGCAATTTATATTGTTCATATAAGTATTTGTAATGTTTAGATTATTGATTTTGTCTGAGTTTTTATTTCGTCTGTGCAAGCTAGACGAATGTCTACTGTTACTAAATTGAGCAAGGTTTGGTGAATATTTATAGTGTTATAGGTGATATAATTTTTATCTTTTTCCTTTGTTTTATATAATATTGATTAGAATCGTTCATATAGAACTTAAGATACGAGTGTAAGTGTATGATTTTGATCATAGGGAGATATATGTATGTACTCATAGCCGGGGATTATTATTAATTCGATGTTGGTGAGTTCTGTTATATGAAAATTTATTTTATCCGGGACGCACAAATAAATTCACCACTGTTAAAAATTGGTATATATATGTGTATAAGGAATGATGAATTGGCAAAGATGAATTTCCTCATACTGCTAGCTTATTAAGATTAAGAATTTTAAAATATGTTTAGTAAACAATTTTTTAAAATCTTTGCAATAATAATAACAAATTTAGTTATTAGTTAAATTATGGATAAGATTTGTTGGTTTACTAATTGGTTGTTGTGTTTATTATTTTGAGCATGATGATCGCGAATATATTCAATTAATTTGTAACTGTCCTTCAAAGAATTATTTATCGTTTAGCTTTTTAAGATTTAGGGCTGATCAGATTTTATTTTTATTGCCTTAAAGGTAGGAATGGTAAAAGATATTGAAATCTTTCGCAGTGCTAATTTTAATCCTTTAAAATGTTGCCAGTGTGATTTCGAAAGTTCTTTCCACACAGTTTTATTTTAACATCTAAGTATGACTTAATTTATAAAATTGCAATAGCAAAACAAAAATTAGAAATATTAATCTTATAAACTATGTATTCTTATAATACATGAGAAATATAAAAAAATTATTTTACTAATCAAACGGTATGCTCCATAAAACTCATTCTTTAAAGAAGAATCTCGCTAAAAAATTTCCTTGGGGTTTGTTTTTTGTTTATAATACAACAGGAAGCGTGGGAAATAAAATAAGAGGAATTTTATGTCGCGAGGGTCGGCCCGTTATGAGTATACACCGTTTCCACCTTTTGTAAACCGTGCACCATATAATTTTTTAGAATCCAAGTGTGCATCTCATACGGTTTCTAAAGTAGCTATAATAATTGATATAATCATTCCTTTTATTTAATTAATTATTTTTTATTTAATTTGAGCTTTAGTTAAGCTTTCTCATGAGCTTTGATCAAATTATGCTCTTTTTAGTTTCTAAACCTTAATTGTTATGGTGGAGTGATTATCGTTTATAATAATGGTGGAGCTTTAAGATGTTAGCTTATACTAACATCCATCACAGCCCTATTCCCATAGTCCAATCACTTAAAGTAATGCTATCACCTCACCAATTACAAATTGTTATTCCCTTAGTCGATTCAATTGACGTGATATACAAATGTGGGCAGCACTAAAACCTTTTTTATACATGACGTAATTTTTTAAAAACATCCAATTGTCTTGATATCACTTGCAAATTTGGGGTGATAGAAAATAACATTTCAAGTGACGTTCAGCTTTTCATAGGACTTCAAGTGATAGTTATCACACTAAATGCTAAACATCACCACTAAGAAAATATCAAAATATGAGATAGATATCACGATACCTCAAATAGAGAATGTGAAATACTAGCTATATATGAACAATTTTCTATAATTGTCTTTACGGGAAATTCATTATTTATGTGAAATTTCATCGCCACTACAAGTAGTTTATTTGATATGAATGTTACAAAATTTTATTTAAATTTGATTTGTTTTTGGGAGCTGTTTGGAAGTGTTTTATTAATATGGAGATAGTGGCTATAAGGTTTAGGAATTTCACTCTAATTTTAACTTTGCCGAAAAGGCTGGTACAATTTAGAGAATATTTCATATAGAGCTTTTTGTATAGTGCTTAGGTATTTATGATACAAGTTACGTTGAATATGAGCAAGGGTATCATTTTTTTAAACTTTTATAAACTTTTTATTTATAGAAAAAGTAAAATATAATGCGGTTGTTAGTTATGCAATACATTCCCTACGCGAATTTAATGAATTAAGCTTTATCCTTTCCTAAATATAAGTTGCTCGGAGCCGATTTACGACTCCATCTACTTTAATAGAACTAAAACAATAAATTTGTATTTTATGTTTATTAAACAAGGTTATATACAATTAACCAAGGTTATATCCAATTTAATGGTTTTTTAATAAACAATTAAAATTTTAAAATTGAGTAAAATTGATTACTGAAATTTTTACAAATTAAAGTATAAAAAGTCAATTTTATAAACTTTAGAAAAGCCGAACTCTAATAATAAAAATTCGCAATTTGATTTTATTAGTAACCGACAGAAATATATTTTTATCGAAATTTAAAAAATTTTTAAAACGGAATTTTTCAGGGCCGATGGGAAGGATATACATTTTAAACAACCTAAAAATATTAACCAAGCTGTTAATAATTATACTCAACGATAGAGTTAATCATACAATTATTTTTGTAAAGGCAGCGTAACTGGTTTCAAATGGTTAAAATCGACGTAATCTGTATGAAAGCAACTAGCAAAGCAGAGCTTTGGATTAACAGGAACCTAAAAATTTAATACAATGCATCCGTTATGATTAGTCCTGATTAGTGGCATAAGATGTTTATTTTTTATAACTTTGGAAAACGAACGTTCAGGGTTTTTTAATGGGGTTTATTGAAAAAAATTTATTATATTATCTTTTCGATCCTACTGTTCGTGACTATGTCTTTTGACTTTCTTTCTTTATTTTTTTTGTCTACATTCAATTACAAAAGAACGGTTACAACGCTTTGGTAACGTGCATTGTTTTTCGGATTTATGATGGCGCTCAATGGAGGCTGCACCAATCTAAACGTAGGGACCTTAATTAAACCTAATTTCATGTGAATATATAATAACTAATACATCAGTTCAGTTAAATCGCATATATTTACAAATGGCATTACTGCCTCGCATTTCACATTTTTTTAGTCAACTTCCCCATCTCTCAACTGCACTTGTTTTGTTTAAAATTAGATATATGTTCACTTTGCTTGTATGTTATGAAATTTTCAATAATTACGTTAGTCAGAAATGCCTTTCCTAATGAACATAAAGCATGTTATTACGGTTGGAAAATCTCAATAATAATAAACTAACAAAATTTATATTTATTTTCAACTCCTTCAAGATGGTGTACATTTTCAATTTATCTAAGATGGAAAAAACGCTTTTTTCATAATAACAATCGAATAAAAACCAATAAAGAGCATTGCATAATACACCGCCGTCATAAAATAATTTGATTTGGTTATTTAAGCAAATGCGAGTTATTGGGAGGTAAATTAAAGGTTTAGAAAATCATTAGGTTTAGTGTAAATAAATTCTTGGTTCTTTGGGATTTAAATTCTTTTGATTTTTGATTTTTTGAGATCTTTTGCATACAACTTGTATTCTATGTACATAGGACCTAGAAAATAATTTTAAAGATGTAGTGCGATGATATAATTAGTGACCACGAAATTTGAAGAAAAAGCTAAAACGGCTTTTGGGGTTCCAAAAAAACCACAAACGGGTTTAAAGGGTTTGAATATTTCTTTAGTAATACTGTTCTCGCTTTTTTTTAACTAATAAATAGTTTTTAGGGAATACATATTAAAACGAAATTTGATGTAAATTCTCCTGCTAATGGTTATAAATAACACTAAATTTGGCGGAAATAGTGGAATAGGACCTCCATTTAGTAAAGAATTCAGGAAAAAAACATACAACAAACAACATGTATCGATTCTAAACACATAAACAAATCTGTGAAAGCTTTCCCAAAATAACAAGCTATTTAAATTCTAGCACTTTGTGGACGCCCACTTGCTTCATCTAAGACACACATTATGACATTAGGAAATCATTTCATTCAACATTTTCACATTATGAAATCATTAATATTTTAAAATTTCGCTAAATATACCTTAATGTTCGGTTTACTGTTTTATAAAGCACTCTTAGCGGTACTCTCTTACTTAACACTTACTTACTTAACACCACCGGCAGTTCTTGTATATCTATTACTACCGCGCTTGGTCAAATTGACGGGTAACTAAAAATGCTATTGATTATATTACGTCAGGGCAGATTATGATTGATTTATTGCTGAATGTACATAAAATACTATAACTCCCACATAAGAAACCAAACTTAACTGGCGGTATTTTGCCGTTTAAATATGTGTAAATCTTTCCAAAGTTTGAAAACGGTCAATTTGACCGGTATTGGTAGGTTTAGTGTAACGAAACTGAACTTTTGAACTGAATACATTATAGTTAATTAGCATTAGGCAGTGATATTTTGTGATGTCTCCAGTTGAATGATTTTAATATTTTACAGAATAAAATTAATCTTACTTTAAAACCTGTTACCGATAGACGTTATTCCCTTTATACCTCTATGTTCCAATGTTACAACGTTATGGTTTTCAATCATTTGGTAGTTTTATTTTATGAACTTAATTGGTTGGAATTATTATAGAAAAATTGCCTTAACAAATTGTGGTAGTGACAATCAAAATTAATAAACGGACGTAGAAGATTGCCCGAACGTATCTGCCGTCCTTTACATGTTTAGAAATGGTTAGTGATTTTTTTAAATTTTAGCGAATTCGGCCTTGCTATCTGTGCACATAATAATACAGAATCTCTCAATTATCAAGCTTTCGTTATAAAAATGGTATTTTCTAAACTGAAAATATCAAGAAACCCCACATTATTAATAAGTAACAATTTTGGGCTTAATTTAATTGGAGGGGTTCCTCATACAATTACCAACATTCAAGGTTCAAATAATAATGGTACGTAATATACGTATGTAGTTAATATTTTCGCTCCAAGCCCATTTTTAAGGTGGCAAGTAACAACCTAGAATTTTAATAGTTTCGTTCGATGTGATACACATAAATAGAAATTTGTGGACAACCGACTATGATTTCAAATAAAATATGACCCCTTGAAACGAATAGTAACTGCTTACCACTCTGAAATATTCTTAATTTATTTAAGTTTATTTGAGTTTATTTCAAATATGGGTACTACTGCTTATTTTGTGAATTGCTTGAGCCGAAAGTAAAAAACTGTTTCAATTTTTTGATACAGACTGCCATATTACTATCTTGAACTTCTAATTGAAAGCTAGCTGAAAATCATTACTAGAATTGAATATATCGAAAACGAGATTAAACAGCCACGTCGTGTTATCCATTGCTTTGAATAAACTACAAGCAGTAGTTGTGGAGTTGCATAATATAAATATTTTATTAAAATGGTATTTTACAGCATTTACGTTATTTTCTAACAAGTTAAACCTAATTTATTACAATTTAGGGAATGTCACGAACGTTATTTTAATTAACAATAGTTGAAAATCTTAATACACCTCATATGAAATACGAGTAGTAGCTTGTTTAGGATTTTATTGATCAACTTAAGTGTTCACACCGATTTTATACGTTTCCAAGCAGTATCCAATGACAACAACAACAAATCAGAAAAATCTAATTTTCATCTAACTTTGAATTTTCAAACATTTTTTCATTTAGTTTATTCAACACTTTCTTAAAAATATACACTAAATAATTTTTTACTTACATTAAAGCGATTTTTTTGCACAAATTATTTCGTCAAACGTATACACAATATAAATTATAATCCAGCGATTTAGTTTTAATTAATTTTTTTTTTCATAACTAAAGTATGTATGTAATAAATAAGAATCAATCACATAATTTGATTATATTTAATTTTAGCATCCCGTAAATAGTAAATTAGTAAATTTAGTATCAACATTGTAAAATGAACTAAACTTGAACAAAAATAATAAAAAATACAGCAAAAATTATTTTTGAAGGTCCGTACGTCATCGTTCATTGACCTTTTCCACATATAAATAAAAAAAATGTGTTTTTTATTTCTCTTTCTAGCAAATCGTTTGAAATTTGTATATCATTGATTATAAAGAAATTTTGCGTGTTACAACCAAAAAAAAAAAACAATACGGAAAAAAATCAAATGTAAATTAAAAAGTGCGTGCGAATATATTACCAACACATAGACATATTGCTCATCTAACACAAGTATAATTTATATAAAAAAATTATAATTTGGTTAATTTTTTTTGTTGTATTTTGCTTAAAGCAGTATTGTTTGCAACAGAGTATTAATATTATATTTTTATATTAATAAACGTGTCTGTATACGCACGTCGCAAAAAAAAAATATAAAATACAAATACATCTAATTTGACCTAGTTTTAGATCGCGAAAAAATTTTTTGTTGTTAATGATTTTAGTTCAGCGTTTTTTCACATAGGATAGTCAAGTACACATTTTCCCGTTGTAAACTGTTGTCGTTTTGTTCGGGGCTTCATATCGAATATAGTGGGATAGTCCGCATAAATTGTTTGTAAAAATTCGGTTAAATGGATATAAAAAAAATGTGTGATTTTTTTTTCGTTCGAAAAATGTGAAACCCGGAGTATGTGTGTGGATTTAGTTTTTTCTTGCTCGCTGGGTATTGGAAGTCAGAGCTAAGCGCGCAAGATTTTAATTTTAATGTGTATTATAAATGCCGTTAAAATGTGTAACCATTTAAATTAAATAATTTGTTTATATTTTTATTCGTTTGTTTCTCGTTTGTTTTAGAAATGGCGGAGGGTAATGGTGAATTAGTCGATGATGTGTCTGGAATCAAGTCGGAAGATCGAGGCGACGGTGAACGAACCGTAGATTACCCTAAACTTTTAGAATATGGTTTAGATAAAAGAGTTGCAGGAAAATTAGATGATATTTATAAAACTGGTAAATTAGCTCATGCCGAATTGGATGAAAGGGCATTAGATGCTCTAAAAGAATTTCCAGTAGATGGTGCCTTAAATGTTTTGAGTCAGTTTTTAGAATCTAATCTTGAACATGTGTCAAATAAATCAGCCTATTTATGTGGTGTTATGAAAACATATAGGTACGCTATACACTCGGAAATATGGAAGGATAGATCAATATTAAATGCATTTTTATTTTAGACAAAAAAGTAGAGCCAGTCAACAAGGAGTTCCCACACCTGTCGCCACAGTACAAGTTAAAGGGCCGGATGAGGAAAAAATTAAAGCAATACTAGATCGTACCGGATATACGTTGGATGTTACTACTGGTGAGTGATTTTTAATTATTCACAATTGCTATATTTCATAATATAGGTGCAAACTTTAAAGCTTTATTGTACTGTAGTAAATGTACTTCACATATTTCAGACCTAATTTATTGCTTGTTACTTAACTATACTAAACCAAACAGGAATCGCAGTAAAATTTTTGCTGAGACTACGATTTTACCAAATGCTATTTGGTGACGAGACCGAAAAGATCTTGAAAGGTTATATGCAAAGGCAGCACAAGGAAAATGCATTCCAGATTTGCTTATGGTTATTAACGAATTTTACAATGCCTACAAATAATATATTTGTACAAAAGAAACTTCTGATACGATTATTTTTCAGAGTAAATTTTAATTTTTACCAATTTTTTCCGTTTTCATTTTTGAAAATAAAAATTTCAATCTAGTAGATACAAAACTTAGCGGTAATATTTACCATCCGATTCTGACATATAGTCACAGACCTCTTAACTTCAAAATGTCTCATAATTAAGAGATTTTGCATTTTTACACGTATTGATTAGTTTTCTTGAAACCTCTTAACTTAAAACCTATCGAATAGGTGGTCTTAAACATCATTTTATTGTAATTTTTATTATGTTGATTTAAATGATGATTGTTGTTTAAATAAATAATTTATTAAATTATTTTATTCAATATTGTAAACGGGATTTTTGATGTTAAAAACATTATTTTATAATTTTTTATAAAGTACACAATTTGTTGTTGTAGGTAGAAATACATTGTATCCTACAATGTATATTATTTCACTTTTTATCAAATAAATATATTTTCTTATTCATTATAAAAATATAAATGTTAAAATGCATTTTTCACAAACATATACGTGTTAAATCATTTATTTAATATTAACAATATATTTTCAAATTCTCGCAGCAGTAAACAATCGTAATCGAGACCTTTCATCCAATTAGATTTGGAGACTTGTTAAAGAAATTTTAAGAGTAGTGCCTATAGAATATTCATTAAGAGATTCTCTTAAAAATTCTTACCAAAAAACTGTTAGCCTCTTAACATCAGAATCGCACGGTTAATTTCGAATATTTGACTGATGCGATTTATGTTTGACACAAAGTGTAAATCAAAACTATAAGATTAAATTTCATTTCTTAATATTAGGACAACGAAAATATGGTGGACCGCCACCAAATTGGGACGGTAATTCAGCGCCTGGCAATGGATGCGAAGTTTTCTGTGGCAAAATTCCAAAAGACATGTACGAAGATGAGTTAATACCTTTATTTGAAAAATGCGGTGTTATATGGGATTTACGATTAATGATGGATCCAATGACAGGAACGAATAGAGGTTATGCTTTTGTAACATTTACAACACGTGATGCAGCTCAAAATGCTGTTAGGGAGGTGAGTAGTAGGATATAGCTACCTTAGTAGAATAATAATAATAATTTGGATTCTTTAAACAAAAAAAAGGAATTAAAAAAATAACTGAAATAATTTAATTCATCAATTTTCTAAACTGAAAAAAAATCTTTTATCTATTAAGACGTTTCAACAATTTTCGGTTTTTTGACGTTTGTTGATTTATTTTTGGTAATTTATTAGAAGCTTTATAAAATAATAGTATACAACTGCAAACGAAAATCGAAAATTGATCGAGTTATATATAAATATTTATTGTTGTACTCTTTATGTTTCAATTATATTATTATATAGATATACATAATAAACTATTAATTAGGTTAACTCCCGTAGATTTTTGATTTTAGCGTACTAGAACTATCAAGTTGCATGCCTATTTAAAAATCAGCAGTATCAAAACAATTGACTGTAGTTTTAAATTATATACTATATATATTTTATGAGTGATTATTAAATATTGGATTAAAAGAACACTAAATAAAATTTTTGTTCCAGAGGTTTTCCTGTTTACCCCATAAATTTCACCAATTTTTATAAAGCAAAAAATAAAAATGTATATTTGTATTGGTTTTTTTATAATATTAATCATTATTTTAGAAACATTTTATATCGAAAAATCTATAATCCTTGATAAAAATTTTATTTAGGTTTATAAATTAGATAAAACTGTATATTTGGAGAGTATAACAAAATTTGAGACTGGAGGTTTTAGTAAAACTCAAAATTTATAAAACGAAGTCAAGTGCGAGTGATGAAGTTTTTGAAATAAAATAAAAGCAGATGGACACGATTTTGGTTTTCCAAAGTATTATAAAAATATATCAAAATTAAGAAAATTGAGAGCCCCTTTATAAATTACAAACTATTTGTTCCAAATTTTATTTTTCCAAATTATTTCTTTTATATTTTGAAATTGTCAAAATTTTCAGGTAAATTGTGTTTCGAAAGTGAGAAGATAAAAATCGAAATAAATATTTTATTTGGAGGTAAAAATAAACAAAATTTAGCTATCAAATCAGGAGTACGCAAGTGTTGGATACCAAAATGTATTTTCCCTCAACAACTTAAATATTTTTGATCCTGAAGAGTTACAAAAATTTGACCTTGTTGATTTGTTTTCTAGTTGTAATTTTTTTTTTAAATTAAGTAATTGAGCAATAATTTATAAACAAATTTTTTTACAGGTCTCCTCTTTGCACTAAAAATTATTTTACACAAATAATTGAGCAAAATTGGAAATGTTTTTTTTCAATAAATTCTACGTTGGTTTAAAAATTAAAAATATAAATAATTTGGCAATTATATTTAAAACGAGAAAAATTTTAAAATTGTTTTACATACACATACACGAACACAAAACTTCGAAAATTTATCAAAATTTTTTATTAATTTTTTTTATTTAGTTTGTAGCTATATATTTTTAGGAGTATTTAATTGGTTTCGGGAATAGAATTTGGCTTTATATTTATGTAGATTTTGTTGAATTTTACATACAAAATTTAAAATTTGAACAAAATTCAAAATTTGTTAGGTAATATGCGAAATTTACATAAAGCGAATTTATATATAAAAATCATTGGCATTTAAGGATATTTCTATAATAGCTGTCCGGTTTTATTTTCATAATTGCGAGCATGATAAAATCCTTTATTTATGTATTTTACTATCCTTTATGTAGTGATTCCTTTTATTATTTTTGTTTGGCTATCTTATTTTTTTATTATTTTTTGTTTATTTATCATTTTTATATATTGCTGAATTATTATAGTATTGAATTATACGAAAAACTGTTTAAATCTGATTTTTTTAATGTTTTGTATTAAATTAATTTAATCAATAAATGCATTAAAGAAATCAGACACATAAAAAATGAATCAAAATTATTGTTTATATAATAAATTAACCTTTTTCCATTTTTAATTATTATTATTATTATTACCACATTTTATCAAAATTATATTTTTTTTATTTTTATTTTCAAAATTTGGCATTTTTATGTTTATTTCAAACCCACAGCTCGATAACTTCGAAATAAAACCTGGCAAATGTTTGAAAATTAACATAAGTGTACCGAATCTACGCCTATTTGTAGGCAACATACCAAAATCAAAAGGCAAAGAGGAGATATTAGAAGAATTTGGTAAATTAACAGGTAATTCAAAAAAAAAAATCTTCAAAATTTTTTTCAAGAAATTTTTTATAATTGTGTAAAAAACAAGAATTTTTTTGTATACTAATTTAAGTTTGCTTACAAACGCTACTTTGACATTTAGTCCTACTTTATTTTTTTTTGTTTTGTTTTATAATTATTTTTTTTTTCTAATATTTGTGAATAAATATTATTCTATTTGTTCGTGTTTCTCGCGTAATATGTTTATATTCGAATATTGCAATTATGATGCTATATATTTTTACTATTTAACTCGATTGAAAATATATTTATTATTAATTGGCTATAATAATAATCTAATTGGCAATAACCCGATATTTTAGACAAACGGGCTCTCGTTACACCTGATCTTTTTGCAAAACCATTACAAGTATAAAATAAAATACATAAAACACCGAATTGAAAAAATATCAAAGAATATTGAAACGAGATTATATAATATTCAATATTTAGTCGAAATCGATGTCATCTCTTTTTGTTTTTCATATTTTCATTTCATAATTTATATTGTTACCTATAGAGAGGATAAATGAAAATATTTTTTTACCACATACATGGTTTAATATTTAACGATTTATTAATTTCCTGTTAAAAAAATGGGATTATGTATACGAGTACATACCACCTGTGCAATTTAATATTATTTTTTTTTTGTTTTTACGCGTAACTGCAATTGCATTTTAAACAAAACGAGTACCACATGCTATTTATATAATATATTATTAACAATTACAAACTAACCAATATGTTATATAAATAAAATTGTTAAGCTATATAATATTATTTAAGAAGAAGAAAAGTATTTTCATTTTACATTATACAATTTTTTTTTATTTACTATTTTTGCCGTTTAAAGTTTGGGATCGTTTGTAAATTAAAATAATAGGAAGCCAAATAAATGTATCACTCTTTGGCTCAAATGGTTTTATGATTTTTTAGAATTGTGCTAGCAAAATTCTGGATTAATCCAAAACAGTTTTACCATTTTATTTTTATTTTTTATGAAAAATAATTACTAAAACTAAATTATAAACTTTCATATTCTTTTAGAATATTATTTAATCCAAACCCATTTCTTGAAAACAAAATTTTCAAAAACGATTCTAAACTTTTTTGTGGCCAAAAGAATATGATTTTTGTTTTATTATGCACATCATATATACACATTATACATATGATTTTTATTAATTCATCTCAACAGTCTCCAGTCATTAGATCGTGGATTTTTTTTATTTTGATATAAAGAAAATTGATATTTTTTTATTTAAAAAATAACTATTTCGGATATTATTTCTACTTTTTTATATCGGATTTTTTTTTTTAAAATATATATTGCGATTTTATTTTAAAGACAAAAAGTATAATTTATATTCGTTTATATAAAATACGATTTGTGTGAATTATTGGTTCCAGCTGAATGATTATGAAATTCGAAAAGGCAAAAAGATTGGTGTTACGATATCATATAACAATCACCGTCTATTTGTCGGGAATATACCTAAGAATCGAGATCGCGACGAAATATTAGAGGAATTTTCAAAACATGCACGTAAGTCTTAACTCAATCAAAAAGCGACGTAATAATATTATATTGAAGAAAATAAAAAACATAAAAACTAATAAAATTAAATAAAAACAAAATTTTAAAATTTTGCTATTGGCTAATCGACTTTGACTAAAATTGAAAAATTCCTTTGAAATTGGTAAATATTTTTTTTTGTGAATAAAATTAGTAACAATTACGAAGCCACACGTCATTGGTGTTTCTAAATTTGTTTCTTAGCTAAGACATGCTATTATTACAAAACCTAACGAAAAATACTGATTGAGCTAAAAAATGATGAAAACTATGTTTTTTTAGTACAAATGAATTTGAATTGATAACAAAATTATTATTTTTTTTATAAGTCAGCTCTGTAGCTCAACAATTTCTTTTCCAAAACATTGCCAAATTCGCATATTTTTTATGAATCCAGGTGAATTTTTTATGTAAATGTAAGGATTACTAAAATTGATTTGTTAAATAAATCCTTCATCTGCTTAAACAATTTACACGAAATTATCTATTGGTTCATGTACTTCCATTGGACCGTTAGTTTGGTTGATTTATATTATAGTTTTGTTAATTATAACTATAAAAAAAATTTATTGTAAACTCAAAATTATTATTTAAAGTTATTTTTATTAAATTATATTTAATAAAATCACAAATTAACCAACTATGTTTGTATTTGCAAATTATTATTTTTTTATTTTGTTATATGATATTTTAGATTTCAGCAATTGTCTGGCTACAGTCTGCCATGATACAATTTACATAAGAATCAAAATATTGCTAAAATTATTTTTTTTGATGTTTTCACTTAGTGTTTTTTTTTTTGTAAAACAACAGTGATAATGACTGGAGAATATATAGAAATTTTTTATGTATTTATTATATATATATATTAAATGTGTACATCTTGCATTTTTACGATATATCTGTTGTTAATCTTTTTTTCCTTTTTTTTTATATATATAAATATATGGAACCGATGTATATTGTTATTTTTTTAACAAAAAATAATTTAAATATAACAGATTTAAAAAAACAAAAATTATTGCGCAAGAAAGTATTAGGGTTTAAATAATACTGTAAATTGAAATTTCTTAATATTTGATTGATATATCTATATAATTTTTAACAATATTGAATGTGACATGAACAATCAAGCGTTTTGGCATTGGATTTTGGGAGGGCAAAATTGTCAGTTTATATTTTTTTAAGTTAAATCGTTTTAAAATATGATTTAAAATTTTTGTATTTTCAAAATTCAAAATTCTGTATTGTAAAATAAAATACTACATGTATACTACTAAAAAAACTAGGATTTATACTATTTGAATTCGTGTAGAGATTAGCTTTTCTCATCAATTAAATTTTTTAAACAAAACACACACACACCAAAATTTTCTTTGTTTATTTAAATTATTTTGTTGCATGATGTTTTCAGCTGGGCTGGTAGAAGTAATAATTTATAGTTCGCCGGATGACAAAAAGAAAAATCGAGGATTTTGTTTTCTTGAATATGAATCACATAAAGCAGCTTCTCTTGCGAAACGAAGGCTAGGAACAGGCAGGATAAAGGTAAACATATTTTCTTAATGCTATTGTATAAAAGCGAATGGGGTCATCAACTAAATATAAATATTATAATTTTATTATTCTATTTTGTTATAAATCTTATCGTTTTGTAGGTTTGGGGATGTGATATTATAGTAGACTGGGCAGATCCACAAGAGGAACCAGATGAATCAACGATGAGTAAAGTGAAAGTTTTGTATGTTAGAAATTTAACACATGATATTAGTGAGGAAAAATTAAAGGTATCGAATTTTTATTATTTGCTAATATAGTTGAACCTAACGCTAATGCATTTGTTTTTCTTTCAAAAAGGAACAATTCGAACAGTATGGGAAAGTGGAACGAGTCAAAAAAATTAAGGACTATGCATTTGTACATTTTGAAGATAGAGATAATGCAGTAAAGGCAATGACAGATTTAGATGGTAAAGAAGTAGGTGGATCAAATATAGAAGTAAGTAATTCGCAAGAGTTTTGATAAAATTGACTTAAATTATATGTAATTCTTGTTTTTAGGTATCATTAGCCAAACCGCCTTCAGATAAGAAGAAAAAAGAAGAAATTTTGAGAGCCCGAGAACGTCGTATGATGCAAATGATGCAAGGTCGGCCTGGTGTAGTTGGGTAAATACATATTTAATTATTCTATTAAATTTTTGAATTTTCTTTCGATTAAAAAATATTGTAGATACATACATTATAACAGTCGCGTCAAAAAACAATCATTCGAGATCGCGATAGTTGAGTTTAGTCAATTTAAAAATAAAATTTGTAAAAACTTAGGTGAAATAGTCCGCTAACAGTTATACATAAAACAAGAGTTATACAAGAGAACTATCGGAACTATTATGTGTTTTATCTACCTCATATATCTAAAAGTGTTGCAAATTTCAATTAATTTAAAATCATGCAAGTACAAAATCTTGCATTTAATAAAAATCTTACAAATCCAAAATCTTGCAATTACAATAATCCTGCTTTTCCTAAAAGTTTATAAATTCTCAATTATAAATTGGGAGCACCCCGAAATCTTGCATTACAAAATTTTGCATTTACTAGAAATCTTACATTACAAAATCTTGCATTACAAACTCTTGTAGTTTTTTTATTAACTTGAATATAATCTTGCTTTTCCTCAAGTTTATAAAATTTCAATTATAAATTTAAATAGCTAGGTACATATGTTTTGATAATTTTTGTGTATATATATTTATTTCAATTTCATCATATAAAAAAAAACTTAAAAATAAAATAAAATTATAAATTAGGTAATATTAAAAATAAAGAAAGATAGAATAGACATACGTGTAGTTTTTCACCCATTTTTATTTCTATATATGTGTATGAAGAGAAAAATGCAGCTTTGAATTATATTGTATTGTCAAACGCGGTTGTCGATTGCAATAATCATAACATAACACAGTTTATTGCATATAAGAATTTCCCGTACATTTATAGAATCGCGCGTGCACGATTTTGTAATACAAGATTTTGTAATGTAACATTTTGTAATGCAACATTTTGTAATGCAACATTTTATAATGCAAGATTTTGTAATGCAAGATTTTGTAATGCAGATTTTGTATTGCAAGAGGGTTAACCCATCGATCACGGAATTTTAAGTGTATCTGCAGTACTAAGGAAAATTATAGGCCCGAACTAATGGATATGAATATCTCCAGATCTAATTTATGAAACATATAGCAACATTTAGTTATATTCATTACCTAGACTTTAGGAAATTGATCTCAGCTAATTAAAAATATAGGTGGGAAACCGAGGACACGTCTACGATTGGTGGGAACATTTATTTTTGGGCGGTTAAATGTGTTTAAAAAAATATGAATGCGTCCGGTACCGTATTAGTCACTAAGGATAGTGAAATATCGTTGTAATATCGTTGTTCTAAACAGTTTTGAACAGTTCTATAATACATAACAGAACTGTATAGAACAAGTATTTTACAAGAAAACTATCGAACTATTAAGATGGACATTTTTAGTTATACATGGACTGTTTTATCATTTAAAAGTGTTACCTATATTTGATTTTGAATTAATTAAACTAAAATTCGTGCTATCGTGATCTCGAAAAAATGAATTTAAAAAAGCGCTAACACATTGTTCTTGAAATGACCTTGAAATGACTCAAAATGAATAAAAACGCAGCATTGCACATTGCCCTTAAAATAACTTTGAAATTAACTTCGAATTTGACCTCTTAAAATAAAAAGCTCAAGATATTTTTATAGTTATAAAATTATTACTAGGCAGAACTTTTCAAATGAACGTTAATTTAGTTAGTCGAAACGGCCATATACATTTAACCTTTGTCTGGCTGAAGGAAAAAAAACACATTCCAGCTGAATAGGTAAAATTATTTCATTTTAGTTACAATTTATTATCTTCTTACACACAAACATAGATATGATAATATTTATAGTCTGCTATTACACTATCTTATACTAGTATTAGTATATCTGATAGTTATTATAAATAATATTGAACATTTTAGCGTAAACGTCAGAAAATACTCCTGTATTTAAAATTTTGAATGTCTTAGATATTACTCTATAAATATTTTGAGAGCCAATTTTTTTTTAAATAATGTGCTTTATGTCGTGAAACGAACAGTGATTTAAACTTTAATTGTATTATACTATTTTGACATTATGTATACTATTGTTGGTGTGAACGCGCTTTCAAAAATAACGTCTAAATCGTTATTTTTGCAAAAGGCGAAGGATGTTGTTCAAACATTAATAATTATTTTAAATAATTTTTTTCGACGAGATTATTAAGATAAGATAATGTACCTATTCAGTCAGATAAAAATTAAAATTCTAAAAGTGTCTTATTTCACGAAAATTTTAATTGTTTCTTTCGCGACATGTAATTTTCTAATATCACATTTTTCTTAATTTTTTAGTAGCATGTCACCAACCCATCCAAGTATGATGGCTGCAATGCCACCAATTCGAGGTATACCAGCAGGTGGACCACGTGTTTCACTACGAGGGGCTATGGGTCGCGGCGATTACGGTAAGTTTAAATACTTTTTTCTTTAAATAATAATTAAATGTTACGGATAGCTAAGAACAAAAACACGCGCGTAATCAATTCAACACAAAATATATAATATCGAAATAAAATTAAGACTTGGGAAAAAATTAAAAGAAAAAACGTTACAGTTTCAAATTTAAGTCGAATCACGCTAGTATTTTTTATTTACGATTACAACAGTTCGCTAGTAAAATGTTAAATATATATGTATATAATAAGCTGCGAAAATCTTTTCGAATACTAATAAAATTAAACTATAATATTCATCATTTCATCATTAATTTCATTCAAATATTAAAAAATATTAACAAGTTTACTACTAATCATTTGTCACTAACATTTATAAATACATTTTCAGGATCAGTTTTGCATTATTATGTTACTGTATTTGTTTTTAATTTCTTTTCATTTTTATTTTAATTTTGAAACTTTGTTTTTCATTCTCATTGTTTGTGTTATAAATTTTTTTTTTTAAATTTATTTCAACCAACAGCATGTTTGAAACTAATACTATTTATTTTATATATCCTGCAAATCCCGCACTTGAACCTTTACTTGTTGTGTGTGTGCGTTTTATTTTTTAAATAAACCAGTAATGCATGCTAGGAGTATGATTTAGTTATTTTAATTTATATCAAGAAAAAATGATTAGAACATTTTAAATGTGCATGCTAAAATAATTGATAGACTTATATTGTGTGAATTTGAGCAAATTAGTCGTATAAATATGTAGGTAGTTCACTGTGTAGATTATTGAAATTTTTAAGTAAAACCCCATTCTTTCTTGAAATTATAATGCTATTAAACAAAACATCTTTAGAACGGATTAGTTGCGTATCGTACTATTTACAGGGTGGAGAATGGTAAGTATATAGTTTCAGTAAAAAAACAAAGGTTTACGAATGGCTCTTTTTGTTTTCATTATTTACTATTATTATACAACTACATTATATCGAAAAATAGACCCATGGCATGTCATATTAAACAGTGAGCGAAGTAAAATTAATTTTATATTTAAACCAGTATAAACTGTTTTTAATAAATGATATTTGAATGAACCTAGTATGACTCTATATTATAAGACATAAACTATTATTTATATAAAACACAATTATTATGAAAAAAGAAAATTGGTGTGTGAGTGCTGTATTTATATTATTGTAGATTACGATTACGAGTTTTACGGGTATTCCGATTATCGCGGGGGATACAATGATCCTTATTATGATGATTATTACCGAACTTATGAAGGAGAATACTTTTATGACTATCCTCCTAGTGGTGTCGCACCATCCACTGGTGGAACTCAAAAAGCTGCAAGAGCTACTGCGGTGGGTTTTTTTTATAAATTGATTTTTTTAATTTCGTTTTTATTATGTTATTTTTTAAATAAATTTATAATTTTCTCTTTTTTTATTTGAATTATTTGAAATTTCAATTCAAAATTATTATGTAATCGTCTCCTTATTATTTTGAAAAAAATGTCGGGTTATTTTATTTAAATTGGCAGGTTGCTATAATAAACTAATTGCTGAAAACTATCTATACAACTAAATTGAAGCTCAATTATGACCCAATTATGAAATACTACAATCAGCTAGCACTACTTAAAAACAAATCAAATAAGAATGAGGTACTCTCATTTTCGTGTTGTATTCAGTCCCAGGATGGATCTTATACATTGTGCCACAGGCGTACCTTGTGATGGCTAATTATAGAACATGGACACCCAGATTCAAAGAGATTACTTCACCTTACGAATCATCATTGTTTCAAGTTCCGGTTAATTGTTTATTTTAAATAGGATTTCAAATGATGTTCACAAAAATTAGTTATGTAACAAATAATAATTGAGTAAACCATTTTTGTTTTAATGTCAGTTTAATTGATAGGTATCAGATTTTGAGAAATATTGGCGATTTTGTACGGTTAGACTACAGTCCATACAGAAGTGTAGTTAGGACATGCTTTTACTTAGTATGAGTTATCATAACCTGGGTCCTCTTTCTGAAAAGTTTGTATCATAAAAGAAACTTAAATTATATTATAAAATAAATTTTATCGGTTTATAGCTTTGCCATTTTCCATCAGATGCACTGATTTACCTCCTTCTTAATGCTCTTTTGTGACGAAATCTTTATTGCAGCTTCGTTGTCGTTTCAAGCTACAGTAAAATATGATATTTTTTAATATTTATTCAATAACTATTTACCTAACTGCTATAAAGTGATTTCAGGCGAGGGAAATATTTGTAATACCATGAATTATCATTCGCGTGAAAGCTGAGCCCAAGTTCAGTTTATGAGGGAATTATTTTAGATTATTGTATCTATTTTAAATTATGGTAGAGAGATAATACGACAATAACTTCACCATCAACGTCAAGCTACCTTGGCAGCAGTATACATATTCAAAGAACCTATTAAACAATCCGAAAATAACCTGATTATGTAACCGCAAAAAATGCAGCCAAATCCACCTCGGGATGCATCGCTTGTCCTTATACTACGAGATATACAATTGTTATGTGAAGGATGGTGAATCTGGCTAATCGCTTAAATTTTGTGATGTGCCAATCGATCCAGTTTCTTCAAATCGTTTGACTAATAACCCTCTTTCTTCCGACGCACTGCGAAGATAATGTTACATTTTAAGTTTAAATAATTGTATGCGTTGAATTGTTGGAAATAATGGTAAACAACACCATCAACCACCAACCAACAGATAGTTTCTCTTTATATACATTTTCTTTAACCCACCTTGAAATTATTCAAAATATGAAAGATGTGTACGATATAGATAGATTATTTTTGAGATGTTTGAGCTTAGAATGCTTGTATTATTTTCCCATAGTTGGGAACAACATTTAGAATTACTTTTCACAAAATTCTTGAATTTACATTCAATCATAAGTATAAGGCAGTGACAATGAGTTTTAAGGTTCGAATCCTGGCCTTATTGGAAAATGTTCCTCTACTCCATTAATCGTTGAACTTATTATGAATAACGAGGTTTGTTGAAATATGTAATATGCCCATAAAAATCCTATGTAAAAAAATAACTACATATTGTGATTTTAGTAGAAGGGTTTAAAATAATCTATCGGTCTTCGCGTTGATTTTATAAATCTAGATATGCAATGAGAAATTTCCTGGGAGTTCTAGTGAGGTGTTTTATTTTTAGTGACTACATTTCTTCTAACTGTGGTCATATTTTTTTGATGAACTTTTATAATAAACTAAAGTAACACAAAAAAAAAATAAACGCCGTAAACAATTTAAAAAAGGTTTGTTAGACTTCAGACGCACTTTGGGTCTCGGGTCACTTCGACATGTTAGCCAAATAATATTTTTGTTTAATAAATAATCACTTTTATCACTGAATAAATTTAGTTATAAAAAAAAAAACTTAAATTAAAATAAAATAAATATTAAAATATGTAAAATTATCAGTAAAAACTAGTATTTACTGATAATTAAAATTAAAAAAAAAATATTAATGATTAATGATTGATTTAGAAAATAAAATAACATAAAATAACTTCACTGGATGCAACCAGATTTCCTACTATAAAATCAATAACCATATTTCATTAGGCGTGATCAATTTTATGACTTGTCTATTAATGATAGATTGAAAAATAGGGAAATTGATTGATTGATTGTACTGTAGGATCAGTGTTCCGGGTACCGCCCAGTTTATCAATAGCAATAGACAAGGTATTTTTTAAGAACGGAACGACTCGATTGTAGACTCAAGGCAACACAATTCTGTTCTGCTAGGTGAAAGGATACAAGTTCAATGGTTACTAAGGATATTGGTCTCAATTGCTGCTTTAAATCAGTAACTGGATATTTCCTGAAATTTAATTCTTTTCGGCTACCTAAAGAATATAAAAATTTATTAATTTAATCTTTACCGATCTACTGAAATTAAATCAAATTAAAGAAAGGCTTATGGTACTGAAAGTTGCAAAAATGAACGAGCTTACTAATAACATGACTGAATTAAATTAATATATATGATGTAGATGGAAAGACATCGAACACCAATCATCGTGACATAATAATTTAATGACTGGCTTATTGTTAACAGCAAATACAACTCGAAAACTCATAATGCACACATTTACTCCGCTTGTTTCCTGACACCAAGATTTATTTAAATGAGATTAATTAATAACCCCGTAAACCATTACATATTGAAAAGATGTATTTAAAATATGTATTTAGAAAATGAAACAAATTATACATATTTATTGTTCTAACGCACCATCACCGTCTGCCTAAATGAGCCTAGAGATTATGCAAGTGAAATCAACTTCTACACTATTAAGTAATCTAAAAAACTTATTACAAAATTAGAACCAAATTCTGAAATTTTGTAATATTGTTGAATACCGCCAAAAATTTACAATGTTAGTAAGTTAGTCGATCACTGTCGCCGGCCTGACGTCCTAAACCGGATTTAAGTACAAATTTTATGACGTGCCTATTATCTATATTAATTCTCTATTTGGTATAACCACAGACAAACTTTGTCTCTGGTATAACCTTTGGCTTTCAAAACTTGTTTGGGCAGAAATTTCGCGCCATTTAGCTATCCCAAAGAACGCCTTCAGTACGCGCTTTGCCTGAAAATCTGACTGCTCTCGGTTTTTCGTTTTGGGAATTGGGGTCTTCTCTCCAAAAATAATTAGTGGTATGCAAATAATCACGATTCTTTCAGAGAGAATGCAGGAAATGGGGCCTTCACTAGAGTTTTAATTCTGCACTTTAATCGCCCTTCGGGCAATAACGAATAAACAGAATTATTATGGAAAATTTTCATGTACCTTGTACCTTGTAAAAACTCATTGTTAAATGGTTCTGTTCCATTCAGTAATGTAGTTAGTTGTGCGTAGTCTATAGCAGTTACACCTTTCTGGTAGATTTTTTCTGGAAACGTTCAATTGTGGCGAGTATGATGTGTAATTCTTTTCTTATTGAAATTGCTTGCTCTATCGCAGTATAAATTTATAATAAATTAAGTAAAAGCACATATTTGCAGAGCAATCAATAAATATGTCTGCAATAAATGGAACACCGTCAAAATGTTAATCAGAAAATTGTTTTGTTTCTTTTAAAGTATTTTTCAATTTCATTGAAACTATAAATAACTATAGCATATTCTTTCCATAAATCAAAAATAAATGTTGGGTGCCGAACACGATGCAAAAAATTGGAAAATTAAAAAATATGTCATTTTCTGCAGTACAACACAATAAGTGTTGTGTACGTTGAAAACAGTAGTGCCTTGTATTTCTTGTAATATAAATATAAACTATTATAAAATTAATTATGCAGAAAATGATGAAATTTTTCAACAAATTATAATCCATGAATGAATAAATGGACCATGCTTATGTTTATACTTTTGACGTTAACATTACGAGTATTTGTGTTTGTAAACGTAACAAAAATGTCCCGAAATGTTTAGATTTTTGAAAATTGATTGCGATATAATTTTACGTGGAAATAACGTATCACGTTTTTTGATCTTGGATCAATTTGTTTTGAAGTTTTGAGATCAAAATTTTTTTTGGAAAGAATTTGCTATTATTTGTGCTTTATACACTACACTATACACAAATTTATTCCATGCGATAATTATTTGTACATACTTCACTTCAATTTTTTGGGCCTGTTATATATAGTGCGGGGGATATCATCCGAATTATAAATTGCGGTGGCATCGTTACTGAGGCGGAATGGCCCCATTAATTTTATTTTTTTATTTGCATTTATTTTTAATTTTTAGTTTTATTTAATTTTAAAATCATTACTTTAAGAAATGAATATACAAATTATACACTTATTTATAATTTAGTTTAAATATTATACATATATGCTTTTTTGCTTTGCTTTTATATTTTTTGAGTATGCACATTTCCATTTTTCTTATTTTTTGTTTAAAATGCTTATTATTTTTATTAATTTTTTTATAGTTCTGCTTTAAATAACATATCAAACTATTTATACTAAAACTATATACTAATTTTTTGTGTGGAAATTATCAGTCACGAACCCTCTATCTAACTGCATATAGTTTGCTTTGTTGTAACACTATTCATATAAATTAATTATAGTGCCCCTTAATAATTAATTATTGTAATACAGCAATCCCTCGCTTAAGCAACCAGCCTTTATTTATATAATACTAAAACCAATAAATAATTTATTATATCATCAAAAGCTTGTAGTATCATCCTTTATATAAAATAAAAATGAAAACAAGTTTTTTATATATGAGAAAAAAATAAAGTAAAAACTTATATTACAAAAGTTAAAAACTATTTAAACTGTGATCGTTTTATATAATTAAATATATAAATAAATATATATATATATATATATATATATATATATATATATATATATATATATATATATATATATGTATATATATATATATATATATGTATATATATATATATATATATATATATATATATATATATATATATATATATATAATATATTATATATTATATATTATATATTATATATTATATATATTATATATTATATATATTATATACTATATATTATATATATTATATAGTAAATATATTATATACTATATATTATATATATGTATGTATATATATATATAGTTATATATATATATATATATATATAATATATATATATATATATATATATATATATATATATATATATATATATATATATATATATATATATATATATATATATATATAATTTATACAAAAAATATTTATATTGTCAGTCGCAAGATGCTGTAAAAGCTAAATTAAGAATTATTTTTTTAATAGTTCACAAGAATTGAATTGAAATTTTATATATTTTTTATAATTATTATTATATATAGTTTTGTTGTTTATTTTTATAAATTTAAATATATTAGACACAAACAAACTTAGAACATATATATATGTATTATAAAACACACAACATATATACTCGTTAATTATTTCATTTTCTGTTAATATAATTTGAATTTATTATACAAAAAAAATTATTAAAATTTCAAAAATTTATTTTATTTTTTTTTTCTAATTTTATGTTGTGTGTTGTTAGGACGGGCCCTTTGGGCTAATCGACATGTCTGATTCATTTATTGAGGTATACAAAATCCACTACTTGACGATTTTTGCAAAAAATTTTGTAATAGTATTTAAATGAAAATTATCACAATATTTTTATTTAGAAAATTAAATATTCCTAATATTAGATTTTTGATAAGAATATTGTGTTAGATTTTTTTTTTGCAAAATCGTTTTTTTTTTTGTTCATTTATTTTTTCAAAATTAATTAGTAATTATATATAAATTAAAAGGAAGCGCGTTATTAATAAGATTAAGTATTATAATATATATATATAAATACTAATTAAAATATTATTTTTCAAATAAGATTCTAACGGGTTTTCTTTGCTTTTTTTCATTTATATTTGGGGGTTTATATACTCCAAAATAATTATATAATTGTCAAAAAAAAAAATTAACTGACTGTTATATAAATATTAGGGGGTTGGTCCTGGGCGTGGAATCACGGGGCGTGGTCGAGCCGTTGGGCTCCGTGGCAGCACCAACCGTCAAGTGGCGGCCCCTCCGGTTCAACGGGGGGCCACCGTGGGGGCTCCGGCAGCAACCGGGGGGGTCCGTGGGGCGGGTCAAACTCGTCTCAACGTGCGTGGCACCCAGCGCGCCAAGCCGCTGCCAAATTTACCAGGTGAGGAGGACGGTCTGTATCGTTGCCAACGGCTGGGTTCTCTTACTGCTTTGATGGTTGTCACAAGCAAAATAAAAAATATTTTAGAAAATATTCTAAGTTTAAATAGTAATAGTATTTGTCGATATTTTCGCTGCATAAAGTATATCTGTGTATATAAACCAATAATTTATATATACAATATAACAATTGCATGCAAATACATAGTTTGTTGAAATTCACAATAATTTTTTTACTCAAATAACACGTCTACTTGTTACAAAAAATTAAAAATAAAATTACCGTCTCTATATTAAAATAAACTTTAATTTTAATAAGATTTAAGATTTTGTTACATTTATATGTATATTTATTGTTTCCGTTTTATTTATTTATTCTTAATTACAAATATAATTTTCTGATTTGATTATTTGGTTTTTAAAAACACTAAACACGAAGCAGTATGGGAGCACAACCGTTGTTGTTACAAAAAATTCAATGAAAAACTTATGTAAGATCAAAAAGAGCCAATAAAATATTTATAAATTTTTCATTGAAAATTATATAATTTAAAACAAATAATTTCTTTTCTTTTTTCATATAAAAGAACTGAATCGATTAGTAAACTATTAGATTTTATTTCGCTTGTCTAATTTTTTTTTAATTTGTCTTATTGATGGTTAATGTTGCTTTTTACAAAAAATATCTATAATCCACCAAAAAAATTAGGCAAGCATGATATATGTTGCAAAATATTTATGAATGATTGATTGTTTCAAATGTGTGCGTTTTTTATACTCGATTGGATGTATGTTTATTGAAATACCATATTTCAATTTAAATTATAAAAGAAAAAAATATGTATTAATTTGGCAATTTAATTTTTAATTTTTTGAGACTGGTTGAAAATTAATTAAAAAAAATTAAACATTGCGATTGCACATGCCTTATCCTTTTGCTTACATGCTAACAAAACTCCTTTATTCCACAATTTTTTTTAATTCGATAATACTAATCGATTCGTTTTTGATTATTTTTTATTTAATTTTTATATTTAATTGTACATATATTTTTTTATTTAATTAAATTAATCAATATACATATATATTCATGTATTTTCATTTTTAAAACAAAAACATTTTTTTGTTATAGTTAATTAGTCTCTCATCTATATTTGTGTTTTGTTAATAATTTTTATTATTATTTCTTTAATTTTTATACTTCATCATTGATTAGAAACATTAAACAATTCTTTTATATTAGTTTTATATAAAAAAAAGTATTATATATAATCATGAAACACTTACAAAACAAAAATAAATATATTTTACAGCATAAATTCGAAAATAAAATAATTAAGAAACGTGCATATGAAAAAATGGAAAATAAAAAATACACATGAATATTAGAAGAATTAAAACCTCAAGTCAACTTATATAATATAATAAATACAATTGAGAAAAATGAAGAAAAAACATGAAAATTAATTTTTTTATACATATATAATATAATATAGGTTTTGATCCTTTTATACAATTTCCTAATTTCCCTTATATGCATTTTATTATTATTATTTTTTTTTTGTTGTAAATGAGCACAAAAAGCGGAAATCTATATTTTCTTTACTTGTTTTTTTTAGTTTATATAATTTTTTGTTTAATTTTTTCGATATCCAATACAAATTTTGTTTATTTTATTTATATTTTCGTTTCATAATTTTTCTTTGTCTATTTGATAGATTTCTGCATAATTTTTCTGTATAACTATTAAAAATTGTAACATGATTGTCAAAAATATATATATATATTATTATAAAAAAAAAAGCCAGGTGTATTTGGTGTATTGGTTAGTTATTTGTCTAAAAAGCCTATTTTACGTATTTTTCAGCGGTCGGTAAACGTAAATTTGATGGGAGTCATCAAAATCAAGGGGATTCTAAGCGACGATATCCGAGTGGTGTGGTAGGAAATGGTGGTGGTAATTGGGGAAGTCAACCGCTTCCACAACAGCCCCTAGGAACAAATGGCGAACAGTGGTACACGGACACTTATCCTTCATGGAGTTAAAATGGTTCTTTTTCACACGTTTTTTCATTATAACTAAAAAAAATATTTTTGGACTGACTTTAATTTTTTTTATTATTTTTTTTAAATTAAGGACAATTAATTTTTATGGCGATATATTAATTAAATTATTTAATTTAGGATTTATCAAAATTATAAGCATAAATTGTATTTTTATATAAAAACCAACCCAAGTAACAAAACTAAATTTGTGTATAAATTATTTATTTTTGTAATATTATTTTGTATTTTATTTAGAATTAAGAATTTGTTATTTAAAATTATTAAAAAAAATTATATGTAATTAAGTTTTCGAAAATATTCTTCAAAATTTTCGCCATTATATCTAAAAAATATTTTGATATTTCTAAATTTGATCAAAAAAGAACCGTTTTCTATATTATTTTAATTATATATAATATAATACTTTATTTTCTATTTTATATATTTAAATAATGTGTCTGTCGTATCACGTTTTATTCGTTTGTCATTTTTTATTTAAATTTATTAAATTAAGTCATCAAATTTAATTAAAAAACCACCATTTTCTTGCTATAAGTAAATAATAAAATCAATATATTATCAATTATTACATCGACTGATCTTTATATATTTGTATATTATAATAAAACATACACAAAATATTATAACGTATGACTACTACATTTGGTGATGGTTAAATTAAAAACGAAATTATAGATATCTATATAAATTTTTAAGTCATAAGATTAGTTATCCAATATTTTAATTCATTTGTTTTTAAATTATAATATCAGAAGGAATGCCACATTATTAAATATTTTGCATATAAAAAACATTGTGATTGAAAATTGAGGATTTTTTAAAATTTAAACAGGAAATTGTGATTTAGTTTCAACTAAAAAAAATATTTATTTGGTACGACAATATTTTTCGATATAATCGATTAAAAATTTATATAATATATAATTAGTCACTCTGTGGTCAAAAAAATTCTTTCGATTTTTTTATTTGTAGATTTTAAGATAAAACTTAAATTAAAACAAAAAAATTTAAAAATCCAAAAAAAAGTAAACATTTCAATCGATGAAATCGATGTAAAAATTATATATTTGTAAAAAATTTGCATAATCGTTGTAATAATTATTTTTTATATTTTATCCATTCGAAAAATAACAAAAAAACCGTCGCTTAAAATAAGAGAATTAAAATTAAATAAAATTAAAAAAAAATTAAAAAAATATTATAGTTGAAAACAAAATATCATTATATTATACATACAAAAAACAGTGAATGAATCAAAAAATTTAGTAGGACTTGTTTGCCACCAGTTACAGTTATATAAGGTGTTGTGATAGCGCTCTGTGAGACATTTCGGCCTTAATTAAAAACAAAATAAAATTGCGAGTCCATATCTCTAGAATACAATAAAACCCTTCTGGTTGCAAATTGTTTTAACATGCATTATACACACGCTACCACGATATTTTTCTTCTTTTATATTTTTTGTAGAAAACCCCTTGTCGCAAAGACTCTAAATAAAATGAGATTAAGATTATATATTTGAGGATAGTTTAAAATAAATAAATTTAAAAATGAAATAATAAAAATTATTGGCCGTGATATTTTGGTTTAATGTTAATTTTTTTTATTCTAATCAAATGAAAATATAAATAGTTGTGATGCAAATTATTAAAAATATAATATAAAATCGAGAAAAGAAATTATCTTTAGAAAAAAAGTGACACCCACAACACACATAAAAATAAATAATATTTTTTTATAAATAAAAAATTTTAAAATCAAAAAAATCAAAATTATTCTGTTAGATCGCAGCATCATGCATTTTATTTTCATAGGAATAATAAATAAACAATATTTTTATATATATTAAATAAAATACATGCATGTATATGTTTAAAAACTAAAAGTATGTACATATATATGTTGTATATAAAAAAAAATTTAAAATTAATAAAATAAAAAAAATACAAAATAATTTCACTTCAAAAAAGGCGCTAGTTAAGATATATTTGAAAAACAAAATATAAACAAGAAAAGAAACACAAAAAACAATTTTTGAATATTAACTAACCAAAAAGTTTTAAATTGATAATTGCATTATTATGGGATATTACACATAAAATCACATTAAAAAAAATTAAATAACAAAAAAAGCGAAAAATTCAAAATTTTCATGTGATTGTTATTGGTGCCCAGAAAGCTGCCTTATACAAGCAAGTGGGAGAAAAGACTGATGAAAAATAAACACTAATAATAATAATATAATAATAATATTAATAATAAAATAATTATAAAAAAAAATTATTAATTAAAATAACTACCGTCACTGTTATATATAATATATGATACGAGTACATGAAAGCATTGATTTAGTAATTAAATTTTTTAATATTTAAAAAAAAAACACAAAAATGTTGATGTTAAAATTTTTATTTTTTATTTTTGCTTTTAATACCATTTTTATTTAAATATTTTTTGATTAATTTTATTTTGTATAAATCTAATAAACACATCAACATATTTTTACATGTACTGAAAAAAAACTGAGTTTGAACCTTTATATAAAACAAATATAAAAGTAAAACGGATCACCGAGTTTTTATTTGAATTAATTAATAATTTTTTTTATTATGTTTCGAATTTTTGTAATTTGTTATTTTATTTTGTTTATTTTTTAATTTTAGTTAATTTTACATATGCAATTAGTAAAAATAAAAATAAAAAAAATTCGTTTTGTTTATGTTTTTTTATAATTAATTTTAATTAATTATTAGAACATTTATTTTTTATTTGTTTTATAATTAAAAATTTAATTTTCGTTTGTATAAGTTTCATATATAAATATAAAAACCGGTGAATCGTTTTCTTTTATATATTAAATTAAATAAAAGAGAAATAATTTAATTAAAAATTGTAATGTACAGAACGAACTTAGATTAAGTTTAGTTATATATTTAATAAAAAAAATGGAAATAGTAATTGGAAGATACACTCACTAGTTTTTTAACAATTTTTTCTTTCGGTAAGATATATTTTGTACGTCATATATATAACTTAAAATATATATATATATATATATATATATATATATATATATATATATATATATATATATATATATATATATATATATATATATATATATATATATATATATGTATATGTATTTATATATGTATTTATATATGTATTTATATATATATTTATATATATTTATATTTATATTTATATTTATATTTATATATATATTTATATATATTTATATTTATATTTATATATATATTTATATATATTTATATTTATATTTATATTTATATTTATATTTATATTTATATTTATATTTATATTTATATTTATATTTATATTTATATTTATATTTATATATATATATATATATATATATATATATATATATATATATATATATATATATATATATATATATATATATATATATATATATATATATATATATATATATATATATATATATATATATATATATATATATTGTATTTTTTAGGAACAGATTTGTTATCAAATCCAATCCATATTTATTTTATTTTGCTTTAAATTTTTATTCTTATTTAGTTCACAATGTTAGTGTATCTCCCGAAATCTCAATAAATAAAATAGGTATTTAAAAAAGCTAAACAAATCAAATATCAATTCTTGTTTTTTCTTTGTTAATTATTCTTTTGTTTGCTTAACTTAATTATTTTTTTACAATATTATAATTTTTTATTATTTTTTGTTTTTTTTTGTATTTGGATACTAAATATATAGATCTATATAATATTATTGTTCATTCAGTTCTTTTGCCGTAAAGAAATAAAAAATAAAAATAAAAACAAAACTACAATTTTTATACAGTTCAAAATACCCACTTGTCATTATATAAATATAAAACATTTTTTGAAGCAAAATAAAATTAAGAGGAAAAAATAGTGTTTTATTCAAAAGGACAGTTACCTTAATTGAATTCAAACTCTAAATAAATAATTAAACCTATATTGAAGAAAAACATGAATATTTGTGATTATGTTTGTAAAATTGTAAAAGGTGAACTTTTTTTTGTAATAGGTAACCGCGTATCAACAAATTTCACAAATGTAGTCACTTTTTTATTTTAGAAATAAACAATTATAAAACAAATTTTTATACAAATTATTATAATTTATATTGTAAATCTATGTTTAATCACAGTTTTAATTTTAGAACATAATAATATATATATTTATTTATATATAAATAATAAAAATTATTTATGTATAAATAAAATCAAATAAATTTGAAAATTTTATTTTAAATTAGTTTAGAAAAAAAATTTAAATATTATTATATAAAACAAAAAAAAATAAAATTTTCATTTTTATCTCGAGATATTTTAGAAAAGTAACAAAAAGTTATATAAAAAAACATAGTCGACAAAATCAATTTAATGTCAAAAATAAAAAAAAAAAAAAAAAAAATTAAAAAATGCAAATGAAATTAATTGTTGAATTATTTGCACAAAAACAATTTTTTCTCAATTATTTTTATTATTTACTTAATCAACTTATTAAATCAAAGATTGGTTTCCGTTCACTTTAAACATAAAAAAATAGTTTCCACTTACATAACCATTATTAAAAAATAAAATAAAAACTATAAATTTTGCTTTTTTTACATTTTATCATTTGAATTAAATTGTAACCATAAACTAAAATAGTAATCAATAATTGCAAAGATATAAAATATACATATATATAAAAATTCTTTTTAAATAAACAAACAAAAATTATTAATTTACTTAGAATTTTAAAAAAATATTAATGAATAAAAAATTTAGACAGCTAAAATTTTTTTAAAATAAAAAGTTATGATTACTACTACTAAAATAACATTAGTTTACTACACCAGTTTATATAAAACAAAAAATAAAATTAATGATATATATATATATAAAATAATGTTTTTTTCAGTTTTCAAATAAAAAAAAAATAATTCAACTATAATAATTAAAAAAAAAATGTTTTATTTTCTATATAAACCTATTATACACAAACAACACTGAATTGATTTTTTGTTTTTCCGTTTTTTTATTTTTTTCGTTTGTACCTAGTTATATTTTTTTAATTATAATAATATAATAAATAAACTAATTTTTTAATTTTAAATTTCGTTTAAAAAATATAAATAAATAAAAGTATAAAAAAAATTATTAAAAATAATTTCTATTGCATATTTTAATGTGTATATGTTTCTTTATTATTATTTTTATTTTTTATTTTTTAAATATATACACTTTAAAAATTGTATTTGATTTTTATATTGTGTATTGAAAACGGTAAAAAAAATTATTAAAAATCGTAAGTGTTATAATAAAATGTTTATTAATATTAGTTTACAAAAATTAGTACAATGATAAAATATGTAGATAATTATAAAAACGAAATGTATTTGAAAAATAAGTGCTTTTGTCGGAACTTCTAATTTTAGCAGCTCAGTTTTGTTTGGACCAATCATATTTCGTTCTAAATATGCTTCATTTCCTCAGCCCAATTCCGATTTATTTTATAGTAAATATTTTATATTTTTTTATCTAAAAATGCTGTTTTTCGCGAAAATATAAAAGCTCAATAGTATTCGAATATCGCACTTGCAATCTGAAAATTCATAACTTATTTTTAATGATTGTAAATGGAAAATGAGTAGCTTAATGTATTAACAATTTCACAGATACAAATATCACGAAAAATGATTAATTTTAAATTTTTGTTTATTAAGTCGCAAATTGGAAAATAATTCGCTTCGCATTGGTTTCACAAATAGGGGCCCTTTATATTTATTGAAGGATATACAAAGAGTAGGTAATACGGAAGGAGTAGGTAATACGGGTTATATAACTGAAAATCACTCATTTTGTGAACTCCTTTGGCGTTTAGAAAATGTAAAAGTACGAAATACGATTAACAGCCCTAATTGCCGAACTCTTGTCTCATTCTACATGACTAGCCACGTCGTCTTGATTTCCCTATTACCGAAGTCGTCTGCTACGATTAATTCTCATGAAATGACAATGTCGTCCAATTTTTTCAAGTGAGAAGAATATTTGTATGCGTCGTGACTAGTCACTGCACTTGAAGTGACAGGACTATGGTAATTGGTGTAAATACAATACTAGCGAAAATGTGCTATTATGAAACTTTTGACAGCGTTTGTTTTCGATATTATCCAAAAATTTGCTACACCTCTTAAGAGGTCGAATATCTTTACAAATACACAAAATATTACATAAATACATAAAAATTTTGGGTTAATATTAATTATTAAATTTTAATGAGTTTAATTATAAAAAAATTTCGTAATAAAATTTTATTTGAAACAACCGAAAATTTCATAATAGCTATTTTCAATGGTATTGAAACGTTCGATATCGAAAACAAACCCTATAGAAAATACCATAATAGGCCCCCTGAGTTTACCTAAAAGATGCGGTTTAGAGACCTTCATCGTACATTTGCTTTACACTTCAACCATTAGGCCCATCCTAAGTTATAACCTAAAGAACCTACAGTTTTTGATTAAGTGCAATGAACGCGGCTTCAGCTTCGCAAAACGAAAACTGCTATTTCCATGAGAGAGGACTGAGTGACAGAAGATGTCCTGAACCTTGAAGAAGTTAACGTGATGATGGTTAGGTTTTTCTATTAACAAGATGAGAGATTAGTCCACATCCACATGAAGTGGGTGGCGCGGCATTTAAATATTACGGGATATTTAAGGGAAGATGTGTTCTTCACTTCAATTGTTTTAGGCTCCAACGTTAAAATTAAAAATAATTTCACAGATCGCAAGACCATTCAAATTTTATTACACGCTTCAAGATAAACGATTATTAGAGACTACCGCTTCAGCATCAGCATTTAATGTATCGATCACTGATCGAACAGTCATCTTGTAAATTGGTCGTAATCTTTCTCTCGGATTTTGTTTCAAAATACTTGTGGCTCGATGTCTAGCCCGTTCAAATTCCTTCTTATGACTGGGATCGCGCACTTCCAAAGATGGCTCCAAAGAACCTCCAAAATAATGTGTTATGAGTTCAGAACCTATAATAGATTCTCTAAAATTTGTTTCAGATGTCTTTGAGTATATACTATCAAAAGGTGGCCGCTCCCGTTTCGGAAACAAATACGGCGGTAATTTTATAAAAGAATCTAAATATTCTTCATGGGTCATATCTAGTGAAATCTTGTAATCTATTGGTTCATTCTCTATAGTTTCTTCCTCATATGGTGTGAATTCCGATTCGGGGTCCGGTGATCGAGTTTTCAATACAGTTATTGAATCTCTGATATAAGATAGTGCTGAAATGCGTTTCATACGAACGGCGTCGTACGCGGGTCCCAAAATTGCATTCAATCTATTTAAAACCTCCTCATCATTAAGTTTATGTTCAATCTCGTGCTGCAACAACAAACTTATTTGTTTTTGTAATTTTGTATTTATATGCGGCGTGCCATCATGCTTTAACATACCCTCGCTTAGTAATTTTACAATGTTCGATGCAATTTTTACTGGATCGAGCACGAGAAATAAATCAGTTAGCAGGTTTGGAATTTCGATATTTTCCTTCTTTGCTTTTGGAGATTCCTCCACTCTATTAACGTTATTTGCCGAAGGCGCCTCCTCTTCGTATGTGTCGCATAAATTCCAATTTAATTCGTATTTTTCTAGTGGCAGTCCTGGCTTGAGGCTAGCGAGCTCTTTTCTTTTACGTTGTTCCGTTTGCTTTGTGCAAATTGTTGTTATTGGAATCACATCCGTTTTAGTAACAACGTATACATTTGACTCATCGCCACAGCAATATTCAGCATTTCCTTCAAATGCCGCAAATATTGCCGATGGAGTAGTTTCTAATTTATGTTCGGAAGGAGGTTTGCTTGGTTGGCCATCGCCATAGTGTCCTATGTTATGGATTGAATCTTGAAAGCTAAACACATCGTGTTGCCAATTATAGAAATTGTAATATTTTTGAAATTTTTTTAAAATTTTTGTGAAATGCTTTCGCCAAATTATATTATTCGGGCACACTGTCAACTGAGGTTTCCATTGCTTTATGGATTTTATATAACTTTTGATAATGGCCGTTTTATTCTCATATTTTTTCCTGAGCTGCCATCGATTTATTCTAGATGCGGCATTCTCGCAACACTGAATATGAATTGTTTTTACAATTTCCTCACATATCGATAAATTGGTGTGAGCTTCAATATTGTTCTTACAGTACATCCATATTTTTTGTACCATCTCAAAATCTTTTTCAAATAATTTGTGCACTAGTAGTTCCAACTGGTTAGTTAATTCTTTGGCCTTGCGTTCCAGAACGCAGCCAAGTAAAATTTTAAAATCTCCCTCCATATCTTGCTGTATCTGTTCTAAAACACCTTTGCATTCCCGTTGCATTTCATAATCTAATTTTTGTATTAAAAACACGATCATCATCGGTAAACCATCGTAGAATAGCTTTTCGAGGCGCTTCTTTCTAGTGTAATACCTTTCGGTGTAACGATACTTCAAATATTCAATTTCACAATCATAGCGACGTTTGTCCAAATCTAATTTGTATTTGATGCGTTCATTGTTTTCGTAGCGTTTCTCACTCCTGAATTTTTCTTTACTAGCATTTATTGGTGCAGCTTGATCTTTTATAATTCGTTTTTCGTAAATTTCATCTCCAATTCGAATTATTGTCTCGTGTAATTCATCTTTGATATCATTTAAATTCATTTTAATTTTATATAATATCGGAGGTTGTTTATCAAAATAAAACAATACAATGGAATCAATTCGATGGCTTTGTTCGCAAATGTCAGTTATAAATTAAAATGTATATGGACATAGCGTTTTCATAGCTGGATTGTTTGCTACGATTGCTAATCGAAAGAAACAAAATAACACCTGTGGCACTATTCTGGTAATTCCCCGGGAATAGGGAACTGGAGAAAGATTTTATATGGAATTTTTATTTAAACATTTTTTTTCTGGCATGCTGAGGTAAAAAGTTAGTGTTAATTTTTTTGAAAACAAAATTAAATCGGGGATAATGTGCCCTGCCAATTTAGATATGGAAAAATTATTCCCAATTTATAAATATTTACATCAACATTTTTTCCTCAGTAGGCCGGAAAAGTAATATTTGAACAGAAATTACATATAAATTCTTTCTCCAGTTCCCTATTCCCGGGGAATTGCCAGAATAGTGCCACTGGAATAACTCCAACGCCAGACGGACTGTTATTTGTTTCAATATCGGGCTTTTTTACTAAAATTACGGCTGCGATAACTAAAATTTTCTGTTATTTAAATTTGTGGTACAATCCAAAACTGTTTTCAGGAAGTTGGACGTCTCGTTTTTCGCTTCGTTGATTGAAGTTTTACCCTCGAAGATAAATTATATCATTGTTTTCGATTCGGATGACTCGTTACAGTAGCTTTTCGTCCCCATAACTACTTGTTTAATACAACAAACTTTACCAACAAACTCTCGGATGTCTGAACGTCTTTGCAAAATTTTGTTGTGGTTCAAACTTGTGAATTTTTTTTATTGCATTTGATGAGGTGTTGAGGTTGGTTCTTTATGATGGTGTTATTTATAATTAATGGTCTCCTCTAATTTTGATACTTGAGGGTGTCGTTATTTATGGCTATCGTCGGGGTGATGAATTCTATACTGCTTCATCCGGCAACGCAGCATATTAATACCCTGATTGATGAGTAGATCCTTTACTGTGTGTATTTCTTTCAGAGAAACTATTTTGCTACTTGGTAGGTCTACTTTTGTCCGGATTAATAAATCTTGGATGCTATATAGTTATTGTGTTGTCACTGTTTGCCTTCTTTTGTTGATTTGTTCGTTTGCCACCGATAATTCCCTTACCGTTGGAGTACTTGAGTCTGCAAGTTTATTTTTAGTTGTATTATAGAATTCTATTGTTTAACGAATATGATTTCTCAACTTGGCCATTTGACTCGGATGATGATACGTATTTTAATTTGCTCAAGTACTCTTTAATCCGGTGATCCGAATAGGGTGAACTATTTTGACCGAAATCATCTAGGTGTTTAGAGAAGGAGTTTATTGCAGGCAAAAAATTGGTTCAAGTTGCCTTTCAGCGCTTGGTCTGGGGATATCTTAATGTGGTATGGCTACCCATCGTATTTTTGTGTGTTGCAAATTCTTCATGTGTTGATATCTATTTTGATTTTACTAGACATTCTTGGGAAAAGTTGGAACGTCTTATTTGACTATCCACTTCTCTTCTCCTCATATGAGCTCTATCTTGCTCTTTGGTGACAATCGTATTTTGATGGACTTCGTTGGTTACGTCTTCAACCGTTTTTGTAGCGAAAACGAACCATATTTCTGCGATTTAGGGATTCCCTAACTGAAGAAATCTTGGTGAAGAGAACTGAACTGGTGTTCAGAAAGGGACGACTACATCGACCAGAATAAGTAGTAATCTGAAGGAGCTAAGTCTGCTGAATACGGCAGGCAGGATATAACTTCCCAGTCCTGTCCTTTTAAATAATTTTTTACAACGTTTGAAACATGTGGTTTTGCATTGTCGTGCTGAAAAATTAATTTGTTGCGTTAGACATCGGCATTGATAGTTTCACTTGAAGAAAGCAGTTCATAATATATCACATCTTTCTGATCCCCCAGATACAGAGCATTACCTTATTGCATTGAAAATCACGCTTCGGTTGAGATGGGCCAGCTTTACCAGGCTTCTCATAATAAATCCATTTTTCATCTCCAGTTGATCGAGATCAACATTTAATGCTACGCCCAATTATGATTGTGTTTGAGAAGAATCTTCAGCGAATACCGTTTCCAATTCAGCATCTTCTAATTTTTTGGGTGGTTTTCAATGCTCGTTATCTTCAATACTAAAACCCTCATGTCTAAATCGTCGAAACCGTTCTTTGAACGTGCATTGAATGAAGCATGCTCACCGTAAATTTCTACAATCAAACAACAAGTTTCGTCTGCCCTTTTTTTTGCAATCAAATAATGTAATAAAACTTCCCGCAAAGGATGTTTATTTGGAATAAAATTCGACCTTTTCAAGGAGTTAGAAATACTAGTTGTTTACACTTCAACCAAATTCTCTCATACTGCGTTTGACAGCTGATATCAAATACAATAGAATACCACCCATTTATAGTACACGTAAGCAATACTAGTAACGACATCTATTGGGAAAGGGCCTATGTGACGCCGAAATCGAAAAATTGGGAAAAACTGTTTTATTGTTCCGAAATTTATGAAATGATAGTCCTATATAGCCGAAATGCTCCATCCTTTTCCCCACGGACTGCAAAGTCATTTAGAATAGTACGGGCTGACAGTATTACTAATACTCACGGGCTCGCGGGAGCTAATTTGGGGTATAAATGAAATTATGGGGATGTAGGGGAAGGTAAACAAACATTTTTTTAAACATTGAACCTCTGTACAAGAGCCGCATACAAAGTCTCACAACCAAATAGGTGAGAAGCATATAATACCAAAATAAGAGTCACTCGACTCAGAGAGAGAAGGTTAGTTAAGAATCATAGTTGGGACCTTAATGTGGTTCATTGGTTCTCTGATTTTAAGGTCACAATTATATCCGTTGCACACTTCAGCTGTATGTCTTTGAGCAAAGTGAGCTATATTGGGAGATTAAAGCTTATCGTTTTACTTTAAAAACTCGAAATAAGTGAAACCGATCTCGTGGAGCTTGCCTCAACCCGCTAAACCTGTGAGATAGAAACATTGCGAATTTATCTCAAATCCGATAATAAAACATTAAAATATATTGCTTGCACAGATAGGGTTGTTCCTTATCCTTAAGATTTTTCAACAATGTTTCTCTTACTTGAGTTTTGGAAGTGGATACGCAAAGCTGTATAATTTGGCTAGCTAGTATTATTTAAAACCCGTACTTCAAGTGTGCAAAAACCCTTAATCTTATTTTGTTGTTTTCTAAAGGTAAATACATACACAGAGTATGTGTTCGCTCTGATATGGTGGTTTCTGTTCTGGAGTCTCAGTCGGTTGTCGTGTTGCCAATTCAAATTTTTGGTAATAACTGACTTATAGCTTTGTAGCAAGATGTTCATACAATGCGTCGCTTCAATGTTGACGACAAGGATATGATCACTGTCGATATCGGTCTCTAAATGTAGGTTATAACTTCTGATATGCTAACGATGCTAAGGTGAAGAAAGAACTGCCGAAAGCGGCTTAACTGAGTTTAGAATATCTTCCAAATGTTGACGAATTTCATCACACAACATAAAATAGTCACTTTCTTCAATGTCCCCATTAACTTCATCGAAACATTCTTTATGTATTGGGAAGCTATCTAGCTCATGAGTGCGAATGTAAATGACCTCCAATTTTTCGTTAAAAGCTTGAATCTTATCATTGGCTGTGAACACTGTTACTTGTTTTCCTTGAAGTGACATATTCACTTTGTTTCGCTTTGACAAAAGCGAGGTATCCAAGTCGAAACAACCACAGTTTACCTGTCAGTCTTTCTTGTAAATTCGTTCAGTTTACCATGAAAAAAGTGCTCAATTCGGAACGGAGCTCGAATAGTCGAACAAGAACTTTCCCTCGTGATAACCATCGTACTTCAGTATGGAGCAATAAAGCTTTATGATTGAATTTCATCACCTTGTATGTATGGTCGTGGTCCGTGGACCTCGTCGCCCTCTTTGTAAATGTAAATCTTGGAATAGAACGATAAAAACAGATGCGCTATATGTAATATAATGTAAAAATATTTCATAGTATGAGAATTTGCTTCCAGACGCAGTCGTGATCAGTGGTGTTTCAAAGCATCAAATTAATTATTAGCGGATCCAAATTTATAATTTTTTTCAAATTTGATTATGAAATTCGCGGAGCACCCAGCGCTCCGCGGGGCACACTTTGATGTAAGTCGCGCAAATTCGCATATTAATTAATCGGAAGCGGCTGCTATAAGAAAGACGATTCAAAATTACTCTTCGATCTATTACAGCCGTAATAGGAAGTGCTACCGTGGTGATATCGTGTGTGAACGATATTCTGTTTGAGAGCATAAAGTTCGTGTACAACTTCCGAGGTGGTTGGTAGCCATGGCTTATAACTTATTGGTTTGATGGCTGGTTCATTTATTGCGCAACTCAAGTTTTCGTGTATGATGAGTCATGTGATGGTGATAATGCGAGAATTTTGTTGTTAGATGGGTTTTACTACTTTTGCTGTGATAACTTCTCACCTGTTTGTGTAAATTTAACTGTATTTTGCTAGGTCATCTTGGGCCAATTGTCTTAAAATTCTTATCTATTCGACAATTCTTATAGCTTGATCTATTCGATCGTCTATTCGGCAGTTTTTGTTGTTCAATGGAATGGAAAGTACGTTAGTTTGTGGGAACAATTTATTTCAATTCATTCTATACAGTATCTGGCGATATTTGTTTTCCTTATTTTATGAATGGAAATTTGGGAAATAATTTTTATGGAAATTTCCTAGGGTTAATCTAACTTTTAGAAATAATATAGTTCAAGTTCATTGATTTCTGTTAAAAATAGGAATATTTTGTTTTTAGCCTTTAATACGATATTTTTACTGCTCTACGCAGCAGTATATTTTCCCGTAATCACTATTAATGCATTTTCGGCTTTAGTTAACAGTCAACATTCAACATTTTCTGTGGTGTGTCTTTTCTAGAAAAAAATAGAAATAATTTAAGCCTAATTTTTGCACTTTTTAAAGACGTCTAAAATGACAAAATTGGTGCTTATTATAGAAATATAATTTTCATAAATTTTCATTCATAAATTGAGGAAAACCAAACTAGCCCCTAAAAGATACTATTTTAAATAAGCAAACACAGAGATATAGCGTTCAATAAAATTTGTGTTGGACAACAAATTAAACAACAGAAATAAGCTGTTCTAAAATCCAAGAATAAGAAATTCAGATAGTATATTGCTGTTAGGCATTGCCATCCGAAAAAAGTGGCTGAGTTTGTGCTAATCCGGAATTGGCCCAATTCCATTGAACAACAAAAACCGTTGAATGAACGTTTTTCTGACATAGAGTGTTTTAGAAACCAATGAAGTTGGCACTTCTGATTGTATATTAATCCAGAATTGCCTGACATGCCTGATTCTTGTATTTTAGAACAACTTATTCGCTTGTTTAATTTGTTGTTCAACACAAATTTTATTGAACGCTATATCTCTGTGTTTGCTTATTTAAAATAGTATCTTTTAGGGGCTAGTTTGGTTTTCCTCAATTTATGAATGTAAATTATATTTCTATTTTGAATATATAACATATTTTCTTGATACCAATTTTATCAGTTGTCTTTGGAAAGTTTTAAATTTAGGCTTAAATTTTTTCGAGAAATCAGGTTTTATTTGTTTCATCTTTCACACGAAATTTAAAATTTTTCAGTCCCTGGACTAGTACTAATTTTTTCCCGTGAGCATTAATTAGCACAAATTGGGCTTAATCGGTATGCCAAGTTTCATTCTGAAATTCGAAAGATTTCCTGCTACAGTTACCCACATTCTATGTTGGTTTCTAGTTTTCTTCAGACGATGCTAAATGACTGAATAATTTTTCTGCTTTCATATAGTCATCTTTTCATGTACCAACGGTTTCGGATTTCGATGGTTTTTGTGCAAATTTCTCGAGGTTCTATGGTTTCCTTCTCATCTAACTCAGTATCATGGTATTAAGCTTGTTAATATTGTTTAATTTGAGAGCTGTCCCTGAATTTTTGGTTACCGTATATCTTCGTTGAAGACCCTTATGTTTGGAGTTTCTTGATTGCTTGGAATGCACGGAACATATCTGAAGACACGATAGCAGAAGAGGGCACATAGAGTGGTATCCCTGACGGTAATGGTGACACAAACGTTACTCAGACGGATTAAGTCAGTTGGAGAGTAGCGAGGGATGCGGAAGAGAGAACTCTCGACCGTAACGGAGATGTCCAGAGAAGGTTTTGATATAACTATGTTGAGGGCTGATAAGTAAGCTAAGGGCTCAGGTTCTTGCGAATCAATCTTTATCATTGCAGTTTAGTTTCGTCTAATGGCCAGTGATAAATCTTTAAATACAAATACGTCTTCTTTGATATGTCGAGAAGTTGTTGAGGGTTGATTATCATTGAACTGCTTTCGTAATTGTGTAACGAGTAGTAATTGTTTTATTATTTTAATCGCTTAATTCGTAGTTTATTCTTGGGGGATGAAACCTATCGGTTCATTCCAGCACTGCCAGTCCTTTGATTTCAGCGGCTCAGGGAAGCACTAATTCTAAAGGCTTTGCTATTTTTAGGTGCTTCGGCTAATTGGTACGACCCAGTAGGTTCCGCAGCTTCTCGTTGTCATGTTGCTGCAGACGCACTCCTTAGAAATTTTTATATTTCAACGCTGGCGTATTCCATGTTTAAGTCTCGATGGAGGTTGTTATTTATAATACCGCAAGAAACATTCACAATGTTACGTGAAAGTTGCCCAAAGCTGAATACTCTAAGCCCAGATAGATTTTAGGATTTGTTTATGTAACAACAGTTTGTTGTGCGTTGTCAGTTCGAAGTTTCTTCTAATAAACCAGTGCATTTTTCTGAATTTTAAATTCAGTTCTTGTCTTTTCTTTTCAACATGCACTTTCCACCTGAGCTTAGAGCCTAGCGTCATGCATTATATGTGTTGATTTCGATTCGTATAGTGTTATTCTCCAATTTTTCTCCAGTTATTCACTATATTTGGTAGATCTACTATGTTTGGTAGATCATTTGTATACAGTAGGTATAATACAGGGGCCAGAACACTACCAATATTTCCTTTAGGTTTGACTATTCCCCTTTGTATATGTTACCCAGTAACGGTAGTTGATGGAAGACTTTAGCAATTCAAAATATTGTTTTAACAAATCTCTGGGAGCTTAAATTTCAGATCACGGTGCCAAACCTTATCAAATGCTTGGGCTACATCTAAGAATATTGCTGAACGTACTTTCGTTTTTTCCAGCGCCTCCTCAATTGTATCAGTAATCCTATGTACCTGTTCTAAGGTTGAGTGCCTTTCTCGAAACCCAAATTGATGTGCCGGTATAAAATTTTTTCTCTCTATAATTGGCTTTAGTCTCTTGAGGAACCGTTTTTCGAAAATCTTTCGTTGTTAGCAAAGAGCGGTTAGCAAGCGGTTTATTAATTAGGCTTTGGAATCATTATGATTTACGCTACTTTCCACTGTCTCGGAGCATAACTAAGTCTTGTTTGATTATTGGCCCCGTTATTAAATCGTATCTAGGGGCTTTTTTATCTTTGAGGTTTTTTACTTCTTGTTTGATTTCTTTCAGAGTAACTGGTAGCATAGATACCCCGTCTATTTTGCTTAAATGCGTTAAATATTCATTATCCGCTTGCCCAGTTAGTGGTTTGAAGGTATTTTCTACGTGTTCAGCAAACAGATCACCGTTTTGCTTTTCGCTGCGAACCCAGGTTCCATCAACCATTTTTATGGGTGAGACTTGCATTTTAGGCCTTTTTAAACCTTTGGTAGCTTTCCACAGGCAAATAGTCCGTGTCAGGTTACTTAGGAAGCTAGCAACTGACACATTCTTAATCTCCTTTATAAGTAGTTTAAGTTTGTTGCACAAGTTGTTTAGGATTGTTTTGTTTCTCTGCCAAGTCTTACGAGTTCTTTTTCAGGAGTACTTTCCCAGCTCGCTTTTTGTACATTTTCAATGAGGCTTTCCAGTTCTTCTTCTATCATGTAAACGTTCGAGATCTACACCTGTAGATTGACGCTTTCTTCGGCTAGCTGCCGAAAGAATTTTCAGTTTGTTTTGTTATTTGTTGATGATGATTGCAGAAGATCAGGAATTTTATTTGGGTCTGTAGGCTAGGTTGGCTTTCTACTGGAGTGAAACTCCTGCTTCAAATAGCTCTCTTTCTTTGGAAGTAGTTCTATTTGATCCTCCAGAATATGTTTTTCGCCTCTAATAATAAAATTACTACCAAGCGATTTAAGAGGTTTGATGTAGTTTTCTTTTGTTCTTTTGTTCAGTTTTTTTTCTGATATGCAATATAAGGCTCCTTGCATAGGTTCCTTCTCTATTTTTAGTTCTTACCCTTCTTCTTAAACACCACGTTTAATATTATCCTTAATAAAGATTGCTGTCTGGTCTCTCGCTCTTTCTGCTGGATGTAGAGCATGATAGCACTGGTGGGTCAGTGGAGAGAACATCATTTGCTAGATTCTCGGTATTCGGTTATCCAGTCGCTTCTCGGTCGCCAGAGCCTCGTGGGTTGATTAGCAGGGAGCACCACGTGCAGGTGAGGTTGACATTTGAGCTGGTACGCCTCCATCTTCCCACTATGAAATCTGCGGGCAGTCGTAAATTCTGTCCATACACAAGTTTGACTGACGTACTTGAAAAATTTTCGACTATGTCCATTATTCATTAGTTACGCACATAATTGCGCCTTTGAGAGTAAGGTGCCATCGTTCAATTAATCTGTTGTTTGCTGGAGTGTACGCCGTGGTTCGTCTATACTGAAATCCAAGTGCTTTGGAAAATTCATCCAAAAGAGCTGACTCTAACTTGCACCTCTATTGATCACGATGCTTGAAGGTGAGCCGAACCGAATTATCCAAGTTTTAATTAAAGCATCAGCGATATAGTTTCTGTTCTAATGTTCAGAATTGGTATTCCTTCCTGAGGGCAGTAAAGGTTCTATATTGTCGATGTGAAGCTCGTTAATATGCTTTATCACTTTACATTTCTGATGCAATTGTTTCCCCAAGAACGTATTTCCTGGTTCATTGGGCGCATTCAGGACCGCCAACTGTTGGCATCATGATTAGTGAAATCATCGCCAATTTGATTACAAAATTTCATAGTTCTAAACATTTTCATAACGTTGGCTTTGATTTTACTCAACATGTTCCCAACTGTTGGGTGCCCTGAATGCGCCCATTGATGGCCAAATAATTTTTTATCCAATTTGTTTTGCGGTTTTGCTTGTCATGCCGGGGTGGGAAATACAAATACTGGGAATTTTTGGAAAATCAAAGTTGAGTTTGATTTGATTAGCGTTGCGAGTTCTAAATCATGCATTTCTGCTTCAGCTTGTTCGATACGTGAAAGTGTATTAGCTATAATGTTAAAGCTTCTCGAAATGTTTCGAGTATCTAATGTGAATTGTGCAATGAAATGTCGGCGTTGCTTGGCGAAGCCTTGCCCAAATTTTGGCGTAATGAAAATGTGAGTGGCTTATGATCTGAGAATAAAATAAATTATTTTCCTTCCCTCCTACTATAACGGTTTTCGACATCGTGTAATTTCCGCGATAGTTATTGTAATACAGCTCCTAACACAGCCATTTTATGGGTCGACACAGATTGAAAATTTAGCGTTCGGGAACGGATACGTTAGTTGTGTACAATTCACTAATTTAGCTTTACATAATTCAAATGCTTTCATTGCTCATCTTTTAAAAATTTATACAATGGTGTATGATCATGTGGTGCGTTGGGTAGACAAATCTGATAATAATTTATCATTCCCAAAAATCGAAGAAGTCCAACAATGGTTGCAGGCCGTGGGAAATTTTGAATGATTTCAATTCTCTGTTTGTCCGGCGACATGCCATGTGTGGAGTAAGGTTTATTACGAGACCTGCGTCATTTAACCGTTGAAGAGCTATGTGTAAGAGAACACAAACGCTAAATCTCGAAATAATGAGTGAATTAACCGTTGGAATGTTTGAGACGCATTTCGTAATCCGAACGTCAATCGGGGAAACCCAAAAAAACCAAACGATGTTACCATTGCTCTTTTCTCATTATCTTCCTGTTTGACTGGAACTGCCACATAATCGCCTCTACCGTCTTTCTTTTTACGTCATGTGAAGTGGACTAATTATTTTTTGATGGTAAACCCCTTATGGGGCTAACCAAGTTTCGATCTCTGACTTGGCGATGGCCATTTTATCTATATTTAAACGTCGAACTTTTGAGTGACATGGTTGGTCCGTCAATGCAATAAGTAATTTTGTGTTTTACAGCGTTTAAATTTGAAGATTCATACGTAACCGCTTTAAACTCATGTAACAGCTCTGTAATGCTGGGGGGCGTACGAATCGATTGTTAATATGGTAGAATATTAATGAATTTGTATTGGATTTTCCGTTGTAATGAGATTAGTATTTAGATCAATGAGTTGTTTTGCTTGACGTCAACTACTAAACCAAAATATGATAAGAACACAGCATCGAATATGCATCTAATATGCATCAATAGTCTACGAAGCCCGATATTAAGAATTAAATTTTTTTACCCATGTGAATTGATTACTGAAAAATTTGCCGCAAATAATTTGAATATCGATGGTTTGGCTAATTGGAAATTTCTTGGTGGAACCACCGAAACTTCAGCATCGTGTTGTTTTAATAAAACGGCTTTCCTATTACGTAATTATTGAGTTAACGTATAATCAAAACTGCATGGTTTTAAAAATTTTTTTGCTCGAGATCCGTGTTTGTGTATGATACCATAACACGTCTGATGTTTGGTTACTTGATCGTTCGAATGAGATTGGCTGCGATAATGATTGGTATTTTTTGAACTTGGAGTTTGAGACCGGCTATGGCTCGTAAATAAAACCATTTTGCTGCGTATTGTTGTTAATTTCAGCAGGTTTTACATTGGGGCAGTACGTTGTTTGTTTATGGTTCAGATACTAATGTTGTTGATGATTATGCTGGTTACCTCTGGGCAGATTATCGTTTCGAAATACTGCCCCTGGTGTGATATTGTGTTGAAAAGGCTTCTGTTGCTGCTTGATGTCACGTATGTATGTAATTTTGGATTTCAATTCATCAATATTTATTGTTTAACAAAAATGAATTACATTGATTTTGGTCATTTTGATTTTATAGAGAATCGTCCAATTTATGAACTTCTTGAATTCACGGTCTGAATTCCTTTGGATATAAGGAATGCTCTATGATAACATTTCTGGAAATAGGAGGGTCTTAACAACGTAAGACTGAAGGCAATCTTTCTCGCATAGACTGCATAGATCACATGCTTAAAAGCAGGATCGAGATGTCTAGTCATACCAAAAGGTGAGCTGCTATCTTCTCTTTATATGAACTTGGTAATTAATGACCTGTTACTAAATCTTCAGTAACTATCCTAGCACCAAACGCCTACGAAGTGAGCCGGTATACTTTCCAATTGGATCAAAAGATATGGTTTGAGCGTCAATCTACACAAAACTAGTTTTATCAAAAGATGGGGTTTAGAAACCCTTCTTGTAAATTTGCTTTACATTTCAACCATTAGGCCCATTCCACGTTCAAACCTAAAGTTTTTGATGAAAGTTTACTTGATGATGGTTAGGTTTTTCTATTAACAAGATGAGAGATTAGTTCAACATCCACATGAAGTGGGTGGCGTGGCATTTAAATATTACGGGATATTTAAGGGAAGATGTGTTCTTCACTACAATTGTTTTAGGCTCCACAGTTAAAATTAAAAATAATTTCACAGATCGCAAGACCATTCAAATTTTATTACACGCTTCAAGATAAATGATTATTAGAGACTACCGTTTCAGCATCAGCTTTTAATGTATCGATCATTGATCGAACAGTCATCTTGTAAATTGGTCGTAATCTTTCTCTCGGATTTTGTTTCAAAATACTTGTGGCTCGATGTCTAGCCCGTTCAAATTCCTTCTTTTGATTGGGATCGCGCACTTCCAAAGATGGGCCAGATTCAAAATAATGTGTTATGAGTTCAGAACCTATAATAGATTCTCTAAAATTTGTTTCAGATGTCTTTGAGTATATACTATCAAAAGGTGGCCGCTCCCGTTTCGGAAACAAATACGGCGGTAATTTTATAAAAGAATCTAAATACTCTTCATGGGTCATGTCTAGTGAAATCTTGTAATCTCTTGGTTCTTTCTCTATTAGTTCCTCTTCATATGGTATGGAATCCGATTCGGCGTCCGGTATTCGATTTCTCAGTATAGTCATTGAATCTCTGATATAAGAAAGTGCTGAAATGCGTTTCATACGAACGGCGTCGTATGCGGGTCCCAAAACTGCATTCAATCTATTTAAAACTTCCTCATCATTAAGTTTATGTTCAATTTCCTGCTTCAACAGCAAACTTATTTGTTTTTGTAATTTTGTATTTATATGCGGCGTGCCATCATGCTTTAACATACCCTCGCTTAGTAATTTTACAATGTTCGATGCAATTTTTACTGGATCGAGAACAAGAAATAAATCAGTTAGCAGGTTTGGAATTCCGACATTTTCCTGCTTAGCTTTTGGAGATTCCTCCACTCTATTAACGTTATTTGCCGAAGGCGCCTCCTCTTCGTATGTGTCGCATAAATTCCAATTTAATTCGTATTTTTCTAGTGGCAGTCCTGGCTTGAGGCTAGCGAGCTCTTTTCTTTTACGTTGTTCCGTTTGCTCTGTGCAAATTGTTGTTATTGGAATCGCATCCGTTTTAGTAACAACGTATACATTTGACTCATCGCCACAGCAATATTCAGCATTTCCTTCAAATGCCGCAAATATTGCCGATGGAGTAGTTTCTAATTTATGTTCGGAAAGGGGTTTGCTTGGTGGGTCATCGCCATAGTGCCCTATGTTTTGGATTGGATCTTGAAGGCTAAACACATCGTGTTGCCAATTATAGAAATTGTAATATTTTTGAAATTTTTTTAAAATTTTTGTGAAATGCTTTCGCCAAATTATATTATTCGGGCACACCGTCAACTGAGGTCTCCATTGCTTTATGGATTTTATATAACTTTTGATAATGGCCGTTTTATTCTCATATTTTTTCCTGAGCTGCCATCGATTTATTCTAGATGCGGCATTCTCGCAACACTGAATATGAATTGTTTTTACAATTTCCTCACATATCGATAAATTGGTGTGAGCTTCAATATTGTTCTTACAGTACAACCATATTTTTTGTACCATCTCAAAATCTTTTTCAAATAATTTGTGCACTAGTAGTTCCAACTGGTTAGTTAACTCTTTGGCCTTGCGTTCCAGAACGCAGCCAAGTAAAACTTTAAAATCTGCCTCCATATCTTGCTGTATTTGTTCTAAAACACCTTTGCATTCCCGTTGCATTTCATAATCTAATTTTTGTATTAAAAACACGATCATCATCGGTAAACCATCGTAGAATAGCTTTTCGAGGCGCTTCTTTCTTGTGTAATACCTTTCGGTGTAACGATACTTCAAATATTCAATTTCACAATCATAGCGACGTTTGTCCAAATCTAATTTGTATTTGATGCGTTCATTGTTTTCGTAGCGTTTCTCACTCCTGAATTTTTCTTTATTAGCATTTATTGGTGCAGCTTGATCTTTTATAATTCGTTTTTCGTAAATTTCATCTCCAATTCGAATTATTGTCTCGTGTAATTCATCTTTGATACCATTTAAACTCATTTTAATTTTATACGCCTCACTCTGCAATATCGGAAGTTTTTTATAAAACAACAAGTTATAAAAATAAAACAATACATTGGAATCATTCGATGGCTTTGTTCGCAAACGTCAATTATAAATCAAATGTATGTATCCACAGTGCTGTAATTCAAATGCCGTCAAAATGTATATGGACATTGCATTTTCATAGCAATATTCTTTGCTACCCACCCTTGATAACGATATGGAAGATAATTCAAATCTAGAACTGCTAAACGAAGGAAGCTCAATAATTGCATTGAACAAAGCAATGGATGTGATTCCTATTCCGGATACTTTCTCTGTTAATTATTTCAATATTTTTACTAAATTACGGCTGAAATGACTGAAAATGTTATTTAAATTTGTGGTACAATTCAAAACTGTTTTCAGGCAGTTTAACGTCTCGTTTTTCGCTTTGTTTATTAGAATTTTAACCTCGGAGTTAAATTGTATCATTGTTTCCGTTTCGGATGTCTCGTTACAGTAGCTGTTCCTCCCAATAACTCTCCCAATAACTAAACCACCATCACAACCAGTCCAGGAAAGTCCATTTCAATAAAACAATCAACAAACAACAAAATACCAATTTTCATAAACTAGCGGTCGTTACCCGGTTAATTAGCGTACCCCATAGAATTAGCAGCTCCTGTGATTTACATATTGGTAAATAAGCGTATACACCGGTAGCTTCCTTAACTTAAACCACAGGTGTTTACTACGATCCCGTTGTAGTGTCGATATACTACAAAATCGTCGATGTAATCCACATCCAGAATAGTAAAGAAAACCCGAAGATATTAGCGTCTTGGACTAATATTTCTGAATCCACTGCGTTAAAAAATTAGAATTTTTAATTATAGTTGGTATCGAATATATCAAGAGATATGTCAACGTGGCCAAATAAAATGTTCATCGTTAATCAGTGTTGGGCATTTTACACGTAACTGTAAATAACGTAGATTACATATAAATTTGTGTAATTTACATAAAATATGTAAAAAACATGCAGTATAAGAAAAATAAGAGATTTCGCTACTCGCCGCAAGTGGCAGCACCATTACAAAAGAGAATTTTTTTTGTTTTATAATTACCTGAGGAATTTTTTATTCATTTTGTATCTCTTAAGTGATCCTTAAAATGACAAATTGATTGATCTCCGAAGGTAAATGAAATCTTGAAATTTAACAATATTTCGTCTTTCCGCCATTCTAAAAGGATGACGATGAAATTTGGATAGTAGTATTGATCAGGGTTTTTAAAGTAAGTTTTGGACAAAAATGTAGGATCTGTCATGCTGGCCTAAACTTGGCCATTTCATAACCAATCCTTTTGAAAATTTAAAAATCTTTATTAATTTATTTTCAGTTTTTGGCCAATATCTCAAAGAGAGAAGAGTGAGAAGGGTGAAGTGAGAGCGCATCCGGGTGTGACTGATATGTTACGCAAGGCGCTAGTGTCAACTAAAATTGCGTATGGAATGAGTATATATGGTGATGGGTCCAAGGTTGGGTTTAAAAAGTTGATGTTTGTGGAGAATGCGTGTGCCAGAGTGGCATTGGGAATGGATCACCGTGCGAGATACTGTGCGAATGTTAACTAAGGACAATAAATTGGCGAATGAAATGAAAGAGAGTTTGCAAAGAGGGACGGTTTACAAAAAGACAACTAGTTCGCTGGTAATCTTGGAAAATATTAACATATTCTCCAAGATTCGTCCGGCAAATCCGAAATTCAACTTCATTACGCGAAGAAACCAACATTGGGCTATTTTACATATATTCGTACCTGTATATAGTGGAATATTGCAAACCGCAGTATCGTAAGCCGCATAACTGGCCGCTTTCAACATATTACCAGAGACCGAGGTGACCTTAAATAACGTGTCTCTTGCAACGGCTGATAATTGGATAAACTAAACAGAATTGTAAGTCACCAATTAATTATTTACGGTGCTCGTATTAATAAAAAAATTTCTGTCCAAAAATAAGTTTTATAATTTTAAATTTAATTTTAATTAAAATGTATTTCGCCTTTGCTATATTTGCGTGTTCGGTAATTTTTCTTATTTTCGCTTTTTTGTTTCGGAGTGTGGCTCAACTTGTGATCGATTCACCCAGCGGGATCAAGCAGCGGTTCAACAAAGGAGTTTAATATCACGTTAACTCCCACTGAGCTGGCTGGGCTTATTAATGATGCTGTTGCCAAGGCTGTCTCACGGTTTAATATAAATTCTAACGAAATTCCAGAGACTCCGCGACCAAATATTAATTTTTCTGCCGGTGCTGCAATTGTTGCTCGAGGAGTCGCTTTCAAACCTTTCATAAGTAACGTTTTCATTTAGTCGCCCTCTTTGCATGTTGAGATTAGGAGTTGACGATTTAGGCTCCGTAGTTTTTTTATAGATTGTACATATCCTAGATGTATCTGGTTTGCGTGATTTATGTCTCATTTTCTGTAGTTCTACTGCTACTTCACATCCTCTGTAGTTGGCTGGATGCTGGCCTTTACAGTTTATACACTTCGGTGTTGTATTTCGGGGAACTGTGCAGTCATTTAAGCACATTTAACACATCTTGCTTCACGATGGAAGTACAGTAAAACCTCGATTTAACGGACTAATTGGGGATGTCCGTTAAATCCAAATGTCCGTTAAATCCGAATGCTTTTTAATTTAATCGATTCGATCAAATTTAATCTGGGACGGAAGTCAGGCATTTCTTAGCCGATTATGTTGGGATTGCTTATACTGGATGGAAATGAGATTTTTAAATGTTTTTTGAAGAACTTCTGGAATATGACAATCAAGGACAGAAATTGGACATTGTGGGTGAAATGAGATTACTAAATAATTTTCGGAAAAAGTTCTGGAATATGGCCATATGGATTAAGTTCTTGTATGCAAAGTACCTCAAAGGTGTAAGTTTCCTCTGGGTTCGAAAGGTTCTGAAAATTTCATGGTCTTAGAAGGCATCATACGCCATGTTCCCGTAAACAGTTTTCGAGGTCGTTGTTTATAAGAATACTATAAATTTATCCGAACCCTTTGTGTAGGCTTCATAATGTAATTTTATGTTAGAGTATGAAGTTGGCCTGCCGCTCAACCTACCAGTTCCATGAGTGGTGGGTGTTCGAGTGGTTACGTACTGGTGATAGATGTTTAGCATTACCAGAAACTTGTTAGTATTACGAGCCGCTTGCTTCAAGAAAAACGCCCGCTTTATACCGAGTTTCGTGGCCACATTCCAGAATTTCTTCCAAAAATCATTTAAGAATCCCATTTCCATCCAACATACCCAATCCGATCATAATCGGTTAAAAATGGCTGAGTTCCATCCCAGGAGGCCACATTCCAGAATTTCTTTCAAAAATCTTTTAAGCATTCCATTTCCATCCAACATACCCAATCCCATCATAATCGAGGGTTCACTGTACTTTTGTGTATGATTATACTCTTCGCAGTTTTTACATTGAGGTATTAGTCGAGTGACCTTTCTCGGTGTTTCTAGTTTTACTCTGAGGTTGAGGATAGCCTTAATATTATAAATATGTTTTTCTTGATCGTCGAAGGTTAGCATGCAATGTGGGAACCCTCTTCTCATGATTTCAACATTTCCTTCCCTCTTTACTCGTCCCTCTTTTCTGATGATGTTGACTGGATCGATTATTTTCAGGCCCTTGTTTTGCAGGTCCTCAATAATTTCATCTTTTGAACAAGTTGGATGGAGACCTCTTGCCATTACTTTAATTGATCGATCGTTTTTATCCTCGTAGGTATACCACTGGTGACCAACATAAATCAATTTGCTAGCTAGAGCTTTATAATCTTCACGCTCTGTCGTGTTTATTTTCCAAATATTATTACTGAGCGATATTACTTTGTAGTCATTTCGTACTACTTCTTTCATCAGTTTCTGAATACTAAAGTGATTTGTTATTCTTAGAATATTGATCGGGGGTGGAACCTGTTTCTTCTTTTCTGGCTCATGCACTTTTGGTACAGTAATTGCATTGGCAGTTTTGGCTCAACTTCTGGTGATGATCCAGCTTTCCTCGCGCGATTAATTTCTCCATTTGTTCAAATTTATTTATTAACTCCGCGTCGTTTATTATAACTATTCGTGCGCTGGGCGTTGCTTCAGAAGTTGGTTCGAAATATTTATGCTTGATAGAAGAGGTATTTTCACACAGTGCGGTGCTCTCTGGCGGTGGAGATGATGGTGGTGTTCTTTGAAGTTCCATACTTCTTCTACCAAACGGCCATTCATTTATCGCTTGTTCCGTGCTTCCAGTAGTACTAGGAATAGAGTCAGCCTGGTTGCCTATCGACGATTTCCTTTGCAATGTCGCGTTGTTCCCTCCCCTCCAGAACCCGTAGAGCAGCCCGATAAATCAGGGTGGGATTTAGAATCTGAGTTAGGACCCACCTGGAGTATGTTATTTTTTATACTCGACATTTCATTTTTTGTTGAATATCTGCTATACTGTTTCTCTACTACGTACGGATTGGATACCACAACCGTTCGATCTACAGTACAGCTGTCAACTAGCATTCTAAAAAATTTGCTTATTGCTAACAGAAACAATGCTAACGACATTGTCTACATTGTCTACATTATCGACGTCAATTTTTGTAATTGTCTACATACGTTCTCTATACGTGTATAATATGAATTATCTACGCGTTGTAGACAATACGGCACAACGCTGCTTATAAGTACTTAAGGGTTTTGTCTTTGCTAAATTAACTACTCACAACTGACGTGGGTAACTGCAGCAGGGGAAATTTCGAATTTCAAAATAAAACTTTGCATACCGATTAAGCCCAATTTGTGCTAATTAGTGCTCACGGGAAAAAAATAGTGCTAGTCCAGGAGCCGAAAAAACGGGAAAAGAAAATTTCAAATTTCGCCTAAAAGACGGAATAAATAAAACCCGATTTCTAGAAAAAACTAGAAATAATTTAGCCTAATTTTAATACTTTCTAAAGGCCGCTATACTGATGAAATTGTGCTTATCATAGAAATATAATTTTCAGAAATTTTCATTCATAAATCGAGGAAAACCAAACCAGCCCCTGAAAGATACTACGAGTATATTAAAAAAACAGAAATATAACGTTCAATAATATTTGTGTTGAACAACAAATTAAGCAATAGAAATAAAATGTTCTAAAATCCAAGTCATAAGCAATTTAGATAGTATATTCCTGTCAGATATGGCCATTGACATCTCAAAAATATGGTGACTGAATTTATGGTACTCCAGAATTGGCCCAATTCCATTGAACAACAACGACCGTTGAATGAACAATTTTCTGACAAAAACTGTTCTCGAAACCAATGAAGTTGGCAATTTTGATTGCATATTCCTATCAGATATGTTCATTGCCATCCGAAAAATATAGTGGCTGAGTTTGTGTAAGTGTTCTCGAAACCAATTAGCAATTCTTATTGCATATTCCGATTAGGTATGTTCACTGCCATTTCTGGATTAGCACAAATTCAGCCACTATATTTTTCGGTTAGCAATCAACAAACCTGATAGGAATATGTAATTAGAATTGCCAACTTCATTGGTTTCTAGAACACTTTTTGTCAGAAAATTGTTCATTCAACGGTTGATGTTGTTCAATGGAATTGGGCCAATTCTGGATTAGCACAAATTGAGCCACTATATTTTTGAGATGTCAATGGACATACCTGACATACCTGATTCTGGTATAAGAAACTTACCATTAACAGCAAGACAACTGCTCAAAACCAAAACTAATGTTATTAATGTTATTGACGTTATGCCAGGAGAATATTTTCATTTTGGAATACAGAATCATGTAAAGTCCAATAAATTTAACTTCCTACTAAAGAAAGACCCAATCTTAATTGACGTTGGTATTGATGGACTACAAGTGTTCAAAAGTTCCCGACGTGTATTGTGGCCAATAATTGGAAGTTTTTCTGAATTTCCAAATGAATCGCCATTTCTAATTGGATGCTATTCAGGCTTCGAAAAACCTCACTCAGTTAATGACTTTTTAAAGTCTTTCGTACAGGAAACGGAATTTCTCATTCAAAATGGTATCAAAATTACGCAGTCGGGAACAGTTCGGAAATTCAACATTAGACTATTTGTTTGTGACAGCCCAGCTAGGGCATTTGTTACTTCTACTCAATATCACACAGGCAAAAATAGCTGCCCAAAATGTGGCCAAATAGGAAGATATGCTAAGAGAAGAGTTGTTTTTGAAACCGAAATTAGAGATGAACGAACTGATGTATCTTACAGCGTTAGAAGAGACCAGCATTACCACCATAGAAATTTTTTGCTTAACGAAAATATTTTAGAATCAATTGATATTGGCATGGTATCCCAATTTCCAATCGATCCCATGCATATAATTGATTTGGGAGTTGTAAAAAAATGTTGGGGCTTATTTCCAAGAACAAAATTGCGGGTATTAAAATAAATCTTGATGCAATTAATACAAGATTGAAATTGTGTTCTGCGCTTACTCCATCTGAATTTGGTCGAAGTTGTAGAACGTTCGAGGATTTAGCGTTATGGAAAGCGACGGAATTCAGACAGTTTCTACTTTATACCGGCATTATAGTTTTAAAAGATACAGTCAACGATCAAATATATCAACATTTTTTATTATTGCATTGCGCTGTAAGATTATTATCGGATCCCAAAAGTTGCAGAGAAAATGCCAATGTAGCCTTAGCCATGATTCAACAGTTTGTCAAAATATTTCCGACAATATACGGAGAAGAAAAAGTAAGCTTTAATGTCCATGCTCTCCTACATTTGCCGCAATGTGTGAAACAATTTGGGTCATTAGATTCGTTTTCTGCATACAAATTTGAAAACTTCATGCAGTTTTTAAAACGAATTATTAGAAAACCAAATAAAATACTAAAACAAATATACAGACGAATAGAAGAAATCAAAGGGTCTAACACAAGTTCCAAGTTAACAAAATTTAATAAATTTCATATTTCGAATGAAATTGGAAATGATTCTTATTGTTTGACAATCAATAGAAAAATAGTTAAGGTTATTGGATTTGGCTCGGTTGCAGGAGAAAAAACTGTGATTGGGCATGTTTTCAATGAAAGTTCAGACTATTTTAATGAACCGGTTAATTCTTCAATTCTTGGAGTAGTACTAGGCCACAGTATTCAACCAGATCTACAAACCTTTTATATGAAAGAAATATTATATAAATATTTTTGTGTACCAGTAGATGAGGGATATATTCTAATACCAATTTTGCACCATTCATTTATGAAATTTTCGTATTAATAATCAATGTGAATATTATATTTCCAGATAGTCTGAGCCAGCAACCAAGTAAAAATGGTCGATAAAAATACAAACAGTACATAAAATATTTATAACGTCTTAACACTTTATAGATTATTTAATAAATTCATTTTTATTTTAACAGATATTCCTTTATCTCCAGTCATCGACAACTACCAAAACACATTGAATAGCCAAAATATTTCACTAGGATTCATTACGTCTACAGAAAACGCACAAAGAATTAATGATGAGTCAATTTCCAGTACGGACAGCGTTGTAGATAGCGAAATACTATTTCCACCCAAAAAAAGATTTCAGTACTACAGCACAAAAAAATTAAACACTGAAAAAGATAATCCATTTGCTACAGATAAGCTTATTGGATTAGAAATAACTCCGTTTTTTACACAAACATCGATTTCATCAAGATCTACAAATACTGGCTTCTTAAGTGAAACTACACATGGAAATGAAATTCCTCAAGAAACGCTAGAAAACGAAAATTTAACAGGTATATTTTTAGTTTAATAAAATGTAAATTCAAGAAATAAAACTGACAACAGTTTACTTTAAATATTTTAGAAAATTTATCGTGCAAGTTGAAAGAAATTTCAAACAAAATTTTTTTATTAATCGATAAATTTGACAAATACGAAAAGGAAAGCCAGATTCATCGGAATGCTCAAAACAAAATGCTCATGGAGACTCTCGTGTATGTCAAAAAAATTAGACAAGTCAGTTGTCACAAAAATTAGAGACAATCTTTCCTATTAAAACCATACCAGAATTAAGTGAGGTGGAACTTCGGTTAGGAGATGTCGAATATGCCACAAAATTAGTAACTTATATTGTTATAATCATGTTAACAATAAGTATGTAAAATAACAAGCTTACTGTTTTAAAAGATTACTTTTCTTAGAAAATTAAAGGGTTCATCTTCATTGGAAAGTGTGTTTCGTTTATTAGCATCAGATGACCTTTACCATGAATTCAATTTAAAGGGAAAGGCCGGGAAAAGGTCTTTGAATTCGTTAAAGCTTTTTAGCACTGTTTTGTTCGGTTAGAAAAATCAATAATTAAATTAAATTATCATTAACTAACAATATTTATTTTCTTAGATGCATGCGGTGGCCTACTGGGCAAACAAAATTTCGAAAAAGAAATACGGGTATGCATTCAACATGCACACAACCGATTTTTTAAAAATAAAAAATTGTTATAAAATATGTAGATATATAAAATGGATTGCATATATTCGTATATAAAATGGATTATATTTAAATACACTACCTAGTACCTTGAATTTACTGATAATAATTAAAAGAAATTAATTTTAATTAATTTATAAATTTTATATGCATTGCTTACATATGTATGGTCGGCGATTGATCGTCGTAGAGGAAGGACGTGTTTTTGTCTCTCCTTTAAATAAATAAATAATTTATTTTAAATGTATTTTAATTAACTAATAAAAAGTGTAATATTGATATAGTTGATAATTTTAATAAATAATAATTTCAATAATATTTTGCGTGAATTTAATAAGTGAAGTGAATAGTTGTACGTATTGTATATTTATTTTAATCTGTGTACGGTGCGCTTGTGATGGTATAGAATATGTACATAACAATTTTCGTTTATATGTATTTTGATACCGTTGCTTGAACGCAACGTACGCAGTGTATGTAAATCTTCAATAAGAGCCTAAGATAAGTGTTTTTCATTATTTTAATTCATATTTTTCTGAAATAAATTTTAATTATATAAAATATGTATTTAACTGGGCTCCGCCTTTCTAGCACCCCATCCAAAGGTTTTGGCAAAAGTGATGATTGAATTCGTTTGGTCATCGTTTGGTCAGGATTGGTCACTAGTTTTTATCGTTTGGTCACTTACGATTAAACGGTAAATGAATAATGAAAAACTCAAAAAAAAATTTCCCGGGTGGCACCTCATAGCAAGAAAATCATACCGTTTTTATTAAATTTCGTTAGGTAATCGTTAGGTCAGGATTGGTCAACACATTTTGGCGTTTAGTCACCAATGGGTCAGTTTTTATTGCGAAAAAACAAAATCAAAATTGCATTAGTTCAATAAAATCAGGTTCGTCGCTTATTTGGGAATTTCATTTTACAAAACTAATAAAAAATCCAATTGGAATATACCATTTAGATAAAAATATTTCTTTTTTCAAAGAAATGTATCTAAAGTGCACGACTTAAGATATAATCATTTAAATTTTTTGGTTTTCCATAACTCGTTCAGGATTGGTCACTAGTTGGTTTCGTTTGGTCATCGCGACATAATGATTTATTTTGAAAATTCTTTAAAAACTCATAATTTTCACACGATTCGAAGTGTTCGGGGCTGGAATCTTGTCCAATTCTAATATTTTTATAAATCCAACGATCGGAATCGTTTGGTCGACTGTCATTGAGGATTGGTCACTAGTTGGTTTCGTTTGGTCATCGCGACATAATGATTTATTTTGAAAATTCTTTAAAAACTCATAATTTTCACACGATTCGAAGTGTTCGGGGCTGGAATCTTGTCCAATTCTAATATTTTTATAAATCCAACGATCGGAATCGTTTGGTCGACTGTCATTGAGGATTGGTCACTAGTTGGTTTCGTTTGGTCATCGCGACATAATGATTTATTTTGAAAATTCTTTAAAAACTCATAATTTTCACACGATTCGAAGTGTTCGGGGCTGGAATCTTGTCCAATTCTAATATTTTTATAAATCCAACGATCGGAATCGTTTGGTCGACTGTCATTGAGGATTGGTCACTAGTTGGTTTCGTTTGGTCATCGCGACATAATGATTTATTTTGAAAATTCTTTAAAAACTCATAATTTTCACACGATTCGAAGTGTTCGGGGCTGGAATCTTGTCCAATTCTAATATTTTTATAAATCCAACGATCGGAATCGTTTGGTCGACTGTCATTGAGGATTGGTCACTAGTTGGTTTCGTTTGGTCATCGCGACATAATGATTTATTTTGAAAATTCTTTAAAAACTCATAATTTTCACACGATTCGAAGTGTTCGGGGCTGGAATCTTGTCCAATTCTAATATTTTTATAAATCCAACGATCGGAATCGTTTGGTCGACTGTCATTGAGGATTGGTCACTAGTTGGTTTCGTTTGGTCATCGCGACATAATGATTTATTTTGAAAATTCTTTAAAAACTCATAATTTTCACACGATTCGAAGTGTTCGGGGCTGGAATCTTGTCCAATTCTAATATTTTTATAAATCCAACGATCGGAATCGTTTGGTCGACTGTCATTGAGGATTGGTCACTAGTTGGTTTCGTTTGGTCATCGCGACATAATGATTTATTTTGAAAATTCTTTAAAAACTCATAATTTTCACACGATTCGAAGTGTTCGGGGCTGGAATCTTGTCCAATTCTAATATTTTTATAAATCCAACGATCGGAATCGTTTGGTCGACTGTCATTGAGGATTGGTCACTAGTTGGTTTCGTTTGGTCATCGCGACATAATGATTTATTTTGAAAATTCTTTAAAAACTCATAATTTTCACACGATTCGAAGTGTTCGGGGCTGGAATCTTGTCCAATTCTAATATTTTTATAAATCCAACGATCGGAATCGTTTGGTCGACTGTCATTGAGGATTGGTCACTAGTTGGTTTCGTTTGGTCATCGCGACATAATGATTTATTTTGAAAATTCTTTAAAAACTCATAATTTTCACACGATTCGAAGTGTTCGGGGCTGGAATCTTGTCCAATTCTAATATTTTTATAAATCCAACGATCGGAATCGTTTGGTCGACTGTCATTGAGGATTGGTCACTAGTTGGTTTCGTTTGGTCATCGCGACATAATGATTTATTTTGAAAATTCTTTAAAAACTCATAATTTTCACACGATTCGAAGTGTTCGGGGCTGGAATCTTGTCCAATTCTAATATTTTTATAAATCCAACGATCGGAATCGTTTGGTCGACTGTCATTGAGGATTGGTCACTAGTTGGTTTCGTTTGGTCATCGCGACATAATGATTTATTTTGAAAATTCTTTAAAAACTCATAATTTTCACACGATTCGAAGTGTTCGGGGCTGGAATCTTGTCCAATTCTAATATTTTTATAAATCCAACGATCGGAATCGTTTGGTCGACTGTCATTGAGGATTGGTCACTAGTTGGTTTCGTTTGGTCATCGCGACATAATGATTTATTTTGAAAATTCTTTAAAAACTCATAATTTTCACACGATTCGAAGTGTTCGGGGCTGGAATCTTGTCCAATTCTAATATTTTTATAAATCCAACGATCGGAATCGTTTGGTCGACTGTCATTGAGGATTGGTCACTAGTTGGTTTCGTTTGGTCATCGCGACATAATGATTTATTTTGAAAATTCTTTAAAAACTCATAATTTTCACACGATTCGAAGTGTTCGGGGCTGGAATCTTGTCCAATTCTAATATTTTTATAAATCCAACGATCGGAATCGTTTGGTCGACTGTCATTGAGGATTGGTCACTAGTTGGTTTCGTTTGGTCATCGCGACATAATGATTTATTTTGAAAATTCTTTAAAAACTCATAATTTTCACACGATTCGAAGTGTTCGGGGCTGGAATCTTGTCCAATTCTAATATTTTTATAAATCCAACGATCGGAATCGTTTGGTCGACTGTCATTGAGGATTGGTCACTAGTTGGTTTCGTTTGGTCATCGCGACATAATGATTTATTTTGAAAATTCTTTAAAAACTCATAATTTTCACACGATTCGAAGTGTTCGGGGCTGGAATCTTGTCCAATTCTAATATTTTTATAAATCCAACGATCGGAATCGTTTGGTCGACTGTCATTGAGGATTGGTCACTAGTTGGTTTCGTTTGGTCATCGCGACATAATGATTTATTTTGAAAATTCTTTAAAAACTCATAATTTTCACACGATTCGAAGTGTTCGGGGCTGGAATCTTGTCCAATTCTAATATTTTTATAAATCCAACGATCGGAATCGTTTGGTCGACTGTCATTGAGGATTGGTCACTAGTTGGTTTCGTTTGGTCATCGCGACATAATGATTTATTTTGAAAATTCTTTAAAAACTCATAATTTTCACACGATTCGAAGTGTTCGGGGCTGGAATCTTGTCCAATTCTAATATTTTTATAAATCCAACGATCGGAATCGTTTGGTCGACTGTCATTGAGGATTGGTCACTAGTTGGTTTCGTTTGGTCATCGCGACATAATGATTTATTTTGAAAATTCTTTAAAAACTCATAATTTTCACACGATTCGAAGTGTTCGGGGCTGGAATCTTGTCCAATTCTAATATTTTTATAAATCCAACGATCGGAATCGTTTGGTCGACTGTCATTGAGGATTGGTCACTAGTTGGTTTCGTTTGGTCATCGCGACATAATGATTTATTTTGAAAATTCTTTAAAAACTCATAATTTTCACACGATTCGAAGTGTTCGGGGCTGGAATCTTGTCCAATTCTAATATTTTTATAAATCCAACGATCGGAATCGTTTGGTCGACTGTCATTGAGGATTGGTCACTAGTTGGTTTCGTTTGGTCATCGCGACATAATGATTTATTTTGAAAATTCTTTAAAAACTCATAATTTTCACACGATTCGAAGTGTTCGGGGCTGGAATCTTGTCCAATTCTAATATTTTTATAAATCCAACGATCGGAATCGTTTGGTCGACTGTCATTGAGGATTGGTCACTAGTTGGTTTCGTTTGGTCATCGCGACATAATGATTTATTTTGAAAATTCTTTAAAAACTCATAATTTTCACACGATTCGAAGTGTTCGGGGCTGGAATCTTGTCCAATTCTAATATTTTTATAAATCCAACGATCGGAATCGTTTGGTCGACTGTCATTGAGGATTGGTCACTAGTTGGTTTCGTTTGGTCATCGCGACATAATGATTTATTTTGAAAATTCTTTAAAAACTCATAATTTTCACACGATTCGAAGTGTTCGGGGCTGGAATCTTGTCCAATTCTAATATTTTTATAAATCCAACGATCGGAATCGTTTGGTCGACTGTCATTGAGGATTGGTCACTAGTTGGTTTCGTTTGGTCATCGCGACATAATGATTTATTTTGAAAATTCTTTAAAAACTCATAATTTTCACACGATTCGAAGTGTTCGGGGCTGGAATCTTGTCCAATTCTAATATTTTTATAAATCCAACGATCGGAATCGTTTGGTCGACTGTCATTGAGGATTGGTCACTAGTTGGTTTCGTTTGGTCATCGCGACATAATGATTTATTTTGAAAATTCTTTAAAAACTCATAATTTTCACACGATTCGAAGTGTTCGGGGCTGGAATCTTGTCCAATTCTAATATTTTTATAAATCCAACGATCGGAATCGTTTGGTCGACTGTCATTGAGGATTGGTCACTAGTTGGTTTCGTTTGGTCATCGCGACATAATGATTTATTTTGAAAATTCTTTAAAAACTCATAATTTTCACACGATTCGAAGTGTTCGGGGCTGGAATCTTGTCCAATTCTAATATTTTTATAAATCCAACGATCGGAATCGTTTGGTCGACTGTCATTGAGGATTGGTCACTAGTTGGTTTCGTTTGGTCATCGCGACATAATGATTTATTTTGAAAATTCTTTAAAAACTCATAATTTTCACACGATTCGAAGTGTTCGGGGCTGGAATCTTGTCCAATTCTAATATTTTTATAAATCCAACGATCGGAATCGTTTGGTCGACTGTCATTGAGGATTGGTCACTAGTTGGTTTCGTTTGGTCATCGCGACATAATGATTTATTTTGAAAATTCTTTAAAAACTCATAATTTTCACACGATTCGAAGTGTTCGGGGCTGGAATCTTGTCCAATTCTAATATTTTTATAAATCCAACGATCGGAATCGTTTGGTCGACTGTCATTGAGGATTGGTCACTAGTTGGTTTCGTTTGGTCATCGCGACATAATGATTTATTTTGAAAATTCTTTAAAAACTCATAATTTTCACACGATTCGAAGTGTTCGGGGCTGGAATCTTGTCCAATTCTAATATTTTTATAAATCCAACGATCGGAATCGTTTGGTCGACTGTCATTGAGGATTGGTCACTAGTTGGTTTCGTTTGGTCATCGCGACATAATGATTTATTTTGAAAATTCTTTAAAAACTCATAATTTTCACACGATTCGAAGTGTTCGGGGCTGGAATCTTGTCCAATTCTAATATTTTTATAAATCCAACGATCGGAATCGTTTGGTCGACTGTCATTGAGGATTGGTCACTAGTTGGTTTCGTTTGGTCATCGCGACATAATGATTTATTTTGAAAATTCTTTAAAAACTCATAATTTTCACACGATTCGAAGTGTTCGGGGCTGGAATCTTGTCCAATTCTAATATTTTTATAAATCCAACGATCGGAATCGTTTGGTCGACTGTCATTGAGGATTGGTCACTAGTTGAACATTCGTAAATTCGTTAAAACTCATCATTTCGTAATATACTCCTCTTATTTTAATGAACATATTATTTTCTCTTTTTAAGAGAACTTTAATAAAAATGTACAATATACACTTACGAGTATATTGCACGTGCTACGTTAAATTTTCTGTAGAAGTGATATTTAAGTGTGTATAAAATTGTATACCTAGTTTTGTTAAAGCAAATTTACTCCGTTTAATAAATTATTAAAGGTAAGTGAAGTTAATTTATTTATTTATATACGGTTATTTTAAAACAGGACTTATATGTTGAATATTTTTCTTTTTGATTTCGTCTTAAATTTTATTGATTGAACTTGAAATTAACTTTGAAAAAATCAGTTAAGAAAAATAAAGATAATTTTCTTCTCTATTAAACAGTTAAAACTGTCAATTTTAAAGTTATGCCTAGACCTTCACAAGTTTTGGAAACAGAAGCAATTGCCGTTATAAGAAAATTTATTTCTTATTTTAAAACGGAAATATTTCCAGTACTTAGTGCTACAGTATGGAAGGACATGAGCAAATGCCTGAATGAAAAATGGACTCCTCGGGATGTTTACCGGGAAGTGTGCGAGGATCGTCGTGGTATTTTATCAAAAGCACGAGAATTAGAGATGGTGTCAATTAAACCAGAAATAAACGGAAGTTTTGACAATTCAAATCATCGAAGAATTGAAGATGAGTGCGGCAGCACTCTTAGCCGAGGAATTTTATAAACTGACGCGAATGCCTTGTGCTTTCGGATTTAAAAATGCTAAAATGTACGAAAGCGAGGATAGTGCTCACCACCTAACAGTAAAAGGTAAATGTTTAAGCAAGCGCTGTCGAAATACATTTCTGGGGTTTGTAGATCACAAACCATTTAAATTCCCATGCTACCTCAGAGTAAGAACTCGAGACACTCTCTTCGAAAATCATGAAGATGTCAGAAGACCTTGTAGATATTTTAAAAGACAAATTATAGGGGAACCAGCACACAAGGAGGGATGTGGAAATTGGACTAAACGCCAAGCTGCGGCCCACGGAATTCATGACGGTCGCCTACCACCTAATATGCCAAAACTTAAAGTTGTTCGTGAATGTAAAAATGATTTTGTAAGCAAACTCCTTCACGTACATTCAAAAGACGGACAAGATGTTGTTTATACTATTGAACAAATGCAATACAATTATTTATATCCGGAGTTTATTCATGGCGTTAAACGAGATGATTTTTACGTATTTTACAGTACTCCAAGTCAATTACATGCGTACAAACGATTTTGTAAGTTGATGGGAACTTCCGCGCGTATTTCAATCGATGGTACTGGTAGTATCGTAAAAGAAATAAAACAACCAAATGGAACAAAATCAGGCCACATTTTTTTGTATGCGATTGTAATAAATTTTGAAGGCATTACTCTCTCTGTTCATCAACTTTTAACGGAAAACCAAAGTACCAATTTGTTTATTTGGTGGCTAAAGCAGTGGCTCAAGTTAGGAGCATCGAAGCCAGCAGAGGCTCATTGTGATGGATCGAGAGCATTAAGTAATGCTGTCTCGTTTGCCTTTAATGATCAAGCAATTAAAGTCTACACCACTACTATGTTTCTACGAGCTACTAATGACCCAGTTCACTTTACAAGGCCTGCTATTTATACTTACATACCTTTGGATGTCGCACACTTTATTAAAATGATTTGTCGATGGCCCTGTATTAAAAATATACGTCACACAACCGTGCGAAAATTTTTCCTTTATTGTGTAGCCCTTATGATCGACTGTCAGAGTTTAAATCAATTTGAAAGGGTATTTCACCTTACTTGTGTTGTGGCTCTCAACGAATTTCAAAATTCAGAAACTGAAACTGGGACTGTTGTGAAAAACGCTCGGTTGATATTGGAATCACTTATTTCGGACAAGACAATCCATTTTGATAAAATACTAGAACCGGAGGACGTCTCTTTTGAAGCTGCTGCCTCTAAAACCAATGAAGATAAAGAAGAAGAATACAAAAATCTTAATATGGTTAAAGATGAATACAACCCAGTAAGAGATTTTGTAATAAATTTGCAGCACGCAGCTAAAACTTTAAAAGCCATTGGTACTGATCCAAATGCTTTTTATTCGGAAGAGTTTATTACTCGATTGATTTCCGTCGCTTTCGAATTTCCACTTTGGACAGGGGCGTGTTTACCATGTAAAGTACCTCACGCGACGACTAGCTGTTCGGAAGGATTTTTTAATGATAAAAAACATAGAGTTTTGGATAAGTGGAAGGGTCGTCTACGAGCTGATATATTTTTAAAAATAGAACACAATGATTGCAACGGAAGTGCTGCAATATTTCAGTCGCAATTGATTAATTGTAAAGAAAAGAAAACTGATTACAAAAACCCCGCGATAAAACTATCAGACGATTCGGACACGGCGTCTACAGATATTTGGAGAAATAAAGGCAAATCTGACTCAAATGATCGAAATAATGTATTAGATAATTGTGATGATAAATTGCATCTTGAACCGCTACTATCTTCGACATTACATGTAGAACAAACAAACATGGCTAAAAAAGAGCTTACATTCCAAGAGGGATCTGCCATAAACAAGAAACAAGGATTTTATTTTACACCTCAACCCGACATCGCATATCAAAACGAAAATATTACGTCACGCAAGAAAGTCACATTACTGCAAAATGGAAGTAGGCGAAATGCAATTCCTCTAAATGGTATTTATTATTTATTGTTAAATACTTGTGCTTTTGATGCTATAATACAGGTTCTAATGATAAGTGGAATCGATGATCCTTCATATTTATCTTTCATAGAGGAATGCTCTGAAAATCAAACAATGAAATTTGTTCGTAATTTCATAAAAGATGGTGGAACAGCTAAAGTTTATCGAGAACGAACGATTTTATTATCTACGCTATATAATGATAAAATTGATCGACAAATCGGTACAGGTCTCAATTTGTACCCTTATAAATTAGACATGTGGGGTAGCGTCGATCAAATTTGGGGAATGTGTTTTTCCTCAACTCCAAGCATGTATGAATACCATAACTGCGAATGTGGATCTTACCCAAAATCAAAGGCAATAGTATATGTGAATCACAAGTTGATATGGGAAAAAGGTTTTGGAAAGTTGGAGGATGCGATACGTATAATGGAAAGACAAACTACAACTAAATGTAGTACATGCGAGTCTCCATTACAAATAAATAATACTTACAATCAACATGTTTGTATAGAATTGGATATTCGTATGGAAATGGCAACAACAGGTCTGCAGTGCAAATTAGATGAATTTCCAACGACGGTAAATTTAAATGGAAAATATCGGTAAGTTATCTTATTTGGTACTTTTTTATATTTATTTTGAAATTATTTAATTAAACAGCTAACTTACACACTGTGTATTTTCACCTTAAATGTGTATTTTATGTTTAGATTAAGAGGTATTATCTCATATTCGACTGGGCATTTTATAGCTTATTGTCGCAGAGCAAACGATTGGTGGGAAACGCATGACAATTTAGCTGAATCTATAAAATCTGCGAAACGGTACCAGCTTATTAAACCTATCGCAGCTATTTTTACAAAAACTGAGTAAGTAAAATATATTAATTAGTATAACTTTAAATAAGTTTATTAATTATCAATCTCTTACCGAAAACAAACAGAACACCAGAGCAGTAGATGTGAACGCGGTTAAAGAAGCCATATGAACTTAACAAAAAATATTTATATTTTGCTAATTAATGAAATGTATAATAAAATCAATTTTAAATTAATTGGATTTAAATGTTTCTCAAATTTACCACAAATGATAAACAACCATAAAAATACTTATACGAGCAATACAATAGGATTTTTCAAAGCCCCGAACACTTCGAATCGTGTGAAAATTATGAGTTTTTAAAAGAATTTTCGAAATAAATCATGTCGCGATGACCAAACGAAACCAACTAGTGACCAATCCTGAACGAGTTATGGAAAACCAAAAAATTTAAATGATTATATCTTAAGTCGTGCACTTTAGATACATTTCTTTGAAAAAAGAAATATTTTTATCTAAATGGTATATTCCAATTGGATTTTTTATTAGTTTTGTAAAATGAAATTCCCAAATAAGCGACGAACCTGATTTTATTGAACTAATGCAATTTTGATTTTGTTTTTCCGCAATAAAAACTGACCCAGTGGTGACTAAACGCCAGAATGTGTTGACCAATCCTGACCTAACGATTACCTAACGAAATTTAATAAAAACGGTATGATTTTCTTATAATGAGGTGCCACCCGGGAAATTTTTTTTTGAGTTTTTCATTATTCATTTACCGTTTAATCGTAAGTGACCAAACGATAAAAACTAGTGACCAATCCTGACCAAACGATGACCAAACGAATTCAATCATCACTTTTGCCAAAACCTTTGGATGGGGTGCTAGAAAGGCGGAGCCATTTAACTGTTTCTATTTGCGTAAACGTGTTAAGAGAGGAGCGTAAAATAAAATACCATTTCATTTATATGTTTTGGTTTAGTATATTAAATATATACATACATTTCTATTTTTTGTTTTTGCGGTTGTTGCGTGAGTGAGAACTGAGAATAGATTATTATGATCATGCTTAGTGTTTTATAATTTATCCCTTCCAAGTCTCAACTAAAAAAGAATAAACAGGAAATAGACAAATAAAATACATAAAACAAAATTTTGAGGGGATAAATATATGACGAAATTGGATAGAAACTAAACAAGCATGATCGTGGTTATTCTGTACTTTTCGTTTTCTCCTTGACAGATGAATTCATTCATTCATATACACCCATCCTCCGATTTACACGGTAGATTGGTTCCGCGGAAAACGTATTATCGCATTCATATATACAGATCCTTGTAGAAGTATAAATTAATAATTTATTAATTTGAATTTTAGGTTTTAGTGTAAAATTAAATTAAATTTCTTAAATTTCTTATTATTCTTGTTTTGAACGTGAAAATAATAATTTAACGAATTTTGGAACTCTAGTTTAGGACATGTAGAGGTAGGCGGCTGTGATCGAATTGGAATTGTTGGCTTAACTTTATAACTTTGTTATTTCTGCGAATATTTGAATATTTGGAATTACATGGAAGCTACGGAGTACATTTGAAATGCAGTCAAATTTGCTATATGTAGATAGTTTTTCGGGATCATGCACTTTTTAATTAAATTTTTTCTAATTTATTTATTTTCTGTTTTGGTTAACTTGTTCTAGGTTGGACAAATAATTATCGACGTATGTCGATTATATAATTTATAATTTATTTAATGCTGTTTTAGATATATATATGTGTGTGTGTATGTATATGTGTGTGTGTGTGTATGTCTGTGTGTATGTATATATATATGTATGTATGTAATTTTTTCTGATTTATTTATTTTATAATTAAAGCATTGAACCATATAATTGGGTTATTTGATTATCATGGATCCTACAGATGTGCTAGCTACTTATTATTAATTCTGTTATCTTACAGATTCCTGATTACTTTAATAGTTTTGTTTAATTTTGGTTGAATTTGTTTAGGTATTGGGGATTCTAAAGCTGTGAAAAACATTCATTATTAATACATTACCTTACAGATTCCAGATTAGCTGTTTTTGGAACCAGTTTTCGTTTGGTCATTTTCTATTTTTATAAATAAACATATTTGTATTAGATTAGGGATGACAAGGACAAGTGACTTTCATAAATATTTTTTTATAAATAAATCCATCAAATCAACAGACTTAGAAGTTAGGAAGGCCGTACGTGCCTTTCCTGGATTCGATTTATTTTATTTGTTTTAAGAGAACCAAATTAATTTAGTTAATACTAATCGTTACTTTACATTTATTTTATTCAAGTATAATTTTATTATATTGTATATATATTGTCCTAAATATACTAATGAATTTTAGAATTATTTTGAATATAGTTCAAATAACTTTGGTTTCAGGAAATTCGACTGTAAGTTACGGAGTTGCAGAATGAATAAATTAATAAATGTTTCAATTATTTAGGAAGCCGGAAAATATGAATTTAGAATTAAATTTCAGGAAATTTACAGATGCTTGTGAATTAATGCTTCATTGTAATTGCTGATTGTGTAGTTTAGAATTGTGTTGTCATTTTATTACTAACGACTTTACATAGGTGTCTGTAACGGGTCGAGTCAACCAATTTTGGTTAGGAAGCCGAAAAGTATTAATAGAATTAAATTTCAGGAAAATTCCAGATGCATTTGAAATAATAATATTTTTTCTTAGGTTGCCGTTTTAAAGAAGCAATTGTTGAAGACCAATACCATCGTTATCCATTAACCTATTAAGCCTTTATCCTTCATCTAGTAGATTAGAATTGTGTTGTCTTTGTGTTACTAACTATCGGCTATACCTAGGTGTCTGTAACCGGGCCGATTCTGTCCCACTTAACTAACCTATCCAATCCTTCGGTTTTGTTATGTGTAAAAAAGGGTGTACGGTGGACCCGGCGTCATCCGGGAACTCAAGCCTAAGAACTTGGTCGTACATTCAAAATCAATCAATCAATCAATCAATTGCTTACATATGTATAATATTTATAAAATGCTTTATAAAGTTCTGAGTTTCTGTGATACACTTAGAATTTAACTTTTGTGATTGCAAACCATCGGTAACGTTTTCGACCCGATGAATTTCATCTTATGAATAATATATTTATATATAAGTTAAGTTTTTAGGTTCACAAATTAATAAAAAAAATCAAATTCTGATTTTTATTCTTTTCTTTTCTTTTATTTCACTTTTATTTATTTATTTATTTATTTATTAAGTATGCTTTTCGTTACACTTTAATTAACCTTAATTATACAATTTTTCACTTAACTAATTATGATGGCTAAATTACTTAACATTACAAATTCTAGATTACAACTGACTTACTTACAATATCCATACTTGGAATCTAACCTAAGAAAATACTTAATCGGCATTTATTCCGGATGCGCGTGTAGTCTGATATATTTTATTTATGCTACGCGAGTAATATGATTCTACTGCATTTTTGTGGGAACCTAATTATAGCGTGTGTTAACTCGTCCCCCTTTAAAAGTTCGAGTGTCCTCATTCGAACCCTTAAAAAAATGGCGTTTCGTAGAATTTCCTTTTTGGATATGGTGGCACCGGATTTATTAATTCTTTGAGTTGTAAATTATTCTGATTCTCGGGTTTTTCCGTATGTTCTTTAGGTTCAGTCATATCTCTGTTTGGATTTTGTTCTTCCACGTCTGAACTTGTGACGTTTGTTGTTGTATTGATGATTCGCAGTGTTTTACTGTGTCTTCCTTTTGCAATGATGAAAACAATGAGAACAATGATTGCCAATGAAAAAATACTGTAGCTTGAGATTTGTTCGACGAACTTCTCCTCTTTGAGAAGTTCGATATTGTCTGTGTTGTTATTTATGTATGGCTTTCATCATTTGTAGTGAAAGGACTTCTTTATATTCGTTTTCCTGTGGTGTTGGTTGTAGAATCGCTGGAAGTACTTGTACTGTAGATTTTTCCTTTGCAATGAATAGTTTATTTCCAATAGATATTGTAGTGTTGCTGAATTTTACTAAATATGTGCCGTTGAGGGACTGCGTTTCGTTGTTTATGGTTATGTCACCGTCGAATTGGTTGAGCAATATTAGACCGTCAGATATTTCATCTATCGTTGCTATGTGTTGATTGTTGGTTTGATGGCATTTGGCGGGTCGGCTTTTAAGTAGGTTTGGCAGACAAGAGGAATTGATTTTTAATAATTTTTTCATATTCTATTTCTGTAATTCTATTATTTTTCTTAACAGGTTTTATCAATAGTTTATCATATAGTTCTAGAGTAGTTAAAGGAATATAGACAATATACAATAAGCAAAGTTTATTACTGATAATTTTAATATAGGGTTATCCAATTCAAGCTTGATAAAGTAAACTTAAAAAAAACACACAAAATATTCGGAATGTATTGTAATTTTTATTTCATTTTACAGACTGATCCTTGCCATTTTTAGTTAAACAAGATATCATTCAAATGTCCTCCACGGGACTTCTTACAGGCCTTGATTCTTTTGCGGTAATTTTCAATGACTTTTCGGCACATTTCGGGCGGTATCTCGGCCATTACCTTACGAATATTAGTTTTCAATTCGTCAAGAGTTTGAGGATTGTTTGCGTAAACACGATCTTTCGCGTAGCCCCACAAAAAGAAATCCAAAGGCGTTAAATCACAGGATCTTGGAGGCCAATTGACATCCACCAAGCGAAAAATGAGCTTCATCACTGAAGAAAATTTTGTTCGAAAAATCAGCATCGACGGCCTGTTTTTCCAACACCCAATTTGCGAATGTTAAATGCTCCATATTCTTAAATGGCAGAATGTCAACTAAATAAATGACAGCGTACTTGACGTTTATCTTTGACAGATGTCGGTATACAGATTTCTACTTTATCAACCTCGAATTGGATAACCCTATATTAGCAAAATCTAAGGCTTCTTCCGGAGTAGAATAGGGTAAATTTTGTTTTTCTATTGTGTTTATAGCTAGTTTGATTTCAGAATTTGATAAGATAAGAGAATTTATGATACCGGCCTTAGCCCAATGAATAGCATATTTAATATTGATCATTTCTTCTTTTATTAATCTTAATTTATATTGAATATTGAGTGCTAACTGATCGGATAATTTATTTTCTTTACGGATCATATTAGTGATCATGTTAGCCATTTTTGTGATATTGTTAATCCGTTCATTGTATAGCTGATTTAATATAACCTGTTTGTTATTGTTTTCTAGTACGTTATTGATTTTGCTTTCGTGATCGGGATTACCCGCAATCCATTTCCAGGTACTCCCAATGAAATCTAATGATCGTTTACTCCTGTGCGTCTTTATACTGTCTAACAATGTCTGTAGTTGTGAAAGTTCGTAATTCAAGTAGGGATATAGAGAGTGTTCTGCCGTAATTTCTTCGTTTAATATCGTACGTATTCTGTCTATAAAATTTTGGTGGTTGTCTAATTCAATTACATGAATCAGTTTGAAATTGCCTTCCTGAATTTTTGCCCTGCCGGTACTGATAGAGATGAGTTGCGAATTGTCCTATAGTCTAATAATTGCACTTCCGCTAACACGTTGGTTGTGGCGTATCTGTAATTAAAGTGAGTCTATACGATTTAATATTGCTTTTGTGGACTACCTTCCCTGATTCCGTTAGTATTGTGGTGTTTCCGTTTTCCCTGATTATCTCGGGCTTATACCTTGCTGTTAACTTGGACCCTAACCTCACGTTTGGTTTTATGTAAACCGTTTGACCTACCTGATAAGTTTTAATAGGCTTGCGTTTTTTGTTATGATATTGCAAGTCTTGTTCTTGTTTGTCTTTGATTTTTTGTATATTACTGATGCGAGCTTGTTCGAATTCCTCCGGGCTGATATTGGGAATTCTTCCGTAAAATAGCTCCACTGGTTTTTTGTTAATGGTTGAGTGTATGGAATGATTATATTCGTTAACGGACCGTTCGAGCAATTCTTCGAATGATCGTTCCACTCTGTCAGCTTTGAGACATCTCATTATTTCCGAGAGGGTTGAATGGAATCTCTCGACTTGTCCATTCACTTCGCTTTTATACGGTGGAATTTTGAATATTTTGATTTTAAGGGCATCCTCCATCATTGATGTTATAGTGTTCGAACTGAGGGAAGGTTCATTATCGATTACCACTATTTCGGGGACACTGAAGAAAAACAGGATGTCTCTGAGAGGTTGTTTGATGTCCTCAATCGCCCTAGATTTCAATGGTTTACAGACAGCGAATTTTGTGAGTTTATCAATGGATGTTAATACTAGGTTGTTTTCTGTAGAATAGATGTCAATGTGTAAGGTGTGTCCTGGGTAATTTGGAATAGGTGTGGGATTTATTACTTGTTTGTTGGGATGTCTGTCGTACTTGTTTTCCTTACGTACAGAACATCGTCTAACCAGAATTATAATTTTTCTACTCATCTTTGGGAAGTAGAAGTTTTCTATAATATGGTTTCTGTTTTCTTCCGCGTTACGGTGGGCACGCCGATGAACGGATAGAATCTTTTCTTCTTGTGCATTCTCATCCGTTATATCTTGTACTAACCTTCGTGAGAATCGTACTTTATAATCTCGAAAATGTACCGGAAATATTTCTTGGATTTTTCCCATTATCGGTTCGGTCGTTTTTAATCCGTTAATGGTATTTCTAAATTTGGATTAATTGTCATAAATCCTTCCTTGGTGTGTATTGTCGCACCGAGCTGTTTCAAACTGTCGTTCCCTATGATGCCATCAAATGATTTGAGGCTGGGTAGCGGAAAAAATTTTAGTTTTCTCTCCGGACCGAATAGGTCTATCTGTGTATAATGCGTTACTTTAACGCTACCTGCTACGGAGTTTGCTGTGAAAGGTTTAATATTTTGTTGAGGATTTCGAACGTACCGTGGTTGAATATAATTCTTATTCGACCCGGTATCTATTAACAATTTAAATATTCTCCCGCTCTTCCCCACGTGTTCTATATAAGGTAGAGAAGAGCTCCTTAGGCTAAAAAATTAATATCATCTAATTGTTCGATTTCGCCCTCTTCTTCGGGGTATCCGCCGATATCTTCTTCATTAGTTAATACTGGAATGTCTTGTGCATTTGTGTACTCTAGAAGAGTCTGTTCGTATTTTGTGTCATACTCTGATACTTGTTCTTCATATTGTTGAAAATTTGGTTCGTCATGAAACTGTTCAGTATGATAAACTCTCTGGAATTTATTCGGTCTATGGATTTGTTGTGAGTGGTTAGGTTGATGGACATAGGGTCTTTTCATGGGATATCGGTTGTCCTGTGGCCTATTCATGTAATTAACCTGCTTCGATTGGCCACTACCATCTACTGACATTGGCACGGGTCCCTGATTCGGCGCCAGTTAAGTTTTTAGGTTCACAAATTAATAAAAAAAATCAAATTCTGATTTTTATTCTTTTCTTTTCTTTTATTTCACTTTTATTTATTTATTTATTAAGTATGTTTTTCGTTACACTTTAATTAACTTTAATTATACAATTTTTCACTTAACTAATTATGATGGCTAAATTACTTAACATTACAAATTCTAGATTACAACTGACTTACTTACAATATCCATACTTGGAATCTAACCTAAGAAAATACTTAATCGGCATTTATTCCGGATGCGCTTGTAGTCTGATATATTTTATTTATGCTACGCGAGTAATATGATTCTACTGCATTTTTCTGGGAACCTAATTATAGCGTGTGTTAACTTATATATTATTAATTATAATTTTAAATTAACTCTAACTATGAATTTTCTAACAAATATATAATTTATTTAATAAATTTGTTGCGTTTTATTTAATGAAATGAAATTCCAGAACCACTACAAAAGTACTGACATAAAAGTAACTACTATTAAATTACTTTCAAAAAACTACTTTAAAAATACTTCCAAAGAAGTTATTTTTAAGTAGTTTCGAAGAAGTAGTTTTAAAGTACTTTTAATATATGGAATAGGTCAATAGTGTAAAAGAGGCAGCATGATTTCTTAAGTAATAAGAGTAAAAGAGAAACCACTACAAATTTTTTTATAAAACTGGTGAATTTTTTCCCGACGTCCTATCTTTTTTCACAAGAAAACAAACACTTTTTTTCACTACTTTTGCACTAGTTCTGGAACTACTTCTATGTTTGCTGGGTACATGGACGAACATGACAAAAATGCGACAAAGTCGATTGTTCTAAAATATTTCAATGGAAAAACAAAAACAGGTTTAAAAATGGTCAAAGTTGGCTTAGATATTTTGTAAGAAAAGACAAATAAATTAAAGTTTAACGACATCTATTTCAGAATCGAACGGAACCGAACGGACATGTTCAAGCAGATTAGTTATTGGTATTAAACTATTAAAGAAATTGCATTTAATCATTAGTTTCATTAATCGAGTATGTTTGAAAATATTTTACAATCCGTTTAAATTTTTCGGTCGTATTTCATGATTCCGCCCCTGGGCTATTATATTTATTATAATACTTCCACTATCATTACCGGAAATTACGCTTTAACACTTCCACGGTTTAACTGTACATGAAAAGTAAATCACATGTTTTATTTCATTAATTAATTTCCGTTTCTAACAAACAAACAATCAAATCAAATTCAAAATAATGCGGCCGAAGAGAATGAATTACTTGGATTAAATTTGTAAATAGCTAGTACATTACTTGTGTATGTACTCGATGTACATAAAACCTCATATGTGTAGTACATGTGAAAAATACGTACAAGTAAAATAAGCAGCGAGATGAAAATGTATCTGCAATTACAGTACCGAGTAAGAAATTATCTCGATTGTGTAAAGCACAAAATTTTATAGCCCACTGTATAAAAATATTCACCACGTGGAGTATAAAATAAACTATATCCTCTTTATTTATTTATTTTTTGTTGAGCATTTTGTGATGTTGTTGCGCTAGTTCATGCGATATTTGTCTTCGTATCTCTTTCGCTGGTGAAAAACAGGCAGAAAAAAATTATAATTTAGAGCCTTCTGTTTTCCTAACCAAAAACTGTTTGATAATATTGAAAAAAATGAAAATTATTCTCTCCGTTATTTTTGAGATTCGAATTAGATTTTTCTACATACACATATTTATTATCACCGTATACATGACAATTTATTCTCATTAAAAATTATTCTAAATTGGGGACACTGCGCACACTTCATTCATATACACGATTTATTTTGTTCTTGTTTTTGTGTGTGCTGCTGCTCTTTGTCAAGATTATGCGCATTCAGCGCACAAACAAGACAAAAAAAAAACAAAAAAATTCTAAAGCGAAAATTTATACTTCTGAACCCATCAAAAGTGCCGCTCCCTAATAAAAAACAAAAAAGATGAAGACCGAAAAAAATCTACGTATGTCGTGAACGAAAATAACAAAGAGTATAAACGTGAAAAGAGACGAAAGAAGAGAAGCTAAAATTTTTTTTTTCTATCATCTTACATTTATTTTGCAAATTTATCTCGAACCGACATAGCACGTACGTTAGCTCAATTTTTTTATTTAAAAAAAAAAAATAATATGTTTTTTTTTAATTTGTTAAATTAGTTTTGTGTTTTTTGTAAAATATATATTAATAATAATTATAATAATACAATTGTTTTAATAAAGTGAATTAATTCATAATATAATATTTATAACGAGTGATTTTTGTGTTTTAGAAAAAAAAAAAAAAAATTAAATAAATAAATATTAAAAAAAAAAAATATTAAAATAATAGTGTTTATTTTGGTTAGCAAGTTTTTGTGATTTAAAATATTTATTATAAGTGTTTTGTTTGATTTTTGCATATAAAATACAAATATTTAATTTTTATTTGTATATTCAACGATCCAATAATATAAATTAAAATTAATAAATATTGTTTTTAATTTATAAATCATTCTTATTTTATTTTGTTTAATTTTTTATTATAACCAACAACAAAAAAAAAATGACAAGGATACACATACATAAACGATTGGTAGGAAAGCGATGGCAACAGATTAAGGGATGTTGTATAATGACGTCATAAATAGCGCATGTCCTTACAATGTTATATGTATTTGTAATTTTTTTTTTTCATTAGATGGCGCACCCTATAATTTATTTATTTTATTTAAATTAAAAAATAATAATAATATAAAAAAACAATATTTTTTACTGTATTTACTATTTAAAATTAAATAGTATGTTTTGTTTTGTTTATAAAAAATATAGACAAATAAATTAAATATTGGATAGTGCGGACAAAATATATTTGTGTGTTTAAAAATATTTAAATTTTTTAAATGTCAAACACGTTTTTAAAAATTATTAATAAAATATATATTTAGCAAAAAATGTATATAATATATAAATATTTATTTATATTGTTTTTAAAATAAAAAAAAATGTTGTTACGCATTATTTAATAATTATTATTATTATTTAATATAATTTTTAACATTATAAAATTTTTTTTTTCGGTTACGCCCTCAGATATATTTTTTTTTTTTATAAAATTTTTTAATCTGTTAAAAATAATATCAAACATTTTTTGTTTTATATATTATTAATAATTATTTTTATTTATTTATAGTATATAATATAAAAAGTATAACAAAATATAAAACAAATAAACAATCAATTTATTTAAATAGATAGTCTAAAAAATGTAATAATGTATAGTGATATAAATAAATAGTTAAAAATAATATAATATTAAAATGTTTAATAAACAAAATGATTTTTAATTAATTTAGTGCCAATTTTATTTTGTAAATTATATATATTATCGTTATGTATATATTTATTCTAAAAGTGAAATGATTTGGGTTTTTGTGTTGTTTAAAAAAAAATAAAATAATTTATTGACATTTAGGGGCATTTAGCAATGAATAAATAAACTAATATTTATTATTATTATAATGGATGGATAAATTAAATAGATAATAATTATTTTTTGTTTAAACTGGCTTAACGTTTATTAATAATTTTTTATTAAATTATTAAAATCTCGGATATTAATATTTTTTGTTTTTGTGGTTTTTCATATGTATCTAAAATAAAGATGAATTTGAAAATACTAAATATGGCGAATTTTAAGGGGTAAGTGAAATAAATATTTTTTTATGGTTATTTTATGTAAATAAAATATAGTTTTTATATATCGACTGATTATTTATATATAATTAAAAATGTTTTCAAATTATTTTTCATTAACCCATATTTTAGAATATAACAGATTTGTTCCATACATGATACACATATATACAGCATCCCATAACTTTCCATTCTAAATATCGATTAGAGGAGCTGAATTTTCTGTGTGTGCTGTACAACACACTGTTACCCTATGCGATGTGTGCTAAGTGAATATTTTCGTAGGTACTACAAAAAATTTGCTAAAGTAAAAAATAAATTAGGTTAGATATTCCCGTACAATAATAATAATAATAATTTGGTGGTGATCTGTGACAATCTAATATATGGATTTTTCATCCGTGTGTGTTTGCTACGCTGCTGTACTTACACACGTTAAATATTAATGTTGTAAATATTATGTTTAGGTTTTTTTTTGTGGTCTATCATTTCCTCACAGATAGGGGAGTACAGAGATACGTGTTTTTCCCAAACATTTTTTTAGGGAGTAATTAAATTAGTGAAAACGATGTAAAGGATGGTAATGTACATTTTTTTGGGATGCATTTTAAATTATCTCTGTTAACAAGCTACATCAATTTTATAGGGCGGGTGTGCATTGTGTAATGTGTGCTCCTTTGAGAGATGTGTTTTGTACTGTCAATTATTTGAATGATTGTGAATTACATACGAAAAATAATTACCACAATTTACACTGTTAAATTTAAAAATATTCCAATTGCCAGTACGGCCAAGACTAAGCAAGGATCCCGGATACGCCGGGCCTGCAATACACCCTTTTACATATAACAAGATGGAGGGATAGGAAAGGTTTGTTAAATATGATAGACTTGGCCCGGTTACAGACACCTAAGAAGTCAATAGTTAGTTGAAAATATAATGTAAGGCGGTTAGCACAAGACGGCACAATTATTTTTGTTTTGTTAAGTTGCCATTATAATGGTAAATTTCCTGAAATAAATTTTCATTATTATGGTTGATTGATTGGGCAGTAGAACCACGTACCAGACAGGATGTGCCGGATATTTCAGAAACTTAGCGATCATACAAACACGCAAAATTAACACTCTATTCTGGATGTTGACCAGTACCAAACTCTTAAATACGTCAAACTACTATTATAATACCTAACCTACGTTAAGGGTAACTACCCACTGGGCGGAGAGCCCATTCTATAAAATCTGCAAAATAAGTTCAAAAGATCCTTCCAAAGTACCCTTAATTAAAACCTTTCACCAGACCAATAACGGCCCCCCTCCCTTCCACAAACAAACCCCAAACTACCAGCCATTAACCGGAAATACGTGTAATTATCAAGGTTTACACCGTATCAGACTCACACCCTGAACGAAAATTCGAACAACTACACGAATTACAACAACCGATTTAACCCATTCTTGAATAATTAATCAATTGACTAAGGTTAGTCAGCTTACAGCAAAATCCGATGAAATGCACCACACTTACACGAGAACCAGTTAGAACCTCACCCGAGTTGACACAATGCGATATCTAGGCATATATTCAAGCTCAAACCTAAGTTGGCTACACACCATTCGAACTCGCTGACAAATGCAAAATTTTATAAAAAATTCCAAATTTCGTTTTAATCCAGCTGTCAAGGTGTACAACACTGTAATACTACCCCACCCCCACAACCGATGGATCAATATGATTGTGCTTCTTTTGTGGAAGGCACCCACAATCGTGGCTTTCGCAGCGCGAAGATACCCTGCCAGAGTGCCCCCAGTATCGCGGTCCAACCATTGTTCACGAAGCGCCCGTTTATTTTTGACGGCCAGGCGGCACCGATCACCGAACCAATCATCGCGACTCCGGAGGTCTGCACCTCTGCGAGATCCAACGTCGGATACGCCGGTGAAGCGTGGGAAAGTCGCACTTGATACAACCATTTGTGGTGCAATTCTACCGCTGCTTGGTTCGAAAGGTTCTGGAGATCCCCTGGTCTCAAGAGGCCAAGCGCGCTCCATGTTCTCATTCCCAAAGCGTTGACTGTGCACAACTTTACACCATGTCAGCCTCACACTCTGAACCAAAATTCGAACAATAACACGAATTACAACCACCAATTCAACCTATTCTTGAAGAATTAATCAATTCACGTAAGTGTAGCCAAGTAAGAGCCAAATCCGATGAAATGCACCACACTTACACGAGATCCAGCTTCATCCTTGATCTTCTCAACAGTTCCATTTCGGTTGGAACTAACCTCATCCGTGTTTACACAATGCGATATCTAGGCATATATTAGAGCTCAAGCCTAAGTCGGCTACACACCATTCGAGCTCGCTGACAAATGCAAAACATTGTAATACTTACCTCCCCCCCCCCTCCCACAACGGATGGATTAATATGATTGCGCTTCTTTTGTGGAACGCACCCACAGTCGTGGCTTTCCCAGCGCGGAGATACAATGCCAGAGTGCCCCCAGCATCGCGGTCCAACCATTTTTCACGAAGCCCCCGTTTATTTTTGACGGCCAGGCGGCACCGATCATCGAACCAATCATCGCGGAACTCCAGAGGTCCTCTACCGACGGCACCTTGTGCCGCGGTGGCCATGACCGACCGTACAGAGCGCCGCTGTTGCCGGTTTCTAGGAGAAGCCTTTCTATTGCTACTACGTCAGTCCAAACAGCTAGCGACAGCCGACTGGTAACCCCGAACCCCGCTGCGACGCCCCATTTCTAAAAGCGTTGAAATTCCATCGAAGGTTCCCATGTGCTTGACTATAGAACGTGGATGACAGTTTGCACTTATATATGAATATGGCAAGCACATGATCGCTGTCCATGTCTGCACCTCTGCAAGAAAGATCCAACGTCGGATACGCCGGTGGAGTGCCTCATACACACCATGGCGTGATCTGTACATTCTCCTTTATGTGGGAAAAACTCACTTGATCAACCGTTTGTATTGTCTTGGGTCCCACTTCCAGACCATCCAAGCCCCTGAAAGGTTCTGGAGATCCCCAGGTCTCAAGAGGCCAAGCACGCTCCATGTTCCCACTCCCAAAGCGTTGCCTGTGTAGAACTTTCGAAGTCGAGTCCGTGACGAATTCCATACGGCGATACGAGGCCTCGGACTAGGGTTCACAACCCAACTGTTTTTATGAGAGAAGGTTGTTGGCCTGCCGCTCAACCCACTTTTCACGTGTGTGGGTCACACACTGCTGAAAATCTCAAGGCATCCATCCATCCAGTCCCACCTTGAACACACTTATACAGCGAGCCGTCTGATACGAGACAGACCGCCCGGCTCAGCCGTTCCCATTCTGGAGAACAGACGCTGATTTGACATTTAGTGCCCATGACTACAAACAAAATTTTCACTGGTCGTTTCCACTATAACGCCTGATTCGTTTAAAATTATCCAGATAGCAGCGCGAGGAGGTATGAATCTAGAAATTCGTCGCCCAAATTATGGACTCTGACAAGATTCGAACTCTCGCTCTTGGGGTTGATAACACTTGGTGGTGTACACCTTAACCACACGGCCACCAAGCGATATATATGATAATCTTTAACATTTTTATTACAGAAGTCCTAGGGTTCCTAATAGTGTCGCTGTAAAGATCAAATAATTTTCTAACAATTTGTGATAAACATGAGAAAATTTTGAAACACTTTACTACAGATAGGAACTAGAATGTTTCTAATTGAATATTTTATTTAATAAGTAGTGCGCTTACCTCTGGTGGGGGCTTTGACCACTTTTCAGTAAAATAAACTTTATAATTTAAATTATAGAGGAGCACAAGGAGGTAGGCTTTTTAGCCGATCTTGACCATAAAATGTGCCGACGCAGTGCGCAATGGATCTCTTGTACACTGCGTCGGCACATTTTATGGTTGCTAATCGAACCAATCCATCCTCTTCGGTGTAGGTGTCGAGCACTCGTTCCAACTTCCAGCGTGTGGTGGGCAATTGTTCTTCTTTCAACAGTAGTAAATCGTAGGTCAACAAGTTTGTTTGCAATTTAGTCCGGTTTGAAGTTGTTGGATTTCCAGAAGCTTCTTACTATTTCCTCAACCAAATGCCATCTTGCCTTTAGACCTAAGAACTCAATGTCTCCACATCAGGATTGTTGATCAGTGGTGTCAATTTGGGCCATGACAGCATATAGTTTTCCTCGAAGATCAGTGTTGACTCTCCTATTATTATCTTGAAATGAAACTTGATTGATTTGACGCCTGCCTCCCAATAATGCCCTCGAAGTGAGGAGTGTGAGGTGGAATGAAATGTCAATTTGTTCCATCTGTCGCCAACATAGTCGCTACGTTATTTGGTAGTGTTACCATCATGGCGTAATCGTAGTTCTTTTTTAGACCGTATCAACCCTACGAAGTAAGTTCCGTTGTCGGAGTAAATGTTTGTGTCCAACCCTCTCCTCGAAACGGACCTCTTGTATGGGGCAAATAAAGCCTCTTTTGTTTATGAGCTCACTAACTCAATGCATATGGCTTTTGTTCATGCATATAAATGTTGCAATGTAGCCCTTACATACCTTGTAGCTCTTTCCTCCAGTTGACTTTAGTTGGTTTAAACCAGCATAATCGATTCCAGTGTTAGCAAATGCTCTTCGCGGCTGAACCCTGGCTGCGGGTGAAGTGCCCATAAGGTGCTCCAACTTGTGTTGTTTGGGGCGGAAGGTTCAAGGTGTTTGAAGCCCTTAAACACTCGATTTCGCGATTAAAGTCTTGAATATATATTGAAGTCCTTGTACGATTTGTGCTGATTGAATCGATGACAGTACTCTACAATTCGCTTTGTTAAACATGTTATCATTTGGTGTAACTAAATTAATTGATTTGGTCTTATCTTTTAATTATTCTGGTTGTAATTCAACTCCCCAAACATTTTAAACTTCCGTCGATCACCATGAATACAAGCGAAGCTGATGGTCGAATCAGACAAACAGTAAGTTCTAATGTCCGCTAGTATCATGGCGCCTTGAACGTGCGCCACGTGTTTTTGACATTAATAAATGTGTGGTGATGGAGGTGGCTTCTTTTATCAGAGCTTCGGCAATAAATTGCTGCGGCATATGCTAACTCCAAAGCATCAGCGAACCCATGTAATTCCATAGATGATTTCCTTGTGGAGCCAATCCAACGCGGTATCATTGTATGTTTCATTGCTGACATTTCTTTTGTGTATTGAATCCATTTGTTGTTCAATGCAGTAATGGTTATCGGTGGCAACCATTCGTTTTGGTCGAACAGTTTGGATGAGTCCGACAATGATGCTCGCTTGGTTTGTTGTAAATTTGAAATATATAGATTTGACACATCAAAGTCAAATACATCCTGCAGAGGATGATATATTATACCCAAAGTGTTGACGCAATCATTCAACTTAATTGATAAGATGCCCGTTCGATGGAATTTGGGTTGGATGCCCATTTGCAAAGATTTAAACCATCTTGTTCGGTAGTTGTTCTTAATTCATTCACGGCTGCTACAGCTTCCTTAAGGTGTCGGCTCCTTAGAGGTGCTAGTTGTAACAGAACTCTTACTGCTAGAAAACTAGCCGCCGTAATACCATAGGTTAATTGTGTGGTTCTCTACACACAATTCTTTGAAAATCCCGATCTTTAGGTATCCATACCACACATACGATAAACTTGTGCTTCCGCCATTTAAGTAGGATGTCGGCGAGGTCTGGCTAAAGTTTAGGACCAGCCATCATTAAGTCGTTCAATGATGCACCGGTGGTGGTGTTTGCTGAGACATCGAATACCATACGGAGTTTAGTTGTGCTGCTATCTTGTTTCAGAACTCCGTGATGTGGGATATAATAACTTTGATTAACTGTCTGTTGTTCTTTTTCTAGGTTGATGTATGCCTGGATGAACTGGTGATAATTTTGTTTAAACGGTGGATCCCTCACAAATTTACTTTCCAGTTGTATTATGTAGTGTGGCTGCAGCCGCTTTCTCGCCTAAGTTAGAAGTATCCGATTTAAAGGGAATCTTTACTGTATATTTACCTGTTTGCTTTTCCAGGGTAGTTCTCGATAAATAACTTAAGTTGTGCTTCTATTGCTGTGGTTGTTGTCTTGGTTGCTGATGCTCCCGATGACAATACATCCGAACTCAGTGTTTTGAGCTATTGGTTGATGTTGTTCGCCATTTATTAGACCATTGGTGGCAATGGGTGGACAATAATCGGGGCCTAACACCATATCAATTGATTTTGATTGATTGGAAAGTGGGTCGGCGAGTTTTAGATTTTCGAAGTGTTTCCATAGTTATTTGTATTGATGCTGATTTCGGGAAGTCTTTGAGTGAGTTTCTCGAAATCAATGTTTATACGGAATTCACCATCGAACCTTGATGCTAAGTTTAGACTCATAAAGTGACTGCAGGTGCCGGCTTGGTTTCCTCCGATACCCGAAATATTGACATTGACCTTTTTCTTTTGAGATTAAGCTTGTTAGCCGCCTTGGAGGTGATTAATGTGGTTTGGGATCCCACGTCTAACAGACCTATATGGTGCCTGACCGACCATTACTCGTCACAATTCTGGTGTCTGTTAGTTTACTAACAAAGATGGTTTGGCAGAATAAGACGCAATGTAGGAATGTGTGGTGATGTCCCTTACAGACGATGCATACATTGATCTTGCATGAGCCACCGTGTTGTTCGAGACATCTTACACAGAGAATCGACGTGTTCATCAAGCTAAGCTTTCTCCAATGTCGTCAGTTTTTTCGAATTGGCCGTATTGGTTGAGCGGGTGACGTTTGGAACATGTTGTTGTGCAGCCGATGAATTGTCTTGTGTTTTCCTTGATGTTGCTTTAGCTCTGCCCATTGCTTCTAAAGACTGGAATCTCCTTTCCAAGAAGTTGAAATATTATGTTATTGTTGCTAGCTCCCTCAGGGTTGGTTAAAGTTGATTTATATTGCCGATGTTATGCGTTCGATGTTATGCAGCATTTCTTTGGTATTGTCATGCATGTTCCAAATTGCTCCTGCAGATGCCGCTTGCATCGTTGGTGCAGATACTAGTGAGTTGAAATATTTGTTTGCAAGGAGCCGGGGATTCTTGTACCTGGCGTACGTTTGAGAGATGGCTGATGAGTTGAATCGTACGTTTCTGGACGTGTGACTTTAAATAAGTCAGTTTGACTGTATCGGAGAGTTCGTTGTTTGTATGATGAAGTCCGTGAATAAATCGTTGAACGAGCTGCAAATTTCATAATCTCCGGTGAATGTTGGTATATCCATATTCAGTAGTTTGATGCTGCGCAGCTCCCTCGGCTGCAGTCAATGTATGTGTTGATATAATTGACGCATGAGTACGTCTTGTTTTTTGAACAGCGGGTTGTCAAGCTACTAAACCTGTTTTGATCATTACTGTCGTTCTTTGGACTGTTGACACTAAATGATAACGATTATAATTGATCTGATAACGACTTTAATCGCTGTTGTAATCGAGCCAGCAGAACTTCGTAATTTGCTGTTACCTGCTTCCTATCTTTAAGATAGGGATGGTTATCACTTAGAGGCGACAACTCAATGGTTTTATCGTCGGTTGAGATGAAATTTGCAATACGTCCTTGTAGATAACTCTGGCTCTAGTTCTGACTTTTGCGATTGTTGCCGTCATTTCCATAGTTCCGCCTCATGGTGGATATCTTGTCGGCGATGACATCTTGTTGTTTGATGAGTTCCTCTGTTTCGAGGGTCATGATGAGTTATAGATGAAAACTTCGCGGAAGATGTTCACGAGGTCTCACCTACATGGTCAGATAGATCAGCCAAGACCCTGTGAGTATGGTGAACGGGATCTAATTATGATGATTTTGTAACTTGTTCAAAAATGTTAACGGGATTGCTTTTATACTCGTATATTCGAATAGGTCAGAAAATTTTCTATCTATATTGTGTAAACGGGGCCCGAACGATGATTCTTCCTTACCAAACAAGTTACGAATCCGATTTATGGTAAAAACAATCAAAAAACAAAAATCCTTGAGATGTTCACAGGATCACGTTTATACCTTTCGATAGTTCAAAGATTCAACTTTTGATAGTTTCGGACAGGGTTCGGTTATGATGATATTTACTGTGCCATACACGACTTAGAAGTTTCATAAATTTGAATAATTGTGGGATTCTATGTGTAACAGCAATTTTTTATTCCTTCTATTAAGCGGAACACGATGCATTGGTAGAGGATGGTACTGCCAGCCACTGCAAAATAAACTGGCGCGATTGGAACTATAGATAACCCTAGCAATCCAGAATGCATTGACCAAGATACGTGTAGGTAGTTCTGTGATGTAGTTTCCAAAAACACTTATATCTGCATGGTTTCTTGTTTTATGCTCCACTGTATATAGGGCCCTAAAAAATTTGAGAAGAATTACGGACGTTAGTATCTCCGATTCCCCTTCGAAAATTTTAGCTTTTCCAAAAATCATATTTCAGAATAGCTTGTACGTTCATTTTCTCGATTTTTACATGAGGGTGGATTTAAAGAAGAGCCTAGTACAGAGGATTTAGTTCCCTGATAAGTACCACCATAGCAGTCAAAATAAATGGTTTGGTGTTTTGCTATTGTATAGAATCGGCTTTGAGAAATCAAAACCTTTTAAGAGTCAGGACGTCACATGTGAAGAATATATGTTAAGAATTTGCATCGTTCATTTGCGGTTCCTTGGGTATTTCTCTATTGTTTGAAATAGAGTCCGTGACCGTTAAGTGACTCCTGTCCTCTCATGTGTCAAACTGTTATTGAGATCTGAATCGGTCCAATTTGTGTAGTCGTTCTAGATGTCCGATGTTATAATTAAGAAATTCTTTAGATTATCTCACAGTCTTCTTTTGGTACATTCTGTATACCGGTAGGCGCACTGTGAACCCAGTGTATCTTATAGATATATGTTGGAGAAGGGAGGTTAAAATATTCTAGTTTGGTCGAGATACGACTATGTCTTGGTCTGTTAATCGCCCTGGAACCGGCTTGATACTCTGGGGTGTGAGGCTCAAATTCTCCTTGAGAGCACCAGTGGGGAAGTTTTTTTAGCTCCTATTACATTTAGGCAAATTATCCTCTGATTTTTAATTTTTGCTATGCCACATATGAAATCTTAGGACGATTAATGCTTTGGTGTAGCCTTAGTTTCATTTATGGATTAATACTCTACGTTTTGGCAAACAATGATATACGAGACGTGAAACATCACTGAAACTATAGCACCCAAGAGGTGTTTTCCTTCAATTTAGAAACAGAGCGCACACGATTTCTCTGGGTTTAACTGATATTAATCTTGCTACATCAGTTAATTACATGGGATCACTCCTGCTTGGGATAGCCTTCCTCGTTGAGAAAGTATTAGGTACTCTTTAATTCACCAGGGGTGAAAATATAAACCGACCGCCTGAAGAATTCTGATTGAATGAAAAATTAGTGCATGTTAAAGTCCCTGTTGACTGCTTGATTATCAAGAAATATAAATTCGGGGAATTGCACTCTTCTCATTTAAAGTGATACCAGTGTATTTTTATGTTCTAAGGAGGGAGCCTTTTGTAAGTGACAAGCCGACTGGAGCTTGTCGATTTTTTGGGCGCGCAACTCGCAGCTATTTCTTAGTGCTGTGTAATATCTAGTGAGAGAAGTCCGACCGTCCAGTCGTTTATTCGTATTACCCTGTTAAACAGTTTACGAACTTCCCTCCATGAATTTGATCTAGATCCCAACACGAAGCATTCCTAGTGCTCTTGGTGCCAATCAGGGTGTCTTGTATGGTAGAAGTCTTTTATTGCTTTGGTGAGGTTATTTGCAGTGCTTCTCCAGACTATATACCTATGTTGTGATGACCCGATGATAAATTTTTGATGATGTGCTTTACAACAGTATCAACGAAGGAAAGAAGGCTACGGCAAATTTATAGTTGTTTAGATCTTGATGGGAACAGTTCCTACTTTTATAATCTATTTTTTATGTTCTTATCTACACTGTACCATCTGGATATTAAGGCCAGACGGACAATTCAGGTTTTGATGTCTGATGAAGAGGAGGCATAGTTTTTATACGTGCCCGGTACGCCCTGATGCCAAGTATAATTAATATTATGAATTGAAAAACCTGGTCTAGGAAATTATTGCTTAGTTTTGCTGTCGCTTTTTCGGTGACTTGTCTGTTTTTGATTCCGTTCCTTTCTTGTAATTTTTCAATCGGAAGTATACCGACCCAAAAATCCAATTTATTGTCTAGTTGGGACCTTTACGGTTCTCCGCAATTTTGAGTGGGGTATAGAGATTGGTGACGTTTTATTTTTTTATTCGCCTCGTTACTGTCGTGTAGCAGGTAGACGAGGAGACTTTTAGGTGCGCGATTTTGTGGTACCAATTAATTATTCAGTTGTTTCTAGTAAAACCTTGGGAAACCGTGCCACTGTAACGATGCTGTTGTTGATGCTTGATTCTGCCAGCTACCTAGCTCATTACCTGCGCTTGATTATTTTGTAATTATTTTTCTTTGGACCATTCTCAAATAAAGTTTGAGCTTTCTATCCAGGTAGATGCGCATTTCTTTTTTTCTTGGTCGTCTAAACTGACACATCATGTTGGTCCTTGTATATTGGCATGTTGGCACCTTGTGCTGCACCACATTCCACAGTGATTGTACTAGACGATTCAGATCGGAAATGACGACCTTGTCCCTGAGATTGTTGCATTTTGACGAGCACCACCCTCATGGCTTTTATTGGCAATACTATGCGTACAGTATATTTAATGAGGAACTAATGTCCGCCATAGTAGAACTTCTTACTGCGATAAAGCTACTTGAAAGCGAAAAGGACTACGTATTCAAAATTCCGTGCTACTGGCCAAAGTATTTTCTTGAGGACTATTTTGATCATCTCTTCTAGGTCTGTTAAATTCGGGTAGACAGTGTTACTTCAAGGTGTTAAATCATTTTGACTTTATTGTGGCTGATTTATAAAACTTTCAAAAACGTAATCTATAGTATCGACTAAAAGTAAAATTGATTATTGAAATAATTTTTTAACGACATTTTTGACTTCTTTTTCGTGGTCATCTCCGCCTTCCAAGTGTTTCGTAAGAACCTTTTCGTGTTTTAAAATTTCAAATTAGTCCATGGGTTTTTGTAAGGCTGCTTTTTATGTTCCAGGTCATAAAAAGCCATTTTTAGCGCCATTTAGTTTTGAATGACATTTGTCAGTTCGCATTTCACAGTCCTAGAGAGTGGTCGATAAAAATTTGCCGCAACAAAGTGTTGAAATTATTAAAACATTTTATTTAAACAATAGTTCAATTGTGAATACGCGAAGAAAATGGCGTAATTTTTTCGAGTTAATTATTTGCCAAGCAAGTTAACGGTTCAGTGTATAATGAAAAAATTTGCATACACTGAGATAAAGTGATGACAGTTAAGCGAACGTACATAAGAAAAGATTAATGAAGTGAGGCAGAATTTTGCTGAATGTCCAGGTACCTCTTATCGGTGCCGTGTACACGAATTGGGAATGTCTTCATCACATTTCTTAAAAATTCTTAAAAAAGATTTGTGTTGTTTTCTGTATAAAATTCAATTGACACAAGAGCTGCATAGGAAAATGGCCATGAACTGTGGCGAGATTGGAGTACTCGAGTGTGACAGCTCGGTTTTACGACTAGCATTTTTGGCAAAAAATCATTATGAGCCGCAATGCATATTTCGACGTGGCTGGCTTTGTTAATAAACAGAATAGCCGCTATTGGGACACTGAAAACCGTTAATTGATTCACCAAAGATCACTAGACCCTCGTAGAATAACAGTATGGTGCGCCATTTCAAGATATGTTGAAAACTTTCTTGTACCCTAATTGAGTTAATTAGACCTACAGAACATGTAGTTCCAATAAGACGGTGCCCCATCATACACAGCAGTAATATTTCGCGGCTGAATAATGTCTAAAGGTGGTGATATCGAATGGCCACTCGCTCCTCTGATTTGACCTCGCCCGATTTCTTCTTATGTGGGTACTTAAAGGAAAAGGTGTACAGCAATAAACCAACCACCACCTCAATGCTTAAGGACAATGTTTGCAGAAAGTCTGCAAAAATCTTATGAAAAATGTGTAAGTTCTTTTATTTGCCTTTGCTCCATGGCCAGAGGCGACTACTTGACCGACATTATATTCCAAATAATGTTAAAATTAAATTATAAAATTGTATTTCATTTAAAAGTTATTATAAAACTTTGACCTGTGGCCCTATTCTGGCTTTCTCGGGGAATTGTGAATTGGGAAAATATTTTGCTGTAATTACAAATTGAACTAATTCCCAAATATTTATTTTCCGTTCTCAAATGTGTATTCTGGAATGTAAAATGGAATTATTTTTTCCCAATAAAAAAAATTCTCAATCGCCAGAATTCACTAGGGAATAATAAATTCCCAACTGCTACAAAAACGTCACTACTTCTCAGTTCCCTATTCCCGGGGAAAACCAGAATAGGGCCACTGGATCATAAAAAGCATCTGTATAGTCATAGTTAAAAAATCACAGAGCATGGATTTCTTTGTGTCGTACCAAATACAATAAATTCATAATCTATTAATAGATCAAGTCGCACTACCAAATTTTTCGTTAAAATCCTGCACTCTCATCTCTTGAGATTATACATCCTATAAAAAATAGGATAATTGTGGCTAGCAAAATTCGTCTCTTTTGGATTTTATTAGAAATTAATGGTGGAGTTTTTTATTTTCGAACAAATTGGTTCTCAGTGAAGTTGTTTATTCTTGCATATCTGTAGTGTAGTACGATTCGCGGGACAATTAAAGCAAATCCATGAACTCGGGACGAAATATTAAAAGTGGGAGAGTTTAAACAAAATCGGGACATATAATAAGTGAGACCACAAATCGACCTATACACGTTCTTAGGCATATGAAGTTAGCCCAGTTCGTTCCAGAAAATACTAATTAAAATTAAAATTCTAATGGAGCTCGCATACCTAAAACAACATTCTTGTGACAAGAAAATGAAATGAATGAAATTCTTGTGGCTTTTGTGGCAAGTTTGCCGATCGGTGAAAATTTTGAAATATTAATTTTCTTAGAATCAAAATTTCTAAGAAATTCCGCTCTTCACAAGAATGTCATTTTAGGTTTGCGAGCCCCATTAGAATTTTAATCGGGTTGGCACAAGAAGAGTCACATATGGGTCTACCAAAATATTATAGTGGCAAGTTTGCCGATCGGTGAAAATTTTGAAATATTAATTTTCTTAGAATCAAAATTTCTAAGAAATTCCGTTCTTCACACGAATGTCATTTTAGGTATGCGAGCTCCATTAGAATTTTAATCGGCTTGGCACAAGTAGAGTGCACATATGGGTCTACCAAAATATTATAGTGGCAAGTTCGCTGATCGGTGAAAATTTTAAAATATTAATTTTCTTAGAATCAAAATTTCTAAGAAATTCCGTTCTACACAAGAATGTCATTTTAGGTATGCGAACTCCATTAGAATTTTAATCGGCTTGGCACAAGTAGAGTGCACATATGGGTCTACCAAAATATTATAGTGGCAAGTTTGCTGATCGGTGAAAATTTTGAAATATTAATTTTCTTAGAATCAAAATTTCTAAGAAATTCCGTTCTTCACAAGAATGTCATTTTAGGTATGCGAGCTCCATTAGAATTTTAATCGGCTTGACACAAGTAGAGTGCACATATGGGTCTACCAAAATATTATAGTGGTCAGTTTGCTGATCGGTGAAAATTTTAAAATATTAATTTTCTTAGAATCAAAATTTCTAAGAAATTCCGTTCTACACAAGAATGTCATTTTAGGTATGCGAGCTCCATTAGAATTTTAATCGGCTTGGCACAAGTAGAGTGCACATATGGGTCTACCAAAATATTATAGTGGCAAGTTTGCTGATCGGTGAAAATTTTGAAATATTAATTTTCTTAGAATCAAAATTTCTACGAAATTCCGTTCTTCACACGAATGTCATTTTAGGTATGCGAGCTCCATTAGAATTTTAATCGGCTTGGCACAAGAAGAGTCACATATGGGTCTACCAAAATATTATAGTGGCAAGTTTGCCGATCGGTGAAAATTTTGAAATATTAATTTTCTTAGAATCAAAATTCCTACGAAATTCCGTTCTACACAAGAATGTCATTTTAGGTATGCGAGCTCCATTAGAATTTTAATCAGCTTGGCACAAGTAGAGTGAACATATGGGTCTACCAAAATATTATAGTGGTCAGTTTGCTGATCGGTGAAAATTTTAAAATATTAATTTTCTTAGAATCAAAATTTCTAAGAAATTCCGTTCTACACAAGAATGTCATTTTAGGTATGCGAGCTCCATTAGAATTTTAATCGGCTTGGCACAAGTAGAGTGCACATATGGGTCTACCAAAATATTATAGTGGCAAGTTTGCTGATCGGTGAAAATTTTGAAATATTAATTTTCTTAGAATCAAAATTTCTAAGAAATTCCGTTCTACACAAGAATGTCATTTTAGGTATGCGAGCTCCATTAGAATTTTAATCGGCTTGGCACAAGTAGAGTGCACATATGGGTCTACCAAAATATTATAGTGGCAAGTTTGCTGATCGGTGAAAATTTTGAAATATTAATTTTCTTAGAATCAAAATTTCTAAGAAATTCCGTTCTACACAAGAATGTCATTTTAGGTATGCGAGCTCCATTAGAATTTTAATCGGCTTGGCACAAGTAGAGTGCACATATGGGTCTACCAAAATATTATAGTGGCAAGTTTGCTGATCGGTGAAAATTTTGAAATATTAATTTTCTTAGAATCAAAATTTCTAAGAAATTCCGTTCTTCACAAGAATGTCATTTTAGGTATGCGAGCTCCATTAGAATTTTAATCGGCTTGGCACAAGAAAAGTGCACATATGGGTCTACCAAAATATTATAGTGGCAAGTTTGCCGATCGGTGAAAATTTTGAAATATTAATTTTCTTAGAATCAAAATTTCTAAGAAATTCCGCTCTTCACAAGAATGTCATTTTAGGTTTGCGAGCCCCATTAGAATTTTAATCGGGTTGGCACAAGAAGAGTCACATATGGGTCTACCAAAATATTATAGTGGCAAGTTTGCCGATCGGTGAACATTTTGAAATATTAATTTTCTTAGAATCAAAATTTCTAAGAAATTCCGTTCTTCACAAGAATGTCATTTTAGAATTTTAATCGGCTTGGCACAAGAAGAGTCACATATGGGTCTACCAAAATATTATAGTGGCAAGTTTGCCGATCGGTGAAAATTTTGAAATATTAATTTTCTTAGAATCAAAATTCCTAAGAAATTCCGTTCTTCACAAGAATGTCATTTTAGGTTTGCGAGCCCCATTAGAATTTTAATCGGGTTGGCACAAGAAGAGTCACATATGGGTCTACCAAAATATTATAGTGGCAAGTTTGCTGATCGGTGAAAATTTTAAAATATTAATTTTCTTAGAATCAAAATTCCTAAGAAATTCCGCTCTTCACAAGAATGTCATTTTAGGTTTGCGAGCCCCATTAGAATTTTAATCGGGTTGGCACAAGAAGAGTCACATATGGGTCTACCAAAATATTATAGTGGCAAGTTTGCCGATCGGTGAACATTTTGAAATATTAATTTTCTTAGAATCAAAATTTCTAAGAAATTCCGTTCTTCACACGAATGTCATTTTAGGTATGCGAGCTCCATTAGAATTTTAATCGGCTTGGCACAAGTAGAGTGCACATATGGGTCTACTAAATTATTATAGTGGCAAGTTTGCTGATCGGTGAAAATTTTGAAATATTAATTTTCTTATTCGTAGAGTACAAAAACAACAATTAAATGGAATAATGTGGGATGGATATTTTGTTGTTTTTTACTCAACTTATAAAACATTTTCCGTCTTATACAAGTTTAAATAGAAACAACTGGGATGATATAAAATAGTATTGTTTAAGGAAATTTAATTTTTTCTGGGATAAAAACTGGGCTAACTTCGTATGCCACCACACAACCCACAAGTAAATATGTTATAAAAAATCGGGAAGATTGAATGCCCCGTGAAATAGCCTACACTATCCGTTTAATTCATTGCCGCTTTCTGGCATGGAGTGCTACCAGCTTAGATATTTTTTGCTTTTGGTTTGTATGTCTGTTTCAAAGCCGAACGACTAAAGTACTAATTATCTCGTCAATGTGTAAGAAACGGATTCCGACACTGTATTTTTCCTTTACGACCGACCACACACTCATATAAAGCTATATGTGCGTCAATGCTGCACCCTGTAATATGTAAACATTTTTTTTTTGTTATAATCAAAAAATTCTAGATTAATTATCTTGATCAAAATGGGTTATACATAAAGCACAAATACCACACCGAAAATGACCATTTTTGCGTGAATTTGGTTATTACTAATATATGTGGAAAATATTATTAAAGATTGGGAGATTAAGATAACAAAAAATAAACGCCATTTAAGATAAAAATGATAATTACACAAAACAAAAGATGGGTTTAATAATAATGGGCCAAGAGTTTTCTCGAAATCGGCCTGGTTTCACTTAACTGTGTTAAGTACACAGTTACATCATGTTATGTAATAATAGATTTAATGTGTGTGCGTACATCGGTATCTATGTATGTATGTATCTTAGGATCTGGATATATTCTATATTTAGAAATTTGTATTTTTTGAAGAAACCACAAAGTGTGACAATTGTGATATACGAGTACATATCCTGTGTAGTTTGTTTCTGATAACAATTTTTCATTTTAACTTATGACGCAAGTACAGCAAACTCTTTTCTGGTTTCGCTTTACTAACGTATTGTTACGAATTTCAGGCGATCGGTACGGATTTGAAATGGATTTGGCAAATAAATCACTAAGCGATTAAAGTTATAAACTTTATTTGTACGTGTTTACTATTTCACTTCTACTGTTCACTTTAATTTCACACTGTTCACTTTTTGCTGGTTAACTTGTATTGTTTACTGTTTACATTTTTGTGCCGCCATTTAGACGAATATTAATATTGACAGTTCATGCTTGACAGTCGTTAATTTCGGAAGGAAATGGTGCCTTCAGAAAATATTTCTGCTGAACGTGAAAGTGTACGAGATAATCCAACGACATGAATCAGACAGCGTGCGCAAGAACTTTGACTTCGAAGATCAATACTAACCAATATTTTGCATTAAGACTTGGATTTATTCCAGAGAGATCATTTGCGGATCGTACGTATGGAAAAAACGTGCTGTTGCTTGACAACGGCAATCCGGATTTTTTCGAAAAATTAATTTTGAGTGACATCCCTTAAAAGTGACGACATGGTGGTACGGTATCATACGAAATTCGAATGGTTAAGCGATACAGTGCAAAGTGATGAAAAATGTAATCAAAAGAGCCCGCATGTGTAATATCAATAGAGGCGGACATTTGGCAGGCATTGTTTTTCATACACAATTCCAAACATTAATGCCCTATAGCGGTGCTACCGTGTTTTATTGCATAAATGATTAACACTCACTATATTTATTGTTATAAATTATTTATTTATTATTCATGAAAATTATTATTTTTAATATTACTCCACAACTTTTAATGGTGGTCGACTGTGTCTCTTTTAACTTCTAAACCCTGACTGAATCTTTTCGTTTCTCATTTTTTTTTCTCGTGTAATTGCTTGACTTCGAATGTAGGAGCTCTGTTCAGCAAAACGAGCTATCCCTCGTAATTAACCGGCGCGATGTATAAATATTTTTACTACGAGGAGTGCCACGAAGTGAAAAGGATTTTTGAGCCGCTACATCACTCCCCTCATGGATCGAAAACCATAGTGTTTTAAATTAAATGTAACCGTTTCTCGAATACTACGTTTTTCGACTGGGTTTACCACCATTATTCCGTATGCTTGTTGATTTTCTTTCTACATCCACAACAAAAAATTTGAGCAATTTGCGGATACGGTCCAGAATAGAGCGTACTCAAAGGACCTCTGACTCTATCCACACTTACGAATACGTGTGGACAGGTTTCCAGATTTTTGGGAATGTACGTTGTTGTTCGGTTGGATGTGTTGTGTACGTATGAACTATTGCTATCATGGTAGTGCGAAGCTGCTTCACGAAATCCGAAGAATCTGTGTTTGGGTTCGAATTTTGATCGTTGATGAAGAATTCACCGGGAACTTTGATATTTTGACCATATACTACCTCTGCTGGTGTGCAGTCTAGGTCTTCTTTGACGGAGGTTCGAATACCCAATAGTATCGTTGGAAGTTTTGAACTCCAATGGGATGTATTCCATCGAGCTTACAACCCGTTAAGTATGCAGTTGTCCGAATGCGATGGGAACCTAGGAGCTTCGTGAGCTCGGTTAACAACGTTAATTCAAATTGTGTTCCTTGGTCTGTCGTAATGGCGAGTGCGACACCATATCTAAAGATATACTCACTGTAGACGACCTTGCTTACGGTTTTTGCGGCCATTTCTCGGATTGGATAAACTTCTTGTCAACGAGTAAATCGGTCGACTATCGTTAAAATATAATGATAGCCATTCGATTAGGGCAGTGGACCAATCAGGTCCTTGTGGATGTGTTCAAATCTGCCACTTATGGAAGCTCGAATTTACCAAGCTCTGATTTTGTGTGGTGGTGAACTTTGGACTTTTGGCATGGGCTACAAAATTTAGCCCAATTGCTTGTATCAGTATTAATTCTTGGCCAGAAGTATTTTGAAGCAATAAGTTTTCGCGTAGCACGGATGCCGGGACGTGATAAGCCATGTAGACTATCGATGATTGTCCGTCGCGCGTTGAGGGGATCGAAGGGTCGACTTTTACCTGTAGAAGTCTCACACCAAACTTGCTTGTCTGGTAAGTCGATCCGTTGCAGGTTTACGCTTGATTTCGGGTTGTGTGCTGAAATCAATTTATGCAATCGTGTTGTTGTTGTACCAGTAATTCCTTCGTGTCGAAGGAGAAGATCGAAGGAGAAGACGCTGAGTTCTGTCGGTCGCTCACCGTTGTCGAGATGTCGTAATTGCCGGGACTGCGTTTTGACTTTGACGCAATAGCTGTTGTAAGTGGTTTATGGTCGGTAAATATAGAGAAATTTCGACCTTCGACGAAATGGCGAAACTGTTTGATTGCTAAATACATAGCAAGAAGTTCTCTATCGAAAGTAGAGTATTTAATTACCGCAGGAGAGAGCTTCTTTGGAAAGAAAGCTAATGGTTGCCAACACCCTTTATTGGGTTGTTGTAAGATAGCTTCAACTGCTGCATTGGAAGCGTCGGTAGTTATGTTGAACTGCGCGTCGTTCAATGGGTGTGTCAAAAGAGTGACAGCGGCAAGATAACGCTTGACCATTTCGAAAGTTTCTGTGCAATCTTCGATCCAAGAGAAGTTTCTCCTGCTTTTGCCTTTTTCTAGTATGGTGGACAAATGCGTGTGAATAGTTAGTAGCAGTTCAGTTAACCGTGGTAATAGTGCGGTGGTAATAGTTCACCATACCGTCGGATTTGGCGGAGTGATGTTGGCTCTGGAAAATTTGAAATGACATCAAATCTGTCTTTCGGCGGGAGGATTCCATCTTTCGAAATTGTGTGGCTCAAGAAGTCGAGTGACTTTACGTCGAAAATACATTTCGAAGCTTTGATATTAATTCCATATGCGGAAAGACGTTTAAATATTGACTCGAGATGTTGCCTGTGTTCCATCTCGGCGGCTCGCAACGAGGATATTGTCGATATAAGAGTAGACGAAGTCCAGCCCTTTTAACACTTCGTGGAGGAATCGCTGGAATATCTGGGCTGAGTTACGAAGGCCATATGGCATTCGGCTGGTGTTTAACTGTCGATAGTCTCCACAAGGGCGCCAGTTCTTGTCTTTCTTTTGCACCATATGTAATGGTGAGGAGAAGGGTGATGATGGGGGGCGGCAAATTCCGATGTCTGTCACAAACTGAAAGGTACCCTATCTTGTGTGACGACATAGTGGACTACGTTATGCTTCGCTGGGAGATTGAAATCAGAAGCCTTAGTAAACGTGGGGTATTTTTTCTTAAGAGCGCCGTAATCGTTGTTGACGCAGAAATGTTTTGGAGATGGCGTATCAACTTGGGTGATGATTGTGTTCACAGTGAGAGTAGTAAATAAATCGGAAAGTTTTCTGTTCTTCAAATCGACTACGAGACCATACTTGGAAAGAAAGTTAGCACCTGTAATAGGCCTGTTTACTGCCGCGACGAAGAAGCGATGTGTGAACGAACGCCTGAGACCTAGATTTACCTTCAAAAGTTTTGTACCGAAATTGGAAATTGCGGATCTGTTTGCTGCGGTAAGAATGAAAACGGGGTCTTTAGTATGTCGGGAAAACTTGTTTACGGGTATCACAGATACTTCAGCCCTCTAACCGATTAGAAATTGCAAGTTATTTTTGTGACCTTGGATGAAAAGAAACCAATACAATCCCCGAACATTTTAATTATTTTGTTTTACAAATCTAGAAAATTACTAATTATCTGGCCGTTTTCGCGTATATGCTGGAACTGGTTCAAACATCATTTTGAAGCAGCTCGCGTGATTTTTATATCGGTAAATGAGCGTACACCGTTACCTCCCCTAACTTTAATCCAGGGTATTTATCACTGTAACATTTCTTGATACGTTATTTGTAGACACAGTCGTCAAAGTAATCCACTTCGAGTAATTAGAAGAGGAATCCGAGCAACAGCATCTTTTTCCGAGAATATTTCTCCATCCATGGCTGCTTTAACAAAAAATTTTAATTATAGTCGGAATCGAGTTCATCAAAATGTATTTTAACGAGACCAAATAAAATGTCGTTAAAGAAAGGCTGTCGTGTCTTCGAAACTAATACAAGTAGTACATCCATTTCTTAAGCAAAAGGGCGGCGAACAGATATGGCGGCCAAAAGTAAACGTTTTGTGTGTACAATAAAATTTTTTTGCCTGCTGGATTTACAAGATTCTTATAAATATTGCGGTATTTATCGGAAGTGGTTTTACCAGAATAAAATTCCATGAACTAGTGGTTTAACATTTTATTGGGTAAAACATTTATTTTCAGGGTGTAGAGGGCTATGCAGTGTTTCAAAATTCGAAATTAAAAAAATTGAAATATTCGATAAAATGGAAAATTGATGTTTTGATGGCCTTGATGTTCTGGACCACGCTCAATGTTCTTTAAAATTTACAGAAATTCGGTGTAAACAACATTTCGCGTGAGCACTATGTCACAATTGGGAACTAATTTTCATTGCTCTTCAGTCTCTTTGACGGTAACTTTGATACTCTCAATGGTTTTCACCCTTGAAAAGGCAGTGTATAATTGCCCATGAGCAAATACTGGTTGTGACAAATACAGTCCCATTTTCTCAAGAATCTGTCCTTGAGCTTTATTGATAGTCATAGCAAAAGTCACTTTTACAGCAAATTGCTTTCTCTGTAACTCAAAGGGGCAACGAGTTTCAGAAGGTGTTAGTGCCATACTTGGAATGAACACAATTCCTCCTTTTGACTTGCCAACAGAAATCACTTTGGCAAAAATCACGTTGTTTAACAACTTCGTGATAATGGGCTTTTACCGTTACAAAGTTCTCGTTTCCAAGTCAAATTTCGGAGCAACATTATTGTTGCTCCTACTTTAAGAGTTAATTTATGCACAGGCATGCCTGATACATTTAGACTGTTCAAAAACTCTACTGGAACACGATACTGTCTACAATTTCGTAAACTCTTTCATCCTAAGGTCTATTTTCAGATGTAACTAAGCAACTCAAAACTTGGTTATTAATGGCGAAAGTGTCCTCATTTAAAGGACACAAGATTGCTGTCAAGGCATTTGTTTCTCCGCCGGAGAAAATGAATCAGGGAATATTGCATCCACTAATGCGTCACTACAAATACACTGTTGAGGTATTTCAATGATATCCTCACCAAGACTTTGATCATTGGTGAGTATCTCATTACCGAGAGACATTAGCCACTCAGATTATTGAGAGTCATTCACAGCTCTTATGGTTTCAGTCAATTTGATCTGATTTGTACTCGACCTCCACCAATTACAATTGGAAATGTCTGCCGAAAATCGTCTCCAAAAAGAATGACGATATTACCAAATGGCCTATAACCAATTGACACATCAACAGCCCTTTTGATTTCTATCAAAAGTCTGTCAAGACATGTCAGGGGTTTCTCTGGAGTCATTCCAAATTATAAGTTTGGCATTCCTGACTTTCAGAGCGTCGTTTGACGTCTGCTTCATGTTAGATACCGAGTCCGTTTTTGTTGGCACTGGTACCTCAAATTAGGAGTGGTAAGTTCTCTCTCCCTCAAGAAGAGTGGCTGTAATTCCAGTGCAAGCAACACACCAGTGTTATGACTTCGTTGGGACTCCTTTGTCCCCAATGCTTTATTCCTCCACGTTCTGTGTGAAAGGTATAATGTTGCAGTATTTCCGTATATAAGTACTGCCGCGCGTTAGAACCCCTCTGATTCAATTTAAACCAAGCTATAGCGTGCTAATTCCTCTCAAGGTCGGAAAGTCAAGTCAAAGGTTGACAGTTCTTTAAATGAACTGCCAGTCGAATGATATGATGCGAATTGTTGTGCATCAAGTAGCCATTAAGTCGCCACAGTGCTTCTGGAGTCCTAACATAACGCGAGTCCAAAAAATCTTTAATCTCAGCATGTTGAAATGATTGAAGTGCTGTTACATTTTCAGTGACTTTGACGCTTGCAGCATCATGTCCTTTATAAACGTATTTATAAAGACATTTTACGCTCTGCTCTGTACAGAGTTGATGTGATGTGAATTTTTTCAAACCCCCAGCACGTTTTTGTACTTTGGATAGCCGTTTTTTTTGTGTCGAGTTATCTCTTCAAAATTTTTGGGAAATTCTTTGTCCCATTTCCCATCTTTCAAACATCTATCGTTTGAATTTCCATGTGGCATGTGCCTTGTGACATGTTCAAAAAGAACTGGGGCTTTTTCCTTGTCTGGGAAACTTATTAATAACAAAAATTAGCATATCCGATCTATGATCAATTCACAATTTGGAAATAAATGAAAAATTTTACGGCTATTTAGAGTTTCCACATCACATTTTCATCCTCGATCCTTGGGGTGGATTGTGTAACATTATGGTTTTCGACTTGCGAAAAATTACATCCAAAAATTTAAAATATTTTGGGTTCTCGTAATCTCGCCAGTTTGTTGTTGTTTCGTACACAACCAGAATCACAAGCAAAAACAAAACACCGGGAATAGAATTAACTAATTTCCACCTCTCGAGGAAGGAATCATGATTCAAGAATCAATGTGTGTAAGGCGGATTAGTGTGTTTTAATTTGTAACACAGCGTTGCTCGCCACTGTGTTGTTATTTAAGAAAACCGGTTGAACAGAAAAATTATTCATTACTCAACTGATACTAATGCCGTATGGTTTAGTAGACGATGATCGGTCAATTACTTAAGTTCGGTATTTAAACTCGGTCGGTTGTTTAAAAAATATAAAATTTTGTGGTTAAATTAAAATGTCGTTGTTAAATATTAATTGTTAAACCAGTGTTATGGTGTAAATTATTCTGCGATTAAAATAAATTATGAGTACTGTTCGTTTGTGTTTTGTGACAAAATTAATTAAGGTGTACGCACATATAGTGATTTGATAATAAAGTTGAAAAACGGAATAAAGTGAATTTAGTGATTTGTGGTTGGTGCGACAACTTTAGCAATATTCGTATAGCAGATGATTCAATTATTTTAGTGGTAAGTTAATTTTACGAATACCTACCATTGCTATGGTATGTTCTAACTCATCAGTTTGCTCGATTCGATAGAATAACTGTATTCTTTTGATAAAATTATTCAATTGAAAAACAACTCAGTAGTAAAATACCGTAATAGTACCGAAAATAAATCGAGGCGAAACAGTGATGGATTAGAACATACCAACATATTTTATATTTTTATGTGTGTAAGTGGTGAATTTTGAATAAATGCAAATCCAAATAAACATACAATTGGTGATGGAACTTATTTAGCTATAGGATAAGGTGGTCAAAGTATCCTCTTCAAAGAAAACCTCGAACAACTTTTATCGCAGTAATGACACCAACCTATTTATCTCTGAGCAAATAAGCTTGCTCTGGACTAGACTTGTCCTAAAACTGTATACTATATTTGTGTCAGCTTACAAGGATACAATAACTCTCTAATGCCAGGATTCCAAGGAACAGTAACCTATGCGACAATTAAGCTCCTGAATTTTTATAAGACTTAACCTAAAACTAAAATTACATACAATAAATATTTACAAAATGTAAGCTGAGCAAAGCCAAGCATTGCAATCAAATTAGAAATCATGAGCGATTTCCTGTAGTGATTCATTTGCTAATGACAGTAGTTTGAGGAGATTATTTGATAAAAGTTTTCACTCAAATTCGTTTATCGTAAGAATGTTTTAAGGCCAAGCGTTTAAGCAAATCTTAGAGCTTTGTTTTGAATTATCTGGAGAGTCGCTTTTTCCAGTTTTATTTGTGCGATCATACCATGCAGAGGCCGCATAGATAATTATTGGTTTAATGTAGAGACAATTTCAATAACTTGTCTGTTAAGAGTGATTGGTCGGCTTTTTTCAGTTTATTTTGGTACGTACGAGAGATGGGACTGAATTCTTATAGAACATTGATATTCACTAGAACTGGAACAAAAAATAGTAGTATCATCCTCAAATACCTGGATACCAGCGCCATTTGAATCCGGGAGCGGTATATCGTATATGAATATGATGTACAGCACTGGGCCTTGAACTGATCCTTGTGTCCTACTTAGTGTCATTTAAGCTAACAAAAAACTTGTGATTTTTGTGATACGAGTTGATTATTGTTACTAGATATGGTTATGCCACACCGAGTCAAAAGCCTTCTGAATATCCAAAAAGGCGGCAGCAGAGAATTGGATCTATGATGCATAAAATCAAATTGAAAGTCTGGTAATATTTGGTTGACAGATTCCCGGAGGGTTATTCTCTGCAAGGAATAATCCTTTCCACTATTTTACTCAGCCCACTTAATAGACTAATAGGTCTAGTGCTTTCCAGTTTGCTAGGCTTTACAGGTTTTGGGAGAACAATAATTTTAGATAGTTTACAGGTTTCTGATATTAAGGTTTTTATAGCACAGTTTGAGACTCCATCCACACCGGGAGATTTTTTGTTTTTAAACTTACGAGTAATCTCAATGATTTCGTCAGCGCTTTTAAGAACAGCCTCATAGTTGCGTTTAACTCTGCAGACAGATATCCATTTACTGAATCGGTTACTTCATTAACACTAATATGTTCCCTGCTGCTAAATTGTACACTTCCGTAAAAATCAGCAATTTTGTTTGAATCCACAACCGGCTCGATTATGGAGCCATCTTGGTCTTCAATAACTACATTTGCTAATTTAGCTGGCCTTATACGCTTTATGCAGTCAAAAATGTTGTTTCGGACTAAATAAACTGGGAAATTTCCTGTTTTTATTTCGGAAGTAATTTCTGAGGTTCATCAGGTGGGTAATATGCTCAGGAAGTCTTGTTGATTTAGAGGCTTTGATTGGTAGAAATTTGTTAACAGCATCATTAATTGGTTGTGAAAACCGAGATACCTTAAGATCAATATCTGTAGTGGCGAATTTATGAAGATTTCTAATTCTGGTAACAGTTTATAGTGAATGAAGTGCCTAAAACCTGGCCAGTCGGCGTTTCCAAACTCGTATTTTTTTCACTCATGAATGTCAGAATCTATTTTGAAAAAGTTATTTGATACATGGAACACGATAGGAAAATGATCAGAGCAGAACTCGTAGAGCACCGACACAAACAAACCATTTTGGTTTGTGTTGGGACAGTGCCAAAGAGGCTGTCGTGCGTTAAAGTCACCACACAACATTTTGTGTTGAATTAATTATGTTTGTCAAATCGGACGGAATATTTTTTCTAGAGTAAATTGAAAAAAGGGTGAAAGAGTGAACCCCCTCTCCAATAATTAAAGATGTTGCTATGAAATGGTTATTGCTGTCGGGTTAGAATATTTTATGCGTTTATTTATTAAAATAGCCGTACCCGCCTGAATGATTTATGCTTGAATTTGTTCTACACACATTGTAATATTTAACAATGAGAGATTTTTTGTCAGAGAGTTATGTTTCATTTAGGCAAATTATATGAGGTTTCTGTCTCCGAATTAAATCAGTTGCAGTTTATAGAAATGATTTTCATTTTCAGATACATTGACTTTTTGGAAGTTAAGTCTTTGATCTTATTCAGTTTGGACATGAAATCTGAAATTTGTTTTGTTAGTGAAAGGAAATCCATTCCAAACAACTCATTAGAGCTGGAAAAAAATCTTCTAACTGTTTTTTGGGGGGATTAGATTTCTTTTTAGGATATTTCAGACGATTTGAAATATTAGCGGGTTTAGAGTTTATAAATTCCTTCTTTTATATAGTTAGATTTGAATACATTAGGATTTCGATTTAATTGAGTTTTGCTTGACTTGCTCAACATGTCCCTCTCCGCAATTTGCACATATGGTATTTCCCATATTCCCCTTGTCTAAATCGCACTAACATTTTCCTGCTGCGAGGGTTCCCGAACACTTTACGCATTGGTAATTCATGTTACACCCAGGTGTTTATGTAACCACAACATCCATTTGTTAAGATCCTTTATATGAAAGTCGCCAACCTGGGTTTTCCATTTGGCTCGCTCCTGCAACGTATGCAAATAATCGCACGCCAACTCTTCCAAAACCCTTGCATGCGTTTTTGAATGTTCTGCCAGCGATTTAATTTTGATTCCTTTACATCATCAAGTTGCGACTCAGGAACTGCAGTTAATGCTTCACCGATAAGAAAATGGCTGGGAGTTTATACTTGAACTTCTGAAACAACATCTGTACAACATAAAGGTCGCCAGTTTAAGAAATTAATCTTAATTTTTCAAACGTGAAGTTAACGTTGTTCATAACCCTCTTCATGTGGTACTTTGTGTATTTGAATGAAGCCTCCCAAAGGCCTCCAAAATGTGCACCCGCCAGCGGATTAAAATGGAATGTAATATGTTTTTGTAGACCATACGTTGTAATTTCATCACCTTTGAACTGCTGTAGGACCTCTCGACGCAAATTTTTTTTTAACAAAATACATTTTATGGGATACCACGACGTGCAACAAATCGCTTAAAGGCGGCTAAAAATGCTTCTGCGGTCATGGAACTTACGACTTCTATATGAACTGCTTTTATTGATAAGCACATAAACAAGGTTCTCCATACGAGCATTTCGAGTTAAGCCCGATTTCACATACACTGGACCAGCGTTATCAATTCATACATCCAGAAATGGTCGTTTGTCTGTAACTCTTGAAGCAGGAAGGTCTCCCATTTTTTGTTGTGATGTGTTATGCACCGATTTATAAATTTTTTCACTGATCTACGAGCAATTAACATCCAGAAACTTTGACGACTAGTATTTATAGTTGTAGATTCAATCCAGCATGAAGGTGAGAAATGTATATTTCGCGAATTATTAACTCGTTTATTCTATGCTGCGGTAGTATAACGGGATGTTTAGCGGAAAACTTCAAATTAGAATGTTTAAGTCGACCTCCTACTCGAATGACACCCTCGTGGTTAATAAATGGATCGAATTATTACGATTTCAGCACGTTTTAATTCTTTCACTAAAACTGGACCGCATGCATATTCGCACATTCTGGTCAATTGAGCGGTTAGCAAGTCTTAGAATTATTACGACAATTTTTTTAAGTTTTTACCAGGATGACACTCTTTCCGAGAAAAGTGGAGAACACTTTTTTTTTCTTCAAGATTGACGCATCAAATTTTGTTTTTTGAATCCTAGAACTTGGCGAATGACTGTTATTCTTGATTAACCATGGTGGTCCCATCCACCACAATTCTGAGTCATTTAATTTATCTGGTTGAACGAATCAGTCCATGTGAATATTTTTATTTCTTTATTTTTGAAGATTTCGGTTTTTACTTATTTCACTAATTTGCACATCAAAAATGCAGCACGTAATTCCAATCGGGGTTAAGTTATTTGACTTATTGGAGCAACCTTACTTTTTGCACACACAAGCGACGTATTTACGCTACTACCGGCATAAGTGCATCGAACGTAGACCACACAACCATAGGCTTTTTCAGAAGCATCGGAGAATGCATGTATTTATATTGACTTTAGTTGATTAGTTGTAAAATAACAGCGAGGGATTTTGATGTTGTTAGCTTGTGTCAGCTTACAATATATATTTTCAAATTCTTCTTTTATTTCATGCTGCAGTGTTGAATCCCAATCACAATGCTCAATCCACAATTTTTGAATAATTAATTTAAACATCACTATGATTGGGGATAACCATCCTAACGGATCATAAATTCGAGACACCTCCGATAACATTTTGCGTTTTGTCCAAATGTTTAATGTCTTTAAATTGACTTCAAAAGTAAACGCATCAGCTTGCGAATCCCAAAATATGCCAAGAGTTTTCAAACTTTGTTCTCAATCAGTTTTGTGATATTTTCCACTTCCAATTTTGAAAACGATTGCAAAAATTCCTTCGAATTGGATCGCCACTTTCGCAAATGCAATCCACGACTCTCAAGTATGTTAATTATATTCAATTTTAACTTTTCTGCATTTTCAATCGTATTCGCGCCCGAGAGCAAATCGTCAACGTAGAAATCATTAGATATAATTGATGATTCTTCTGGGTAATTATCCGTATTTTCATCGGCAATTGCTTTCAATGTTCGCACTGCCATATATGGAGCACTTGCTAGCCCATAAGTAATTGTATCTAACATATGTATAAACCTTTAAAACGCCGTGTTCACGTCAAAGAATTAGTTGATACGGTTTGTCTTGAGGATGTAGATGAATTTGTCGATGAAGTAATCGAAATTTTAACAAAATTGTGCTAAGATCAAGTTGAATTTTTGGTCCGACATGCAATGTGTCATTTAATGATACTGAGTTTGATGTTCTACACGATGCATTAAAAACAACATGCAGTCTAGGCGTTGAGCTCTCCTTAAAGACTGCATGATGCGGCAAAAATACTTGTTTTCGTCATCTTCTGGTAGATCCTTCCATTTCACCTCATGCATGTGACCCAATTAGTTATATTCTTGAATGAATTCTCTATAATTATCTTTAAATTCTGGATTAGTCTTTCCACTGCAAGTAAACGTCATTTTGCATTATTAAATCTCCTAGTTTTACTCGTGGGATTTTGAATGGCAGGCGAACTTGTTATCTACCGTCTTTCATTACTTCAGTGGCAGATATGTAATATTTTTCACATACATCATCTCTCTCAAGCGAACTTTGTTCGTTAGGTAACTCCTAGACTTCCCAAAATTTCTTTAATAAATCTTGGGTTGTTGCATTATCACAATCACTTTACCGAACTTTCTTGTATATCACCAGCAACCAACCAACCAAATTTTGATTCATATAAATCAGGTAATCCTGTTAATTTTTGTTTATGAGTTCCCAGAATCTCGAAGAAGAATTCGATGCCAATCAATAAATCGATGGTACTGGATTTATTGAAATATGGATCAGCGAGCTGAATTTTATCTAGTGCAGTTTGCCATGTGTTAAAATCCTTTGATGGTAGGTTAGATGTAATGTTCTTAACAATATGCGTTGCCATGTTGATAGTGTAATGATCATTTACACGTGACTTAATGACAAGTAACGTCTTTCCTTTTGTTGTTTCTGCGGGAACAGATGTTAGGCCTTAAATTTGTATATTAGAGGCCAAGGCGTTATTCCCGAAAATACCGCAAATAATCTCTCAAAGAGAAAAACTAGAAAAACCAGAAAAATTCTCACATTAATTTTCACACTATTATCCACCAGCATTAAAATACAACAACAAATATTCCCACAATTATTTATTATGTAGATTATTAATAGAGTTCTCGCTACTCCCTTTCGCTTTTAACTATACTCGGTAATTAAGACTCGCCGCAATGACTAACTTAAAACTCTTCATTGCATTCACGCGGCTGTATTTGTATATCGCGCTGAATATCCCACATTCTATTCGAACAATCTGGTTCTGATCTAGATTAATCTACTAAAGGGTGTCTCAGCAAGAGTGCTGGATTAAATTTGCCGCCATTTTGTTAATACGAGTTGTACGGTGTTTTTTTTGACAGTTGTCACGTACAGACCACGCGATTTAAGAATATGGAGAACTATTCGAACCAACAACGTTTAATTATTGTAAAAACACATTACAAAAATGGTGAAAGTTTTTCGCATAAATGTGGATGTATTTCACCAATAATCAACCATCACCAATCAACTGTTTCAGGCTTATTCGCATACACCTTTTCCTACACATAGCCCCAAAGAAAAAAGTCCATCGGCGTTAGATCGCGCGATCTTGGTGGCCAATGTTGATCGCCAAATCAAGAAATGACACGGCCTGGAAACTTAGTCTGCAGTGACACCATTGTTTCACGTGCTGTGTGGCAGGTCACACCGTTTTGTTGGAAAAATATGTCCTCCACATCAGTTACATCCAATTCGGACCACAAAAACTCCGTTAACATTTCACTATACCTCTCCCCCAAGTTCCTGGGTTCCGTTACTGGGGCTATATTTTCTAGTGACAGACAAGGACGACGACTAACAATGATCTTCTGATCCATCGGCGTAAATTTGGTTTCATATTTTATAGTTAAACGCCTTACTGTCGATTCATTTGGTGCATTATTGCGACCAAAAACTTGACGTAATTGGCGAACTGTTTTTACAAAACTTTCACCATTTTTGTAATGTGTTTTTGCAATAATTAAACGTCGTTGGTTTGAATACTTCTCCATATTGTTAAGTCGCGTGGTCTGTACGTGACAACTGTCAAAAAATCACCGTACAACTCGTATTAACAAAATGGCGGCAAATTTAAATCCGGCGCTCTTGCTGAAACACTCTTGTAATCTGCTATATAACCTGCCTGCTATATAACCTGTCTGCCATAAAATTACTTCCAATGCTTAAACGTGTATGTCGCACCAACTTTATAAATGTTATTAAATTCTTAACCCTTGATTGACCAAACTATGCTTAATTAATATTCCGCCTAAATGACCAATCCAATATGCTTTCACTTGATCATAACAATATGCTTTCTTCCAATTAAGACGATGGGTTGTGTTAAATTTAAAAAAGTTAACCGAATCAATATCGAAAAAGATTTTAACCCGAATAACATATTAGAGGCTTTAGTGTACTTAAATATTCCATTGTGCGTTTTTTAGCCCTGGGTTTCCATTTTAAACAAACCGAAATGGATCGGAAACCACTTAAAACAAATAAGCTACCTTTAAATGGAAAACTCAATGCTTTGTCACATTTATATTCCGTGAGCCTTTCATTATTTGAAAAAAGCTTTCTATTTAGATCTCGCTATATCATTCCGATGGAAACCTCTAACATTTTATCAAAAACAAGTTTAACCCAACATTTTTTAATGGATCATTTGGCTAGCGCATAGTTCGTAAAACATTTTTCTTAGTATTTATTGTCCGAAAAATGATCACTAAATGGCTTATGACTCTTAGAAGCAAAAATCAGTCTGATGGCTTACAAATGTTCAGTCATTTGGGCGTCTAATCCTTGCCGAATATTGGTCGAAAATCGTAGTCAATTATGTCTAGGTAAATCCGACCAACTTCGGTAGGTCAAATATACTAATCATTAGTTGGTCAAACTTGACTGAATAGAATTTAGTTGTTTAGACCAACTATTGTAAGTCATAATTGATCGACATAGGCAATACCACTCCTGATGGTAAATTATAAGCGAAAACTGTCCGATAATAGTAAGTCAACTTTGACCAACCTATGAGAACCAATTCCAAAGGTCATTTGTCAATAACCAACGAATGCAACTAGAATCATGCGATCATTTGACAGTGTAGTATTATAAATAAGTAAGGTTCGTGAGATCAAATGGAGGAACAGTTAAATTTTTAAATTCAGTCATACGCAACATTTAATAAAATGGGCGCCAGCTATAATGACAAGTATAAGAATTTACAAATCTACGTTTTAGAATCAACTTAACACTAAAATTGTTGTTTCTGGACGTGATTTTTTTTTTTCAAATGTTTTGTTTGCCTAGGATGAATGCGACGTTTTGCGATTTTGTTTCTATAATAAAAGCTGATAGTTATACAGGGTGACTGAGACCAAATGTTACTGACTTCACTCTGCTGTCATTTGTGTAGTTGTCATTTTCGCGCGTCAATTTTTTGACAGATTGAAGTTTGGTTAATTGTTTACATGTGGTCAACAAATAATTGTTCTAAATTAATATCTTCATAAAAAAATCGTAATGGAATTCAAACGTAATAGTGTAATTGCACTGTATTTGGGTGAAAATTCACAAACAGCAATAGTTCGTCAGCTCCAGCATTTGAATGTGAATAAAATGTTTGTGTATCGAACCATAACTCGATACAACGAAACTGGTAGCATCGCTAAACGCAACAGAGGCGGTCCTAAAAAGACAGCAACATCAAAAGAAAATACGAAATGTGAAGAAACGAATCCAACGAAATCCTCGTCAAAGTGCCAATCAATTAGCCGCACGTCTACATGTTTCACGATACAGCATTCAAACCATATTGAAAAATGAACTATACTTGAAGCCTTACAAGATACAAAAAGTTCAAGATGGAGGCACAAAAAAAAGTTAGGCTTGAAAGAACATGAGCATTGAAGGCCTTGGCCGAACGTGATGAGATTCCAAAAATTGTCTTTTCTGATGAGAAAATTTTCACCATTCCAATTGTGTTTGGTTAGAGCACAAGTCCAACGATAATTTGGACACAAGAGTTGCCATGTGCAAGCAATCACCAGCTTATGTTATGGTTTGCGACACAGCAATTTTTACAAAATTGCGTTCCGCGACTGATTTCGTCGAAAGAATGGCCCCCATGTTCACCAGACTTGAATCCCATGGATTTCTCCATATGGTCCATTTTGGAGAGTAAGGTGTCCACTAAAAAATACGAAAGTGTTGATGCATTGAAGTCAGCTCTTGTTCGATAATGGAATAAAATTCCGCAAGCTCACGTTCGGTCAGCATGCAATGCTTTCTATGGAAGACTGAATCAAATAATCAGAGCAGAGGGAGGTCATATCGAGCAGTAACATGTTTTTCATAAAATGTAATATGTTTTACGCGTTTGAAGTTAGACCTAACTTAATCCTAACCAACAAAAACAAACGAAAATTTGTATGTATTGGTTAAAAGTAAAACAAGAATGTCATTTAGGCGAAATATTGAATTTATGAACTAATTCCAATTGAAATTTATAATAAATAATTAGATTCAACATTTATTAGGATAGGATATAAGAATTTAATATTTTCTTAAGAAATTGAATATTTCGAAACCTAATATGATTATCAAAAATGTTATTATGTTTTTCTGAAAGGTCTAGGTTAGGACTATCTATATTCGAAGCCATTTGAATACCATTATTGATAAACATATTAGGTCTCGAGATATTCAATTTCTTAAGAAAATATTAAATTCTTATATCCTATCCTAATAAATGTTGAATCTAATTATTTATTATAAATTTCAATTGGAATTAGTTCATAAATTCAATATTTCGCCTAAATGACATTCTTGTTTTACTTTTAACCAATACATACAAATTTTCGTTTGATTTTGTTGGTTAGGATTAAGTTAGGTCTAACTTCACACGCGTTATGTTTTCAACATATTCCACGAAATTAAAATAAAAAATAATCAAAATTAAAAAAATTACAGCGTTTTCATTTGGTAACACTTGGTCTCAGCCACCCTGTATAGTTCACAGACCGGTAATGGTATCAAAGTTTTATTTCAAATAAATAAAATTATAAAATACAATTTATATATTAATTATAACTTCGTATCTAAAATAAATTTCTAAATAATTTTATGATTTTAAATTAATTATTACTCGTAGTATGAAACTCCGGTTGTTGTATTCGTCATATGTCATATTCTACGCTACCGCTTGGCGGCTGGTTTTTAAAATTCGACAAAGCATTTTCGAACATCATTTTTACTAATTTCACGGGTATGCTAATTTGCTGAATTCTTAGTTGTTCGTATCCTCAATCAGGATAATTAGGTTCGATTTAAATACGAGCACCTGAGTGTACAAATTTCGCATAGCCCTTACTACTTTATGGGGCGGGCTCTAGTAGCTTAGTAACCTGAAATGGACGATGTGTCTCGGCTCCGAAATCTGCACTCCACCAAAGGGCCTAAGTTGTCTTTATTAAGTCATTGATCGTGGTTGATTATAAAATTCCATCCAATTTTTAATTTCCTGGTGGGATTCGATCCCCCAACCAAGTACCGAAATTTTTCATCCACTACACGACTTTATCCGTTCACCACCAACGGAACATAGTTCTGCAAAAAATCAAATTTTACTGCAATTGTTCATACAAAATAAATTCACACGGCCTTCAGTTAAGAAGTATAACTGAAAGACCATTTCGTGGGTGGCACAGGATTTATGTTAGGGTAGAGTAAAAGACACACCGTATCATTGGTTTGGGATTGCCCATTGAATTTACTTTCTGCCGGTATGGTTTATAATCCTACAATCAACTTATTTTGAATACAAAGATTGAGTTGTGCTTTGTTTGGCGTGCTCGCTGCATGTTTCGGGCAAAGTTTGGTGATCCCAATATGAAATTTTAAACTTTATACTTTTAACAGTGTTAAACAATTTTCTCCCAATTTTTTTTTACATTTACATAAAATTTGCGAACTGCACTGAATCAATTTTGAATTTATGGTTTATTGAAGCATATAGTTATCAGTTTTTCCACAATATTTCTTGTGACTTTCTTGCCCTCAACTTCTACTTTTAGAAAAGCAGCTAGAATTTTAAGAGGTAGTTGTGGTACAGTAAATGAGGGATCCTCTATAATTGGTTTATTGGCCGTTCTTCTTATAAAACTAAGCAATTCTGACAAGATTTCCGAAAAATTTCTCATCGAACTGTCCATGGTTAATCCTGTAATTTGAACACATTCGGCCAGTCATAATTATCCCTATCACTTATTGTATCTGTAAATAAATTAAATTAAATATGGGGGGGGGGGGGGGGGTCGAATTCTGTTCGCGGTGCTATCCCAAAATCATTGTAAGTAGTTACTGGACTCGCCATTGGTGTCGGAATAAAATTAAACGTCTCGTTTAGTCCAAATGTTTAAACTTTTTATTCTGAATGTTATTGTGGGCTGCTTTTGATTCCGGATTGGAAGAAATTTCGTAAATCCTGTCCTTTTTTTGCATCGTTGTCAGTAGTTAATAATTAAAATGTATGTTATCTTACGACAAATCATATTGGCATATCATATTAACAAATATACATATTGAAACAATCCCACTTATGAAGGGCTGCACTTCCCTCCTACTTATTGAAATACCGAAATCGTTGATGAAGTATACTAATTACGTAACATCTACTGTCAATCAGTTTCGGCCGTCGAATGGAACTCCTATGTATTTGTTGAGACATAATTGTCCATAAAATTTCGTTCATTTTCAGACAAGGATTAGAAGAAAAATTGACCAACATTTGACCTGTTTCGTCTTCTAATGGTCGAATGGTCAATTTTCAGTGATTTTTACACATTAAGTTAGTTACGAATTCCGATAAGGGCAGGATGCAAATAGGGAATTTTGATCAACAGGTTACGATCTGGGATGAAATGGAACACAACTATGACCCCCTGTCGGAGTGCAAAACTCATGGGCCGACCCATCTTCCATACCAGTGTTGGCTGGCATGGAGCTATACAATGTGCAGATGGTGACAAAATCGGACCTATAGCCGCACGTCCTCGATTTGGCAGGCAATTGCGTAAGGTAAGGACGTGAAAAAGCGAACTGCGAAAGAGTTGGGAGTGCTTCGGCCCAGAAAAGATTGCAAAGATTAAAAAAAAAAAATAAAAAAAAATTTATCACATGGCATTTTCGGTTTCTAAATGTTTCGGTTTCTAAATTCGATTTTCAACCGATTTTAGATTTCGACTCTGCTATCTTTAATTGAAATAGAGATTTAATTAGACCAGAACTAACCTTTAATTATTTGTCATTTCAATAGATCTTATTTTGAGTTCCAAAATGAATTTCCGACTCGTTGTGCGATTTGGATTCGGCTAACATTTGCTATATCGCCGTTGTTAGTTCTCTACAGCCCAGTCGGACTGACTAATCGGGATGAAACTTCAGTCTTCAGTCTTAAGCTTCTTCCATAAATTGGGAGATTCTGCAGTGTTTTTGTCGAAATAGGTCTACCAGAAGTGACGACTTCCATAAGAGCTGTTTTCATTTTTGGTGCAAATATTTTGATACCTGTCTAGATCAGTTTTCCGAAAATTAAGCGGAAATGATGTTTTTTTGTCAAAAAACTGTGTTGAACAAAAATTCGGCCCTAACTGCCCAGGTAAAGTGTTTGATCGAGATGGAACCTAATTCTTAAGCTTTTACAACAAATTGTTAGATCCCATGGAAGAGGATGATCATCGTTTAAATTTTCAAGAATATCGGTTCAAATCACTTCTCTAAAATTTAAGCGGAAATGACGATTACTTACTAATAACTGCTTGTTTTGTATAGTAATCATGAAATTTTTTGACATTTGATATTTCTCGGAACATATCTCACCGTACAGTATATTACAGGTAAGAGAACGTTAAAATTAAAAAATACTAAAATTCGTGAAAAGCTCCCGTATAAAAAACAAAAAGTATTTTATCGTTAATAACAATAAAAGTAAATAAAAATCACTTAAAAATCATTAGATTTTCCGTTTTTTGTTGTTTTTCATTTTTCGTTTTTTGGTTGGCGCACATAAAACAAAGTAAATATGAAAAATAATGTCTACTCTCTATTCAGGTGTGAAAATTGAAAACAAAAACGCAATTAGGTAACATAAAAAAGAGTATTTTCCATCGGTTTCGGAAAATGAAAATAAAAAACTTTTTGGGTGGTGGTTGGTGTGTAAATGGCGCGGTGAGCCGCCACACACGACTAAAATATCCACTTGAGTAAATACCGGGATTCGTGCTTTTCTGTGTCTGATACTTATTCATTGTCTGACATTCGGTGTGTTGTATAAAATAGTTTTTATATAAATTCCATCATTAATCTTAGTCTTTCGAGAACGAGCGATTGTGGAGCGCCAACTAAAATATAAAATGAAAAACGAAATCTTCCACGCCAATTCAATTTCAAATAGATGTTATGAGGTTATGTGCCACTTTTTTTTCCTAACACTTACGAGTATATATACACAGACAATACGATTCTTGGCATATATAGCATAAAACACGCATACATATTTACAATGAAAAATATGTAAGCAGAGCAAACATTCATAAAGAAAAACTTAAGATATTTAATGATAAATCTCATCGCTTTTCTTGACAACTCAATTTTCTCGAAATATATTAGTCTTAAATTCCTTTTATTCCACATTTGTTGGTATATAGCTGAGCATGTATTCTCTACTACTAATACATAAACACGTCTTGTTGTAGGATTTAGAATTTTTTCCTATTTTGAGTATCGCAGCTTTTTCTTGCCTTGTTGTGCTTTTTTGTTATTTCTTCATATTTATTGCTCTCCCAAGTAATACGTACGTCTTTTAAATATTGAGGACTTGAACATCGAAAAACTATTTTATTAATGTTTTGATTTATAGTTATGATTATGAATGAGGAGTTGGACAACATTTTATAACAAAAGGAGAAAAGCTCGTTGCTATCTAATTCAACACGGATTAACCAAAGTATTTTGTGTTATTTAGCTTTAAATTGATGTTTGATATATTTATGAACGTTTGATGATGATTTATGTTTGGTCGATGTATTGATTTGAGATTAGTGCGCCTGCCGTTTTAATGAATCAGAAGTCTCATGAGAATGAGTCAAGATATGACTATGGTTTTATAACTTCTGTCTTTGTTATGAAAATTTTATAGTTTATGTACTATAATTAGTTGATTAAACGTAAAGACCTAGCTGAATGGTAACATATTCCCTGGGCCTAATTGTTGCTGCCCGGAGGATTGGTTACGGATCTGGAAGTGACCCGCTGTATCTACTTGAGTTGTTCTTATCTGTTGTGTAGTGATGAACGTCATGCATGTTTACTTCAGTAGTTGATGCCCTTATAAATTCCTTTATTGATTTGCAATTGATTTTTTAATGGCTTCAATATTTGAGTTGAATTGCTAGGTTCGATTTGCTCTGAAGGTGGAATCTAACATCATATGGTCACTCAAATTAAATTGTGGCATCTGCAAAATGCTCTCTATCCTGTCAATGTGAATACTTCTTCTTTCAACACACAGCTTGGATTTAGTGCTTTTCGGTCTTTTCGCTGCTACTTTCGCCAATCACGTTAGAAATAACCTCGAATTTGATTACAAAGCTCTATGCGTTGTGTCGGCGTAACGGAATCCATAGTGAGGTTTAGCACGGTCCTAGTATCTGACTGATACGCATTCAGTGATTGATGTATAACAAAAAGATATTCATCATTGAGGTTGGTACAGTCGAGACAGGTATATGTTATATAAAGTCCTCTGTACAAGTGGAATTTTGATCCGGAATATTACTGTTGCCTCAATTTTTATGGTTTTGAAGGTGGCTATTTAATAGATGGCGGCCTGACTTGGTTTTATGTTAGGAATGATTTGATGAACTTGCTCCTGAAGTTGGTGTTGAGTAAAGATGAATGGATTTTGTGTGCCTTATTTTCTCATGAATCTGTTTCATGACATTGATAGTTGACTCTATAATTAGGACATTTGGTTTTGTAATAACTTATTGTGGTACTGCTGGTTAGAATTTCATTTTTCTGTGCTTTCCTTGTACGATTTTCAATCTGTTTGATCTAGCACCACGAATAGTCCGTTAAAAATTGTATCTACAAAATTGAAAAGTCCTCTTCTTTTGCGGTTGATTTTATTTCTGCCTAAGGCATTTAATACTTCATTTAGTTCATTTAATTCTTCGTGGATTGACATTAATTTTGATTTGAAACAATGGCTTCACAGTATTTAAACGTTGTATAAGAGTCCCATTAGAACAAAAGCCGTCTAATTGACGAGCGGCGTTCCCAAGGTAGATCCCCGGATGGGAGATGAATCTCGATATATTGTAATGCACAGACTAATGCAATATTGTGAAATAGCAGCTTGGACTTGGTGCTTCCACTTACTACTCGTTTATGTTGTTTTGCGCTATCATTGGCTTCAACTGCGTCTGTTTGGGGTTCCTCTGACGAAGAAATATTGATATTTTGATGCTTGGTTTTCTGTCATTGTTCGCAGTGTTTCACCTATCAGGAAATGTCCGAGTGTTAAAATTTAGAAGTCATTGGGATCTGATGATAGTGGGAGAAGAGGCCGTGAGTTGACACATGCTTCTATTTGACAAAATATTGTTGTCATCTCTTCAAATGTTAGATGTTGTTTCCCTATTATTCTACGCAGGAGATACTTTACGGATTTATCTGCCGCTTTCCATAGTATACCCATGTGGCGCCATTGCGGGGTAGTTAAAAAATTATCTCGACGTGCTGTTAAGCGTCTAAACGTTGCTAGAAAGCTTCAGATGACAAGTTGCTTACTACTTCTAAGTGAATGACTTCTATTGCAAAACAGACGAAAACTGCTATTCCTTTGCACGAGTAGCTATCCCTTTGTATATCCTTTGTAGCTTTTGTTATCTCGTCCAGGTGAGTATCGACGCTGATAAGGCACAGCATAATCGAATCTTGTATGAGTGCATGGTCTTCTTGGAGTCACGATTGCTGCCCGAAGATCTCCCATCAGTTGGCCCACAGTATGTGCTTCATGTTTGTAGCGTGAGGGGTTTGCTTCCGTACTTCCGGCATTTTGTGGGGAATAATTATTGAATGTCGAATGTCGAAACTAACTCTGGCGTTAGACAGCCTTTTCTGATTAAGGGTACGAAGTTTTGATTCCCAATATTTTTCTTGGTGTTTATCAAATGTTCCTAATCAAAACTCTTGTGTTACCTTTATGGATAAACTCAAACTGTCGTGAAGTTCTTAGGTCGTCAGATAATTGGTGATGATTTAGCTGTTCTTTTTGTAAACCTAAGGACATAAGCAAAACTCCTTATTGCATTTGTAAACGATGAACATTGTTTTATCAAGTCCAGTATGACGTTTTCCTAGTTGGTTGTAGTAGTTAATGCGCATACTTCATTTCTGGACTCGTCTGTGGTTTCTTCAACTGGTAGTTGTAAGGTATATTCGAAAGAGTCTCTGAGCCAGCTTGGTCTGTTCCACCAGAGAGAGTAATCTATTAAGCTACCTTCTCGATGCACAATCCGCTGAATTCGGAGGTAATACGTATCGAATTTTCACTATCCTGTTTGCTACGTATGTTTTAAATCTATTCGGGTTGCTTTTAATCCATGCTAACATTATCACTAAATCCGTCTATGAAAATGCTTAATATTTGGTTCTTGTGGCGTTTGTTTGGTTTGCTTGAATAATTTTGAAAGTAATACTTGGATTTTAACGACGCAAAATTTATTTTAGCAGTCGATTTGGTTGTTTGTAATCTTAGATTTGTAGTAAATTACTTCTGCATATGCGTCTTCGCAGAAGCCGTGTAATTCGCTAAATTTTCGTCCCGCTCAATAAAACTGAAATTATTTCGCAGAAACTAAAAAATGTGTCGAAGCTTCATTTCGATCCAACATACTAAATTTTCAATCCCAATTGCATCCTACATACACAACCACTTTACGATAACTTCTGAAATGAAATATTTCCGAACCAGTTGGTAATATTCTAAAACTTCTTCTAAAATTCATTTCGGAATCTAATTTTCATACTAGACACAAAATTTTATCACGATCGGCTATAAAATGGCCTAGTCCCATCCCATTTGGCCATATTTCGAATTTTTTTCTAGTTTATAGCGAACTTTTTCATAAAATTTTCATAAAATGGTATAGATTTGTTTCAGTAGACTATGCTCCATTAATTCTTTCAAAAATGTTTTTGGATCCCCATTTTCATCCTATACACCAAATAGCATGATGATCGAATAAGAAATGGTCTAGTTCCATCTCTTTTTTGCCATAACTAGGATTTTTCATAAATAATTTTTATATTCCATTTCCATCCTGCATACCAAATTTCTTCATGAATGATTCAGAAATGACCTAGTTCTTTTCCAATTAGCCAATTTCGTCAAGAAATAATTTTTGATCGGCTGCGAAATGGCTTAATTTCATAACCATAATTTTTCTAGAGGTACATCCAGAACTCATACTAATTTTCATTATAAAAAACCTCTAGACCGCTAAAAAATAGAACGAGGGGCCTCCTAAACGAGTTCTCCCGAATTTCTTTCCTTAATTTTGATCGACAAAAATATCATAAAAAATCCAAACCTCAATAACTACTCATTTGCGGTGAAATGCCTTTTTCGATGAATTCCGTTTTCGGTGAATTGATGTTTTCATCTTTACAGTTCAGACTGAATGATATGAGATGGAAGATAATCCAATCCTTAAGTGGATGTGCCCCTGAATGCACCATCCATGCAGCACAGGAACAATTCGTTGCACTATCATCAGATACTTTAGCTTCATAAGGCTCTTTGTTTAACTCTGATCCTTCAGTTTAGTAAGTGATCGCATTACCCTAGACATCTCAGAGTCGGTCATTTGAGTTTCAATTATTTTTTCTGCTAAGAGTGGCTGGGATACCACTTTAGTTGCTCTCTCTCTCGATATTAGACAGATTCGTCACCGCAGTATTTAAAGTTCTTAGGCGTTAGTGGCGTCTTTGGCAGTGTAGCCAGTCATTCCTTGTGTAATACGATTCATTCATTCATTTTCCTGTTGGTTGGTCGTTTAGGATTACTGTTATGCAGTATTGCTGCCTTTTCACTAGGGTCGCTACGGTGTACTTTTTATATAGTTATATTGGCTACAGCGTTCGTAATGGCCGGCACAGGCTTTAAACTCGACATGATCCCGATTCCATCTTGTATCCTGGTAGAAAAGTCCAGGGTTTTCCTTTATAGTTCTGAAGTAGGTGGCTGCTACAGTTTCATCGCTTTATTTAAACTTGTATACGTATTATACGGCCGCCCTCCTTAGCTCTATCAATTACAGATACCACTAGATGCTCCTTGATCACCTCATTGCAAGGCTCAGTTGCAGTTATCTGCAACCTACATATTTTCTCCACTTTTCGCGATTTCTTTTCAGGTCTCGGTTTCTTAGATAGAGAACTCTTGTTTTGGTTGCGTAATCTGTTTAGCCAATGCGAGCTTTTTATTGTCGTTATCTGTTCTCTTCGCCAACAGAATATCGTCAATATTTTGTAGTGCTTTTCTAGCACTTTTCCTTGTTTGATATTTTGGTACTTATAGAAACCAACTTCAGATAATCGCAAATTGTTAAATTGTTTGCTAAAATACAATATAAAAAGGCAGAATCCGTGTTGGAAATGCATTACTTGACCTTCGGTGCGTTGAAAAAAACTATAATTTGTATTGGTTTCGGCTTAGCTCGAAAAACAAATAATTCCAAATTATTATTCCAAATTGATTGAACGTATTGGACGTTAAGTGTCATCCCAAGGTCTAAATCGATAGTAGAATCAGAATTAAACTAAATGGTGAAACCTGATATATTGATGTTATGGCAAGTCGCCGGATTTTTTCGGTACAGTATTTCTGAAATTCTTAATCAACCGTGCGTTGCTAAACTTTGTGTCGGTTGTTCAGCAGGGATTTATACAAGATTTGATGGGCGTTTCTTTCTTCTCACTAGCTCATCCATCACGGTGGATATATCCAGTCCAACGGCCCAGTTTCCATTAGAATTTAACGTTATTATATTACAGTTCGTACAATATCCCAAGGAGGCCTTCAACCATGAATTCGCCGTACCGTGTAACGGCTCCAACGAATGCTTGCAATTATTAACATGCTCGAGCGGAAATCTACTGGCCTAAAACCCGAACCCAGCTAGACGAACATTTCTCTAACTTAAGTCAAAACGTACTCTTGATGCTAAACAACTGTCGCGAGGGTCTTGATCATCAGTTACTCCCATAATATGATGAAGAAATAAAGGTACGGTGTTCCAAGGAAAATAAAGTGTTGCAGAAAATTACAGTGCATATATCATGATGGTCCTTATCGACACATATAGGAATTGAGCACTGGATGTAATTATTAGAAGGCTAAATGGGGACATATCAAAAATGTTGACGATTCAAAGACCAACGAATCTTCCGGAGGCATTCTTCTTATGCCTCGAGATCCAAAATCTCAATTTCAGGAGCATTCCTATACACTATAAGAACTTCAGTAACGCAATTACGGTGCCCATAAATCAAATTAGCACTAACAGTGCTCAACAGAACACAGCTAACCCGACACCATTACCAAAGGCATCATTTCAACAGCGAAACATGGGTTATAGTTTGCAATACCAACCATCATATCGAGTACAACAACCTCAGCAAACCTACCAACAACGACAGAATTACTTTACAACACCACCAGGAAGGCCAGCTCAACCAAAGCTGCCAGTACCAATGCTAATCAATGAATCTGGTAATACGAAAAATATCAATTACATGAATCGACCAACAGAGCTAAACTCAAAACCAAGACGAGAAAGGAGTCCCGACACTCGGCCAAATGATCATAAACAACAAAGAGTGTTTCACATAGAACAACCTGAGGACGAACAGGTATACGAGGAGTACATTAATAACCACAGCGGCATCGAAGAATTGGAAGAAGAGGCTGAGGCAAATTTCGAAATAAATTTTATAATGAATGCTTCTCCAGCATACCCTAAGATTCTACGATTCCTTGTCCTGATCGACAAACCTTTCAACATTCGATCAGCGGGAGGTGACGCCATAATTCAACAAAAACTATCAACTCAATTCTTCAAGAAACTTGGCAATGATATTCTGCTGGATTTTTATATCCTACCTCGGCTAAATACATTCGACGGAATAATAGGAGATGACACTTTAAAGAGATAATAGACAGGAAGAATAATAACCGCACATCAGGATAACTCTAAATCAAAAACATCTATTCTAGTAAATAATATTGAAATACGATCGCCAACCAAACAAACCAAAGCTTCAAGAAACACCAGTTTCAACCTACCCGTCCGAAATCCTCCATATAGATTTGATGGAGATAAACAAAGAAAAATTTATCACTTGTGTGGACAAATTCTCTAAGGATCGATCATTATTACATCTAAGGGACAAGATAATAGAAATTCTACACTATTTTTCTGCACTACGAATGATAGTTATGGACAACGAATCTAGCTTCATAAGTCCAATTATAACAGACTATACTTAAAAACTATTGGAATACAAATTTATTTAACATCATCCGACAAAAGCGTAGTAAATGGAGCTATCGAATCGGTTCATTCAACTATAATCGAAATAACAAGATGCTTACAGATCGAATATAAGGATCTCACTACAAAAGAAATAGTTAATATAGCAACCGACAGCTACAACAACACCATCCACTCGGTCACAGGGAAAAAGCCATGCGACGTATTCTTCGCACGAACCCATTGTATTAATTATCAGAATTTGTTAAACTTCAGAGTTAAAGTGAACGAGGATTTAGCAGAACGAATTAGAAATAGCCAAAAGAATAAGGATCAACGCGAGAATCTTAAGAGGAATGAACCAAAACCTTAAGGGGAAAGACCAACCCAGGTTTCGACAAGAAATTGTGGCCAAAGACAAAAAGGTTACAATGACAACAGCTTCCGGGAAAATAATCCACAAGTCACACATTAAGTACACAGCTAAATGAAAAACATTTTTTCTACTTCCAGCTCCTGTCTTTGGACAATAACAACTTCTATAAGTATTTATAAATATAACACACCAATCCCTTCTGTTAAACAAGGCCATGGTAATATAATAAATGGAACATTTAAAATAATACACAAAATCGATCTCACCGGCTATGAAAACATCTTGAGCACTATAGAATCAGAAGTTCAACATATTGACTCTTCAAGCATCCTAAAACCGCAGCTTAGATACCAGATCAGGGAGATGAGAAAACTTCTAGAGGAACTCAAGGGACGGCCATCGAAAGTTAAACGTTCAATCGAGGATAGGTTCACCTTGGAAATGGATCGCTGGGTCACTAGACGCTGTCGAGTGGAACGAATTCCTAAGAAGTGTAGATAGGATAAGTGAAAATAATAAGGAACAGTATAAAATTAACACAGCAGTTACGCAAAAATACAACAAATGATAAGTCAATACAATGAGATTCTATTACAACTAGAAAATGGCGCTAACGAGGTCATCCAACAAACAATGTTTAACCGACTCCTGTTGGCCAACGACTTGCTAAAGCAGGAATAATAAATTCAAATCTGCTAGACAAAGCTGAGATTAACCGATTGATAACTGAAATAGAAACATTACCTTACACAAGGAAGAGTTCCACCAAATCCAGATCAGATATGACGTAATCCTAATAAATCAAAATAAAATCTTTGGCATAATTAAAAAATGTCGCGAAATAAGAGAGGTCATCATTTGTGAACCGAATCATCTGATGAAAGGTTTAAACCCTGGGTGTGAATTTTCCTTCAATGAGAACGAAATTATTGAACCGTTAAACGAAAATACCATTTTCTCAAGTAACTTCGACGGAATTTTGGCCTGCAACAAATCAAACATACATTTAAAAGGAAGTTATCTGATTCAACATCAGAATGAAACAGTAGAAATCAAAGATTGGGTGTTTACGAACAAGGAAATCAAAACACATCAAATTTTACCACCAGTACTCCAAACAAATATCACCGAACCAAAGATTAAATTGGATTTAGAATACCTGCATAACCTACACACTCAGCATCTTGGACACCTGCAAAAATGGCTAAAAATCAGCAAACTAGCCATACCACTAGTAACATCATAGACACTGGAGTTATAACAACTACTAGAAGGAGAAGAAAACAGATGATCGTCTTTCCATCAGAAAAAACAAGCAACCCGGAGCCAATCGGACCTCAATCCATACATTTAAATTTTTGAGGAACATCCTCGAAACGAGGATTTTTTAGAGACGAGGATTTTTTAGAGGGGAAGAGTTAAGACATCAAAAGCATATAATCAGCTAGAATATGAAATGAGTTCATTGTGCCACTTGAATAAAATTCGCAAGTCAACAAAATACATGCGCGTGCATATATTTTGAAAGAGTTAGTTTTAAGTTTGATTGAATAAAGTGGACATTAGTCCAAATAAAATATTTTTTTTAACTTTAACTCGACGTAAAGTCTTAACTTGTATTTAACTTTCAAAACAATAATCTATTAATCATTTACTATTGCAAAAATCTCATTAAACTGTTCATATGGTACAATTTTGGAACGTATTATTGTCACCCCAAAGCAGTAAATGATCTGCTTTAGGTAGGTTGTTTTCGACACAATCAAAACATCGTTTTGCCAGAAATGGATTCACCCAATATGTACGTTTGCTGTTCTAATCTCTCCAATTCGTCTAATTTTTGAAGCTTTATTATTTTATTTATTGCTTGAATTTGCAGTTCTTCCAAATTCATTTCCATTAGTGTAATTTTTTTTTGTGATAAATAGTTTCAAGCCAAAATCTCACCGCATTAATTCTATATAGTCGTAACTAATTTTTTTTATAATTAAGTAGATTACCTTGTGACATTAACAGAAATTTTCATGAAAGCAAAATGCCCAGAGATGAAATCTCGCCGACAGAAATTTATTAATACGTGAATGAAAGAAACACATACAATCATAAAAACCCTAAAATAAAATTTCAGTAAAATTTCATAGTGGAGACCCCGGGTATATGTTAGGAAAAGTTTTTATTTAGAGCTTGTTCAAAACGAAAACAGATGGCAGTGTTTGTGAAATTTTTATAAATTTACATTTACGTTTTTGCATTGTAAAAGCCCAACAGTGATTCTCGGAAAAGTTATCACAACGTTCCAACGTGCATTTTAGTTTTTTTTAACACGTATTTGAAGGGACTAGTTTATTGCCCGAGGATCAAAATCGACGAATACATTGGTAAACTTTTAAAGTCGACTGTGGAGAGTTTGTCTCACCGTATTTAAACAGTTTTGTTGGTAGTAAATTCTGTATCTAAATTAAGTTTGTTCAATCGAGGTGTAATTTAAGTTTGTTCAATCGAAAAGCAAATGGAGTACTGGAGGTGTTGATCGTCCTCAAGTTTCCACTAGACGCCTGGTGTGTTTGTCAAGCTTTTGAATGAAATGACGAACACGGGCAGTTCAAGGTGAAGAACGTTCAAAGTAGGTACTTCGCGGTTAGATCCCTTACCATTACTAGAGTAGACCTGTACGTTTTTTAGTCGACATCCACAACTACTTAGTTTCGGATGAACTATAAATTTGGTTTGTTGTTTTAGAATCTGTGCTGATTTTTGAAAATTTATGAGTCTTTCATGTGCTGTGTATTATATTTACCACCTTATACACATACTTGCATTATGTACTCTCCATATAGAATTATTTTTAATATTTTGTTTAACTCACCAAAAATATTATCGACAAAAACAACAATAACTTTAAATATTTAGTTCAGAATGTGTTTCTCCTGCACTGCAGTAACAATATATCTCAATATTCTAGTTTCTCTCAGTTTTGCGTATCCAAAACCAAACACAATATAATTTCGGCATTCTCGTTTTTCATAAGCATATACAATTTCCCAGTTGCTTAGAAGAATTTGTTACAGTCATCTTTGAAAGTACGTACCGCTTATAAGAGTGTTCATCTTCTTATGTATGTGTGTTATAAATTTTAATTCTCAAGTCTCAGAACTGATTAAATAGTCATATTTTTTTAAAGCCTTAAAACTAAAATATTATACATTTTGTGTTCCTCAGGTTTGAAGGGACTATATATGCAAATATAATATTCCGTATACTGTGTGACACTTTTTCGAGAACGAATCGTGTACAATATAATAATTCATGATTTATGTAAAATTTTAATCTGTTTTAAATCGAATTTCGATTTTCCTTTTTTTGCTGGGGTATCCTTTCCAAACATACTTACTTCTTATATGCGTACATAAAACCCTTAGATATACACATGTTATTGATATACAAAATGATCTAATCTGGTCTATTTTATTAGATTTGAACACCACTATATATTGTGTAGGTACATATGTTGAAAACCGCACCATAATCTATCTAATTTTCATCGATATACAGATATCTATGGTACTTGAGTAGATAGGTAACCAGATACATCGATATATATACATTCCCAATAATCATAATAACAATAATCATAATTTTTGTTGTTGGTTATATACATTTATGTATATTATGCTCGGTGTTCGTTGAGATAAAATCGTTTTTGTTTTGTATGAAAAGATAACATTGGTATTCAAGACAAGAGCAAAAATCCAAAAAATTAACATCAAAATCTTAAAAATCCCATATACCAGAGTATACGCAGCAATAACAACCACCACAACACTATCAACCGATATTTTAATTCAAAACACAGAAAAATGGGAAAAAATTATGTAATTTTCCATCAATATACAACAACAACAATTACATATAGAGTAAGTAACATATTGAATAGGAAAATCCTTTTTTTAGTGTGTCTCTATGTGTGTGTGTGTGTGTTCTTCCTCTCCATCGACTTATACTCGTTTATATTTTACTCTTCATTCCATTTTTTATCGAGCTTTTCTTACTCGATGTATTTGTTGTTAAATAAACTGTTCATCATCCTGAATAGAGGAAAAGCTCCTTTTCACACTCTTTATACTCGTGTTGTGTATAGATTTTCCTTTACCCATACATGCACATATTATGTTCTCCTTGTTACAGTTGTTTTTCTGTTTCGTCCGGAATTGATTTTCTCGACAAGCAAAATATTAAAATAAAAACAAAAAGAGTTTTGAATGGAACCAAATATGGTGATGATGGTGGTGGTGGTGTTGGTTTCAACATCATGATGTAAAGTGAAATTTTCAAATTTTAGTTTTATATAACGTTTTGATCGAAATTTGATAACCTTATCGAAATCTCTGCAAATATTTATCCATATATTCCAATCGAGCATGTGTTATCTATTGAGATGATATACTTATGAGAGATTCAGTTTAAGTGCGGTGGCTACACCAACTCGTTTACTGTATGGTTGTCAAACACTATAATTATTTAGATGACCCGATAAGCGATTATGAAATGTGTACGATTAAATAAAACTCGTTCGTAATTCAAATGCATTCAATGTCTTTTATTTACATGGACCAGAAATGAGGTTAACATTCAATGCAAAGCGTTGTGGTAATCTACGTTTTTCGTTTTCTTTTGTGGCGCGTAGACAAACAACGATGATGGCTTGCCGACAAGCGAACACGTGACAAGTTGCGGCGATGCAGGAAACACGGAAACTTCAAGTTAATCCTGCAAACTCCAAACGACTGGCCTTGCGATTTTTTGAGTTGAAGCCGTTTGAACTCGAATGGCAAGTCCGTTGGAATCATCGGAATGCGAGGAATCAAAACATCCCTTCTACTTTCCCTTGATAACTGGCGCCTCGATGATATTGTCGAGGTTTTCTTAATCTTAATTCTTTAATTGCTAAAAATTAGAGTATATACATTTTTTTTTGAAAATAACTCTTCTTCATTATTTCGTTTTTAATTACAATCTCGAGTCGAAGACTAATAAGCAATTTTATTCTAACTTGAATTACTACATTTGGCTGAAATGTAAGGGTTCAACCATCGATGTACTTCTTGATCGTGCTTTACTCTTTTGAGCCTTCTAACTAAATCCATATTATCCAGTAGCTGGATGGCCTCTATGTTGACATGGTGAAGTATTCTTTGTTCATGACTTCTAGCAAATTTCATAATTTCGGTTTTGATGGGTTCTATGTCCAAATCTTTCGGAATGTCGCTATTTCTGACAAACCATGGTGCGTTGACGATGTTTCTTAGCAGTTTATTTTGGAATCGTTGGATAATATCCATGTTGCTCTGCTTGGTACATCTCCACAGCTATGTACCATAAGTCCAGACAGGTTTCAATACTTGCTTATAAAGCAGAATTTTATTAGGAGTTGATAGATGAGAGTTTGTTCCCAGTAACCAATACATTTTATTGTATTTTAATCCCAACTCGTTTCTTTTCTTCTTTACTTGAGCTTTCCGGCGAAGCTTAGTGTCTAATGTCATATCAAGATATACCGTCTTGATTATTTAAATATACTGGTTTGTGGTATCCAGCAGCCTTGATGACTGTGTCATCGGCGACAGAGGCTATCGTGTTGTTTTGTGGGATTGGAACATCTCGGGTGTATAGTAAATACAGAAGTGGCCCAAGTACACTTCTTCGTGGAGCTCCTACTCTTAAGCTCGTAATATTCATCTTCTTGCTTAAGCCTGACATAGCTTTCCGTTATATACGATTCCAGGATTTATTTAAGTTTGTAGATTAAACCTTCGTGCCAAACCTTGTCAAAGGCCTGCGTTACATCAAGGAATACTGTAGAAACAACTTTTTCTCTTCTAAAGTTTTCTAAATGCTATTGGTTATTCTATGCACTTGATCAATAGTTGAGTGCTTATTGCGAAGCCCAAATTGGTGATTCGGAATTAGGTTATGTTTTACAATTATTAGTTTGAGTGTTTTTGATAGTAACTTTTCAAAGAGTTTAGCCATGATTGGCAGCAACGATATAGGCCTATATGATGTTATTAGATGTGGCGGTTTTCCTGGTTTGGGAATCATTAAAATCTCAGCCACTTTCCAATGTTTTGGCACATATTTTAACCTGAATGCAGCGTTTATGATGCTAGTTAACTTTTCCGTACCTTTTCTCGGTAGCTGCTTTATTATTTGTCCGGTAATCAGATCAAACCGTAATGCTTTCTTTAAGTTTAAATTGTTTTTAATTTCGTTTGTTACTCAGTAAGCAATGTTTCTCGTACACTCATGAGGTTGAAATCTAATTTCTTGATGATTAGAAAATCCTTCAGCTTTTGCCCATGTTCCATCCATTCTCCTGATAGGATGAATCGGTATTATTGCCCTTTTCAGAGTGAATAATCCGTGTTACTGGCATTCGTCAACTTACTTAAGTAGATATTAACTAACTCATATTTAGTTTCTGAATTTCTCTTGTTAATTGTTGTGTAAGATTGTTTAGTCTTTTTTTGTCTTGTGGAGGTCTAGTTGAGTGCCACTTTTGTCTAGATTTTCGTTTATCCCTAAGGAGACTTCTAATTTCTATTGGATAGTTATTTTTTTAGCCTTGATTTGAATTCTGAAGTACTTTCCTATGCTGATTGTTTGCCCAGTTGATCCATAGTTTTTAAAGGGTTTTAAAGTATTGTTTGTTCAAGGTGTACTTTGAAACTTTCCCAGTCCGTATGTTTGTTTGTTAGTACTAGATTATTCCCTTTTTGGATGATATTATTCCCTTTTTGGACGCTTAGGGTTAGGAGTATCGGAGAATGATCTGAGCTCATATCTTGGTTTTCTTCGACTTTCATAAAATTATTAGAAATATTTTTGGTTATAAAAATACGATCAGGTCAGATATTTTTCTGGGTCAGTTGGCCAATATGTTTGTTTTCCTGTTGAAATGGATTCACATTCATTTTCTTTAATGGTCATCAGTAATTCTTTTCCTTTAGTTGTAGTTAATCTAGAACCCCAGTGAATATTTTTCGCATTAAAGTTAGCACCTACTATGAACCATTGTCCCAGACTTTTGAAGAACTCTGAGTATTGTTTATTTTTAATAGAATGGCTTGGTGGACAGTACAATCCTGCCACAACAATAGGAAAGTTATTGGTTTTTATATAAACCACTGTGGCCTGAATTTATTCTTTTTCATACTTTGCTTCTTCAAATGTTGGATATTTTTTTATGATGACTGTACTTCCCCCTTTGGCTGAATTATCTGGATAAGTAGTGTGATATACGCATTAGCCTTTAAATGTTATGTAGAGTTTCTGTAGTTTATTGACTATGTCACTCATTGCTTCGGCATATGTATAACACCTTCAGTTTTTAGATGGCGATCAAATGGTTGCCTATTGTCTTGATTTGACTGCCTCTCGTAACGATTTGCCTGACCATACATTTGAGTTTTATTCATCCTTTGGATTCTAATTTTCTGAATTTCCTTTGCAACAATACATCCTCGATAATTAGCAGGATGGCCTTGTCCACAGTGTTCACACTTTCGATGTGCTTGCGGGTTGTTGCATTCTCCAGTTAGGTGGTGCCCGGCACGTTTAACACACCTTGGAAGTCTGCCACAATTTTTTGCGTGTGTCCATATACTTGACATCTTTTGCATTGCGGAACTAGTTTAGACTTTCTAAGTGGTTGAATTTCCACTTTACAACCCAATAAACTAGTGATTTTATAAATTACGCTGATTATTTTAAATTGTTTTCATGTTAATTCATCTTTTATTTGCTCTGGGCAGTGTTGTGCAATTCACGCGTAAAAATAATTTTTTACATTTTTTACGAAAATAATGTAAATAATGATTAATTACGGTAAAAAATAGTAATAAATGTAAAAATGTAACCAGTTAGCGACATCTGCATGAAAATACTTTAATTAGTAACATAATTTAAAAGACTTTTTTTTCTAGTAGAACCATTACAAGCAGCAAAACATCTATTGAAATTTTTAAATTAATATGTTAATGATTATTTTGTGGGCCTGACATCTGCTAATTAATGGCGCTACTACAATAATTTAATGTGTAAATTATTATATAAATATTCATTAGTACCAATATTTTTAATAAATATCAAAGTACTTTTTTATAACATTGCATACCAAATTATTTAAAAGCGTAATTCACTTGATAGTTAGATAAGGAAAGACATACTAATAGCAGATCCATCTATGATTCAAAGGAAGAAATATATTGTTAATAGCTCAGGCAATCATACATCTCAGGAGCTCACACAAATTTTAATGGATTTCTGGAAGCGCAAATAATTATTACGTAGACGGTGGAATAGTTATTTTAGAAGTTCGATTCACTGTTGCTTTAAAAAATATTTTAGTATCGAAATTTTTTATCTCGTTATGAAATGCTGAATGTGGCACTTTCGGCTGAATTCATCAGATAAATTGAGAGGTATGGTTGTTGATGTTGGAATGTGGTTGGGTGATTTATTTACGACTGTTTATCGAATTAAAAAAAAGTAATTTGATAAACAGTTCGAACAACTCGGATTTACGAGTATTGGTTTGCAAAGGTAATTAGAAACACAAACAATTATTTTAGCCAACAATAAAAATAAAATTCAAATCTCAAAATTTCAATAGATGTAGTTGTATGTAAAGGTTGTATTATCGACTAGATGACGTATTTTATATTATTTTACTAATTTAATTATTTTCAAGCAGATGTCGCTAATTAATTACCTGTTACGCTATGTAACGTAAAAAAATTCGTGTACTTAATACAATTATTTACGTGTAAATAATAGCGTACTTAATGTAATGGAATTAATCTGCACAACAGTGGCTCTGGGCTACATGTATGATGTAAGTTCCTTGCCATGATTTTGATTGGCCCTTTTTGTTTATTTTCATACGTGTGAAAGATAAATGAGTCCCGCTATTTACGTTGATGATTATTTTATTTTGATTCATTAATTTAGTGATGAATGAATCTTGTGAAACACTCGCCTTAATTATATCATAAAACGCGTCATAATTTTTAACATCAACTACTATGATAGGTGGTGGGGGAAGTACTTTTTTATCTTTTTTGACGATTGTCTCAACCTTTTGAGGTTGAGCATTTTGTTGTTCCAACGTTTGTGGTTTTTGTGGTGGTGACGGTGTATCATTTAACCTTCTGTTTTTAATTTTTCTAGACTTAGCACGAATTCATTCTGTTTCTTTAGCTAGGTCTTCCTCGGCGGTTTGATACTCAACGTTTTTACTAACATTATAATTGGTATTTTGGTTCTGTACCGTTGAAGATTTGGTTTGACATTTAGGCCCGTTGCACACTTGAGCTATGTTTTTCTAGAGAACTGAGCTATGTTTAGAGAGCATAGCTTCCCGGGTTATTTTACAAAGCTGAAATAAGTGAAACCAAATTCCTGGAGCTCAGCTCAAGCTACTCGTACGTCCTGATTTATTCATCGCTTATTTTGGGAGCGATATGAGCTAATTATTTATCTCCAAGACGAAAATAAAATATCTAAATATATTGCTTTACAGATTGGGTTGATCCTGAGATTTATCTATAACGTCTCGCTTATTTGAGTTTTGGACATCAAAACGGGAGACTGTAAAATGAAAACATAGCACACATCAGTCAAAAAACATAGCTCAAGTGTGCAACGGGCCTTACTATAGTTGACATTAAATTTGGTATTCTGGTTCTGGTCCATTGATGGCCTAGCTTGGGTTTTATTCTGCTTTAGTTAGTTGCATCATTTTTTTTAGTTCGTCTGTTTGTAGCTGTAGAGTGAGAATAATAATCCTTTGCTTTACTTTTTGCCATTGTTGCTCCATGCTAAGATTTTCAAATGAGAAATTAAAAGTTTTCTCAAACGTTGCCCGGGTGTTACCACATTGAGGTAAACTAGACACATTTGGTGGTCTCTACATAGTTGCAGAGTTGGATTATAGTCCACGATAACTTACATGGCTATACGCAGTCATTATTTTGCTCGTTTGAGGTGAACACATTTTGTAGATGGTTAGAAAAAGCGATATACTGTTCTAAGTCACTTCTGGCCCAGTGACCATCTGGTTTCCTTATCGGTGGGTTCGATAGCTCTGGCCTGGTTTTATATTTCTTGTTGCTTTCCACAGTGAGTAATAAGTCTTTTCTGTTGCTGAGAGCCCACCTAGGTAATTATGTATTTCTATATTTTGTTCTTCTCGTACTATTTAATTTTCATTTATGCAGAGGAGACTGGTGAAGGTACCATAGCCGCCGAATTGCCCGCTTCTCTGTCAATAACTTTTTAATGTTACTTGAAAGCCTATTTCCATTATTTATCTTAAGCTTTATATCGCGGCGTCAATATCTTCTGGTGTGCGAAGTGGGACACCCAGATGACAAGTTACATCTACTATGTTTCTATAGAGAACCTATTTCGTTAGTTTGTTAAACGTTCGGGTGGTTCAGTTTTTAATGCTTGGCTACTTAATTTACTATTATTGGTGAGCGATCTAATGATAAATCATAACAGTCATCGACTTGAGCATTGGTGCGTGCTATTCATCGTATTACACAGAAATTCTTTATATCTGTGGGCCAATATGTGGGATGTCCAGATGATAGATAATCTAGGTTTTTCTCGTGTATTGCTTCGTAGAGTTATTTACTCTTGGTTGACGTCAACCTCGAACGCCATTACACATGTTTAGCGTTGTAGTCGCCCCTGCTACCAATTTGATTCCCACCTGATTAAAGTAATCGATAAATTGCTGTTTTTTGATTACGTGTTTCGGTGGACAGTGTAATATTAAAAAAAAAATGTTACGTGAAGTGTGTTTCGGATATTAACATGATGTTTATATTTTGTTCGATAAGAAAGGCGTGTACCTTAGCTTTATGTTGCGAAAGCCCGTTCGCATTCCAAATAGCTATTTTTAGAACTGTCATTTTTGATTTTTGACTATAAATTGCATAAGCGTATTCATATTTTGCGTCATCATGCTTCATTTTTCTTGCCACCATCATCATGAAATATTGGATGGTCTCGGTTAATTTATTTACCGTGGTATGAATGTTTACGTCCTCTTCATTAAAATGAACTTTGGGTTTCGGTTTGTTATCTTTGAGGATATTTGCATAAGAAACACCTGGCTGTGGAAAACTGCTGGCAAACGTCTCCAAGTTATCATTTTGTGTGTTTGCGCTCGTTGGCTTGGTGACTATTGTATTTTTTGGTATTTTCATTTTTCGTTTTAAGTCCAGGTACACATAAGTCCAGGTACACTGCGCATCCCATGTAATTTGCAGTATGATTTTCACCGCAGTTCCTACAACGTTCTGCACAAATAACACAAACTTCATTTACTTTTTCGTGTGTCTATATTCTTGGCACTTTATGCATTAAACTGGTCCAGAGCCCTTTTTAGGCCCTTTAATTACTATTTTACGGTGTAGTAAATATTTTTGGTTGTAAATCATGTGAACTCCTTTTGACATTTCTTCCTCTGGCTCTAGAGTCAGAACTAGTTCCAAACGGAATATTGGTTGGGGTACCTTCTCATGGTTTACTGTATGTCGCTAACATTTACGCAGCTTTCAATTCCATTTAGCACAACAGTCAGCCCTTTTTGATTTTTTAGCGTATAATATTTTTTACCAACTTCGTCAAAATGTTTAACTAGGGCTCTGAAGCCATCGATTTTGAAGGTTAGAATCTTTGTTTCGTTTATATTACCTCTTTTGAGCGGGTTAATTTAACATTTAGAATCTATTAATGTTGCGATTTTATTAACCAGTTCATTATTAGTTGCTTCCCTTAGAAAAATTGGAGGCGGTTTCTCATTTTTCAATTTCGTGGCTGTATTGAGGTTAGCGACTTAACACCTAATCCAGTCCGGGTCACTTTGCTCCTGCCAGCAAACTCGGCAGATCTCGGGCTACGTTTTCATTGCACTGAGTTCATTACTATTGTTTTCGTTTAGCATTGCTAAGTTTGCTGATGAATTAATTTTTTCTTCGCTGTTTTGATTTTTATTTTCAAACGGTGGTATATTTAGTTCTGTCGAAGAAGCACTTTTATGTACGGGCTTAGTTGTATTCTTTGGGCTGTGTTCAACTTTACCCATTTGGCTTGCCCTTGCACTCGCAATATTTATATTTTCTACATGAAATTCAAGTTTGTTGTAGATTGTGTTCGGCGTTCGATGTTCGAGGAAGTCTTTTTTGGGGAAAAAGGCCCCTCATGTTTATCTTATCACTTATTAAATTAGAATTTTATATTGGTTTTTTGCACCGAACCTCACAATAGTTATATTTCGATATTCTGTTGATTGTTAATAATTTAAATTTGAAATTAAAATATTGAGTCCACGTGTATTGCCCGAGTTGGGTGGGTTTTTAGCTTGTGAGGCCCTGTGTACTCTAATAATAATAATAACGTACATATTTTTCAAAATTCTTTATAAAGGATAAGTCATTCAGTTTAATTGGTTAATCCGTAAAAAGAAGAAGAACAGAAACGAGAAGTTTGTCCTAACTTTTGTTTTTGTAAGTTTAGAACTTCACGGGATTATTACTCGTTATTCTTGTAGATTTATAGTACCAAGTAGGTTTTCCGACATTGATAAAAATTTCAAAAGACCTCGTCACCACATTACAGATTTAAACGTTTGCTGATCCACATTCCACACTACAATCAATCTCCTAGTCTTAACCAATTGAGTCAATTGCTTTTGAAAATTAAATCAAAAATTTTATTTTATTATGATTGTAAATAATAAAGATGATAGATTCATACTTGACATAATATGTATATAAGTACATAGCCTTACACATTTATGTACGATATGAAATTATTTAATTTAACTATCAATTTTAATTAAATTTATTGTAAAATCGAAAAACTAAAAATGCAAAATCCCATTTGCATATTAAATCTACATATAAAATTGATGACTAGAAGTATGCATGTTGTACCTCAATATGCCACCCAAAACACACTCACTGCTATACATAAGAGACAACTTGTCTGTCACAAAACTTCAAATCAAAATTTTTTTATTTTGTTTTAAATTAATTAAAGTGATTTAAAGTGATTTTCATTCACAATTGAAGTTTAAGAGGAAATCCAGATAAATAAATTTTTGTTGCTGTTTTACATAATTTGTGCTGTGATCTGTATGGTGACAACAACAATAAAATATAATATTTGTACAACTTATATATATTTACATACTCGTAGATTAGAATTAGAATAATGACAACAACAGCAAAAACTATAAACTATAAAAATAAAAAGAATTTTTTATAGGTGGAATATGAAGAACTAATTTAGTTTATTAAAATAAATAAATCTTTAATAACAATCATGGTGTGCATGTATGTACATATGTGTGTGTGTGTGTAATGTGTGTAAAATGTATTGTAAAGAATGGAAACTATAAATTCAATTTATTTCTTTTGTGAATGAATAAATTTTCCCGCGTTATAAAGCACAAAGCCAAATTGAAAGTTATTTTCTGTTACAAATACCGGGTGATTTTTTTTCAGCTGAAACAGCTGATACACAATATCTCGGAAAATAAGCACTTTACGAAAAAAAAATGTCCATTACCAAAATTTAATCATTCCGGGGGGACATACATTAGTGATAAAATTAGTACCCCTCCTCCCTTTATTGTAGATGGGACAGGCAGGGGTAGCTTTGAAATAAAAATAGGAACCCCTATTTTCGTTGGAGATTCGGATTCAACGGCTTAAAGTACGTAGGATTCTTTGAAAATTTTTTTTCGTTTCATGATAGATGGCGCTGTAATAATGATATTAAATTTTTTTCGATTTCTCCGGAAAAGATGAATTATGTTTTGGCAAATTTACGAAACACTATAAAATCAAGAGAGTCCAAGCGTAGAACCCTCATTTCTTGCGTTTATTTCCACCATACGCCAAAAACTCGACAATGAGGGTATGGCCTTACTAGAGCTAAAACAAATTCGTCACCAGCCTCCAACACATAATTAGGTACTTAACCAACAAAACATAATCAGGTCGAGACGACAATTTCTACATTTTTCCAGACATGTGGAAGAAGGCAACAATAGTTCCAATTGCTAAACATGCCAAAGCAGAAACCACAACTTACTATAGACCTATTAGCATGACAATTACCCTTGACAAAATCTTCGAACATTGATATAAGTAGAGGTACATCAAAGGGGCACAAGGCTAGAATCGGTATTTCATCACATATCTATTTACGACCAAACCAATTGTTAAAATACAGAAACCGGAGTATTCTGGTACGCAGACGTGACAATAGTTCATCCATAATCATTTTTTCTATTTTTATATACCGGGTGACTAACACGAAGTGTTACCAACTTCAGACTGTCATTGCTGTCAAACAAGTGATGGCAGTGCGCTCAAATTTACACTAATGACAGTTCATTCCATTGTTTGTAAGCGTACAGAAGCATTTTAGTGGGAAATATTCAGAAAAAAATTATCCGCAATGTAATTCAAGCGTAATAGTGCGATTGTTCTATATTTGGCTGGAAAACCACAGCTGCAGATTGTTAACCAGTTAAAACATCTGCATGTGAATAAAATGTTTGTCTATCGCAACATAAATCGTTATAACGATACTGGCAGCATTGCAAAACGACATGGTGGTGGACCGAAATGCACTGCAACATCGCCAGATATCATTTGGAAGGTGAAGGTCAAATTGGCTCGGAATCCGCGCTGTAGGAAAGAGCAAAGGAGTTGTTACGCTTGCACGAAAGTGGCGATTTGCCGAATTTGCTCGTTATTGAGCAATATGTGAACAAGCAAAACGAATGAATTTACTTTCCCGGCCGTTCTACTGAAAATTTGTACCAACGGATTGCTATTCGAAACCAAGCGCCGCTGATGGTGATGGTTTGGGCCGCTGTAACGGCCGAAAGCCGTCCACCGTTCGTTTTTTTGGACCGTGCCATCAAGATAAATGGTCAAATTTATCGGGGTCATGTGTTGGAGGGGGCGTTGAAGCCTTGGGCACAAAAATATTTCGGCCGCGGAGACTGGACATTTCAACAGGACTCGGCGCCGAGTCATAAAGCGCGCATCAATCAAGATTGGCTGAGAAACAACGTTCCGCGGTTCATTTCCACTGCCCAATGGCCACCAGATTCACCGGATGCAAATCCGCTAGATTTCTCGGTTTGGAGTATTTTGAAGAGCAAGGTTGGGACAAAAAAATACCAAAGTGTCGATCATCTCAAGCAAGCGCTAATTCGCCGGGAATGGGCCAAAATACCGCAAAGCCACTTTCGTGCTGCATCCAATAGCTTTGTCGGCCGTTTGAAGGCCATAATCGCGGCTAAGGGTGGCCAAATCGAAAACTGATAATGCAATTCGAAAATTTCAATATTTGTGAACATTTTTTACTTTGATTCAATAAAATTCATCAAAAAATAATAATTCTGTGGCGTTTTGCTTTGATAACACTTCGTGTCAGCCACCCGTGTTTTCTTTTATAACCACCGGCGATCCCCCCCTTGCCCTTCCTGCTGAATAAATGGCGTAATAACAATTGTATCCATATATTTTAAGATGTGAAGTTGAAGTAAAATGGGTTTCCGATACTAGGCATACACCTATTTTTTCAGTATTTAGGAAAATTTCTATTTCTGGAATATGTTGCATTAGCTCATTTGCCTTCCAGGTTACTATTCTTAATGTTTTATTTGTTGTTGTTTGCATAATTTTAATAGAGCATGGATTTCATTTCATTTAGAGAGTCTTGCTTATCTAACCTGTTGCTTAGAGCTTGAAGGCATTTCTTTTGTTTAGCTAGACGAATGTTAAGGACTTCCATGCTTCTTAGTATCTTTTGGAGCACTGCTGTACCTTCGGTAGTGCCCTCCGAAACAACTGGTTTTGTCATGACTACTTGCGAGTACAGTTTTGGTTTTGGTTCTCCCGTTTTGCTAGCATGAGGTTTAGGTACATCTTTGGTGGAAGTTTGATAAATTTTAACTGATATTCCTGGACTTTGTTTTCACGTTTTATTTCTTTGTAGCTCCTTAGCTATTTCACATCCCCGGTAGTTTGCGGGATGTAGCTTATTGCAATTGACACATTTAGCAGCAATATTTTTACTAACCGGGCATACTTGGGTGTGATGCTTTCCGGCACATTTCACGCATCTAGTCTCTCTTCGCATTTTTTGGGTTAATACCCCGCTATTTTTTTTCCACTTTTTGTTTGTTACTAAAAGTTAGCAAATAGTGGAAGCCCTCTTTTGTTAATTTGAACCTTGTTTAGTTTCGATTTTTTCTTTTTTAATGATGTTTACGGCATTTTCTATTTGATAACAGCAGGTTGGGTGAAGACCTCTAGCCATAACTTTGATTGGGCGATCATTCTTATCCTCATAGGTAAACCACTGAAGCCCCTCGGAATTAAGCTTTGTAGCCAAAGCTCTATAGGTTTCAGAGTCTACAACATTAATTTTCCAGTCGCCATTGTTTAGAGATACGGGTTTGTACTCGGCTACCGTAATCGATTTCATAATCGATTGTATAGTGGCGAAATTTGATATCCCGACGACATTTATTGATGGAGGTGATTTTTCTTTTGGTTTAACTGGTTGTTGTTCTAGAGCTAGTTGTTTCTTGATGGTTAACTGGTTTCTAGAAACCTGTTTTGAAGTTGATGGTAAAGTTACTGCCATTTCTGGTGAGTGTTGAGCTTTCCTTTTTTTACTTGGTATTTTATTCTCTTTCAACATCCAATTTGTATCTCTTTCTAACTCTTCTTCATCCATATGGAATGGATTAATGCCATCATCAACTGCAGGGCTAGGTGTTATTCATTCTCTTTCTTTAAAATTGTAAATTTTCTTTCCATTCAGTTGTAAATTTCATTATTTCTCTTAGTTGTTTATGAGGAGTTTGGCATTTTCATTCTCGCACTGAAATATATTTCCAGTTGAAGATCTTGGTGATCTTGATAATTTGGAACTTCGTCCAAATGGGTTAAATAACAATGATTGCCACACTCCAGAATCTGTTGGGCCTGCCTCCGAAGAGTGTGGATTTGGCAGCATATCTGCTGCTATACCACCTGGGGTATTACATTCCGTTGTACTCATTGTTTGTTTTAGCCAATCTATACCACTTGCAATTGCTCCCCGGTAGCACTTTGCTACTGTCGAACCACTACCCGCCTCCGCGACGAGGACGCGGCTACTTTGGTGTTACGTAGATGTACACAGAGACAGCCGAAGCCCTCTAAGTACCCTAGGCTGAGGGGCATTCAATAAATGCTGCAAAAATTGTAATACCAAACGGTAAAAATCTGACTATCAGGATTGTTTCGAACAATAGCAACTTGCAAAAAAGTGAAAGGTCTAGGCTTAAACAGGACCCACCGTCTAAAATTCAACCAATAAATAGACGCTCTCTCCAAAACAAAAACTGCCTATAACACGATCCTTCCGATAGCTACACCTACATAAACCTGGGAAAATCTGATAGGAAATTTATTTTAAGCCACTTAACAATAAAGATAAAACGGATAAAACAATATTTGCAATGTGGTACAAAGATCGTCGAAATAAATACTAAAAGAAAACTTAAACCTTTTCCTTCGACTTACGATATCAAAATCGTCTCAAAAATCTCAAAATATCACGTCACTCAATATGCCCCAAGGCTAACTACTAATTTTTTTCGTTTCTTTCCAGAGTGACACATTCATTCCAACACTTTCTTCAACATTTCGATACGCAAAATAGGCATTCGTTTCTGCTATGAATTCAACATTTGATGCAAATATCTTTCCCTGAGTCGCTGGGGGTCTGATCCAGAGAATACAGTGGATTTGGAAGGAATTCAACTTCCAATTCGTGCACTCCAATTCGTCAAATATCACTTTTTCTTTTGCGTTTAGGGCAGTTTTTTTTACAGATTCTTGCTTCAAACGCATTGCATGTAATATTCGCTGTTAATGATGTTTCCTTTGTTAAGCATAAAATACCTTGCGCTGACATTTTCCGATATTTGTGTTCTTGGTCGCTTCGGACGCCTTTCATCGGCTGCTGTCCAATCAGCTGACTGACGTTGTGATTCCGAGTGTAGTGACTGATCGATGTTTCATCCATTGTCACATGCCGACGCAAAAACTCTGTTTATTATTGTTAAACAGATGCACGCAGTGCTATGAATCATCAACGCGTTGGGCTTTTTGATCCTATGTGAGCAAGTGCGGCACCCACTTTGAAGCTCAGCTTTCTCATCGCAACTTTACGTCACGATCTTCCAAAACGATTGTGTGCACTTTTTTATCTTTTCTGGAATAACTGCCGAATTCGGGCGGCCATTAAGGTTTTTGTACGACCACGTTTAAACTCAGCAAGTCAATGTTAAACGGTTGATTACTATTCATAAGAAACGAAAATATTTAGGATTATGGGATATAAAAAATTCCAATCGACATACGAAAACTCACTTGAGTATTCTCAGAAAATATTCATAATAACAGAAATGGCTCAGATTTGGGTAGTTTTCCGTGACTTTAGGCAAAAAAGATTTTCTGCGTAATTCTTCAGCAAGGCATATAGAATACCAAAGTTAATTTTCTTTACCACTTGAGTATCTTGAAAGATAGATTTTTCTGATGCTCGAAAATGGAACAATATTCTTGAACCATTTTCTTAAAATGTCTCGACGTCCAGATTTAGGTAGCTTCACTTGCATTACAGAAAAGTGTAAACATTTTGTGATCATTCTTTGTAATCCTCCTTTGGGATGATATTAGTTGGTGGTGTATACCTTAATCATAATCTGAGTGTGGGACTCAGGTTTTTTTTTTATTCTATACACATCGTCGCTGATTTTCTTGACAATTTTGTGTGAACTATTCCAATCTCGTTGTTCATCTTGAGGTTTGCTTTTGTACTGTCTGGAATTCAGCCACACTAAGTCACCTCGTCGAAAATCGGCAAATCTCCCACTCTTTCGTTCGTGTTGCTGTTTTCTACTGCGGATCGATCTCTGTCCAATCGTCGTCGCTTTTCAGCTACATTATTTTTGCGGCCTATTACTGCTTGACAAGTCGGACGTTTCTCGGTTGTGTGTACGCTTTGCGAGGGTTAAACGTTACATTATTTATGAATTTGGCACTTTCTTGTGCTATTTTAAGGACGTCCATACTGTTGCATACAACTGGCGTGATGTTATCATTACAAAAATTAATATAATCAATTTCTCGAGAAGCAAATTCGCCGAGATTTAAGAAATTTAGTTTTAAATTTGCTATCTGGATTTAGAGCCAATAAAAAACTAACTCTTTGTTATATCACAGAGTTCTATAAGCAAGAGTTGCATTTCACATGGGACCTTTACAAAATTTTACACTTGGCTCAAAATATCAAACTACTTTATCGTAAACGGATTATATTAGTCTTAGCCTTTGAAGAAAGCTTTTGAACACCCAGGTTTCTAGATGAAACCCAATGGATTAACCATTAACCCAATGGTTAATTTTCTTCTGAAAAAGGTATCTCATAATCCAATTACGAGTGATATTTCTTGAATTTTCTCAAAAACAATAAATTTGCTCAAAAGTATCGAATTGTTTTTCATACAGCCAAAGTATCGAAGAAGTACTGTATATCGGGTTTTCAATACGAGTATGCCCTTGAATATTTTCCATTCTCTGTCAACGTCAAAACGTCAGTCAAGGTTAAGATTTTTAGCATGGTGAAGTTCACGGATGAGCAACGTTTGGAAATTATAAGAAATCAGTACCGCAATTCTGGGTGGGTCGCAATCGTTCCACCAGACACGCGTTCCACCAGCCTGTGGGTGCTATAGTAGATAAATTCGGGTCAAAATATTGACTATTGGATGTCCCTATATGCTAGTGAGACAACGCACCGGTCGAAATACCGAAAATATCGCAGCCATAAGTGCTTCAGTTCAAAATGAGCCAAATCAATCGATTCCACGCGGTTCACAGGAATTGGAAACCTCTCAAACCTCTCATCTTGGCTTACACCCTTACAAGATCAAATTAGCTCAAGAACTGAAGCGAGAATTCATATTCAGCGTTGAAGCTCATTTCTAGCTTAATGGCTTTGTCAATAAGGAAAATATGCGTTATTAGACAGCATCAATCTCACATGTGATTCAAGTGACTCCATTCTAACCACAAAAAGTGACCATGTGGTGTTGATTTCATGCCGTGTGATCGCGTGATTGTACCAGATTTTTTCGTCGATGAAAATGATCGCCATGTTACGATCAATGGGGTTCGCTATCGTGCCATGTTGGAAGATTATTTTTAATCAGAATTGGATGGACTTGATATCACTGATATGTGGTTCCAACAAGATGGTGTCACATGCAACACGGCTGGTCAAACAATTGAACTACTGAAGTGGAAGTTTGGTAACCGTGAAATCTCGAGAAATGGTCCGGTCGAATGGTCACTTTGCGTATGCGATTTACCGGCGTTGGGTTTCTTTTTATAGGGTTACGTTAAGTCGTTGGTTTATCACTTCTTCCAATTATGTCAAAACAGTTTGAGAGCCTATTAGTAAAACGAAATAAACCTGAAATTGTAAAATCAGGAGCTGTTCCTTTCCATCAGTTTGGATTTAGAAAGTCTATAGAATAACAGATAGAGAAAGTCGTGGCGGAAAAGTAGATATTTTAGGGATAAACAGGGAAGAGTTTACTCCAGCATAAAAGAAACTAAAGCAGGAGTTCCACAGGGAATTGTGCTAGAGCCAGTCCTTTTCGTACTGTTTCCAGATGACCATTACAGATGACACTGCAATTCTAGCTGTTGGTGATACAATCGGTGAAGCCACATTCAAGTGACAAATAGTCAATAATAATATGCAAGATTGTCGGCCAGGCGGAGTATTTTAACATATGGTATTCAACAGTGGGGGTGCACCAAAACCAGCAATCTTCAGGTAGTTCAACGATATCAAAACAAAATACTCAGAGGGGTTGTAAACGCTCCTTGGTACACCCGCAATAGTGACCTTCATAGAGATCTCGGAATGACCACAGTCGCAAGTGAAATAAAGAAGTGTGCTCAAAACACCAGAAGAAGCTCCATCAACACTCTAACATCGAAGCTGCAAGACTGCTTCATCAAGAGGGTATAAATCGAAAAATAAAATCGAATGAAAAATCTCCGGTGGTACATTTAGTTTAGGTTAGCGTAGGAGTTGGTCCATATACTAACTAATAATTTACTTGATTTAATATACAAATGTAAACATATTTGGCTTCTAGGATAATCAGATAATTACCTAATAGCTAGACAGCAACGTTATCAGACCATTTAACGTGAAAGAAATAGAAAATAATGAGAAAGTTAACCTTCAGTCCGTGTTGGACAACAAATGTTACATATCGTGTTGGAGGTGCCTGTGGTTCGATTTTATCTTGTTCTCCTTCACCGGCTGGACGAGCGCAGTCGAAGCAAATTCTCCGGAGATTAGTTTCGCAAATGCATTTCCGACATCAGGCGCAAGAACTGGTGGTTTTCGCGTTCTCTTTCTTTGCTCTGATGCAGAACGAACAATCCTATTGTTGTTACTTTGGCACAACATTTCTTTCTTCGGGCCAGTTTTCATTTACCACCGGTGTTTTTGTATGTGTCAAAATGTGGTATTCCATTGTCCGGGCAGACAAAAACGCTGGCTTCTTCGCAGTGGCGATGCGATTGACGATATGGGAATTGATCGTTTGAACCACTTTGTTTTGTTGTTGTGTAATGAAAATAGACAACACGCTGCCATTCCACCCACATCCCACGTGTGACGTACCATTTTGTCGAAGGTGTCTACCCCACCTTTCAAGGCATTGTAGTCCAAGATCATTTGTGGTTTTTGGGCTCCCTTTTTATCTTGTACTATTTTGTCTCCTGCGTTTGTAGTCGAAATCACGAGAAAATTTTTGTAGGATCGGTTCGTATGACTAAACAGCGCCACCTCTCCAGAGTACGCAAATGCGCTGTTGAACTGGCCTCGTTGACGCGCTGCTCAGGCGTTGGTCAACCAATGTTGTTTTTTGTTTGAAAAGTGTTTGTGCCAGCGGATACGACGTAAAAAATTATCCATGGTTACGTTGAAGCCTTTATTCTTCCTTCATTCTTTATGTGAAACTTGGTTGGCTCTAACATTCCCAGCTTTTTGACCAACGTAGATTTCTTCAGCAAGTTGATAATTGGTGCGAACCAAAAAATTTTGATGCCATACTTCCCTGGCTTAGGGGGAATGTATTGAATGTGCAATTTGCTCGACCCACTCTACCTCGTGTGGTTAACAATTGTTCGTCGATAGTCAATTATTTGCTCGGTTGGTAAGAATCTTTTCAGCTGCTGAAAACGATCTAACGACATTGTAGTTTTGTAAATTGGAGAAGATAGATCGCTTTCCCATAAGTCGGTCACGTGAACGTTCGAATTTTTTTCGGATCCACTATACAACAATAGGCCAATAAAGTCCACACTCGTCGTCGTTTCGAAGAAGGTTTAGCTTGATGTATAGCTGGGTCTCTATACATTTCACGAGCTTTTGAATTCGTGTACTCCACAATTGATTTGACCATTTCTTCTCTGAAGAAATTCTCTGAAGGCGTCAAACTTTTTACTTACCGCCTCTAGTCAGACAACATTTGATGTGTTTCGTTGATTTGCTTCCACTCTGAAACGATTCTTTTGGGTTTCTTCTGTATTGGACCACCATTATATTTTTTACCTCTGTTGGGAGCAACAGCAGATGGGCCAGGTTGTCCAGTGACGTCATCATCAGGTATAATTTCAATTGAAATATTTCGTTGTTCTACGAGGTACAATTCATCATCGCCATTTATTTCATCAATTATTTGTTAATCACATAAATCCGTCATCAATGGCGCATCATCTTATTCGGGTTCGTCGTCCATATCGTCTCTACTCACATCTGATTCAACATCAGAATCAATATCTTCTATCGGTCTTATTGTGCGAGTTGGTGGGTCTACAACGTCAATATTACTGAATTACGTGGATCTTCTTCTACATATATCGTTCCCCAAATAATCGAGCCGTCCTTGCATCTCCTCCTGCTCACCTTCAGAGGTCCTTGGTTTACATCCTAGCAAAATTCTATTCAAAAAAATAAATTTACTTGCAACTGAAATCGTCAACAAATTTCACAGACATGTGGCGACATGTTACAGTAGAAAACACTATGGAGAACACCTTTCCATAAAAATAAATGTGAAAAAAACCCAAACAACGGTAAAAATTGCTTCTGTCCATACAAAATGTATGGGGGTGCCATAGGCACCTCCAACACGGTTCTGCTTTTTTGTGTTTGGAGTGGGCACGCTACTGAATACACATACCAAATTTCAATTTCTCCTTTATTTTATAATATTGAAGTATACTATTTTGAGTGAACTATTGAACAACATACACTTCGGTTCACCAAAGGTACGAAAATAGAACTGTTAGAATGGAAGGGGTTCCTACAGGACTTCAACACGGACTGAAGGTTAAGTTTCATATATCATTTACTAGGTTGTCGATGTTGTCTACATTGTCACGTCAGCAACGCACAAAAAAGTCGCTGTGTAATCTACGTAATAGATTACGTGTCGACAGCCGCCTAGATTACATTGCGTAATCCACCTCGCACATCCCTGCTTTTCTCTGTACTCCTCCTGCCGTGTGTTTAAAATCAGATTAAATAAATAAGGTTTTATGTGTTTGGTTTTGGGTTTAAAAATAAAAAAATATGACATAATAAAAAATAATTAAAAAAACAAACGGAAAAGTGAAAAATGATAATTATAAGCCAACCATATACCATAAAAAAGTTGTAACAATAAAAATAATCGAACTTTTCTTATTGATTATACACAAGAGTGTATTGATTGTTATTTGTATGTGTGTGTGCCTTTTGAACTGACAATAATACGAAGTTCAACAGCAACAACAACAACATTGTATTATCATTTTGGCGTTTTGTTGTTGCGAAATTTTTGTGATATCTCATTTTTTCAATGGGGCTTATCGTTTTTATTTTTTTTTTTTTTTTTGCTTATCTGTTTAATTGAGTTTATATCTTATCTCAATGTAGTTAGGTTTCAAAAATCGAATAAAACTGAATTCGATAGATTTTTTTTATTACCATTGGCAAAATAAACCGTCGTGTGGTTGTCCCTCTACAAGAATAGTACAAAGATAGCTTATCATTATACGGTTGGAATTTTACGACGTAAGTGTATCGAAATAGTTTTATCGCTTGGTGCATGGTTTACAATTGTAGGAGGGCCATAGTTTACAATTGTAGAAATGTCGATTGTTCTTTCTAAGGTAGTCCTTAATCTGAGAGAATCTGTGTCTCGCAACTTGGTAACTTTCAATATGTACAAAAGCGTTGTCATATTGTAACACCTGATCAAGACACTTTTGATAAGACGTTCTGTTACTGAAATTATTTCTTTCAATGACAAAAGTTTTTGGCTGAGTAGTTCTAGTTTTGTCCTGACGATGGCATCTTGAATATCTTCCAAAATAATATTTTTATTATCGTGAGAATTTCTTTTGTTGGCCATGGTACCGTTGCTTAGTGCTCTGTTAACCGTATCCGTAATTAGAAAAATACATGAACTATTAGCACAACGCATCCAATATTTTTTTAAGTAATCGCATGTATTCGTTAAAACAAGAAAACTCAAGGCAAAAAAGTGCTGGAAAATTATTAATGGATTTAAAATATAATTCGCTAACTCAATGTAGTCATATGTGATCATCTTGGGTTTCCCTCGAAATCTGAGTTAGTCAGATTTGCTATTTTTGAAAATCCTGTATTTTCAAAATCTTGTTTTGCCTTTAAAATTCACAACAAATGATGATCAAACTGTATTTGGTTTCAAATAATCTGTGTGTAGGGTCAGGATTGAAATTATAACATGAATTTCGGGTGGAATTCATGCATTCTAACGGAAATTTGCAATTTCTTAGTTGATTTTGGTCATGTTTGGTTTGGAGGATGTGATTACGATTTTAAGGCATTCTTTGGGCAAAGATCTACACGAACAAAGGTGAAATTTTGAGGTTTCGCTGGAATTTTTTCTCTATCTATAGCTTTTACATCCCATAAAGAGATTTTGCTATCTACATGGTGGTCCTCCAATTGTCTTCATTCATCACTTGCTCCCTCCGTCTTCGACTTTGACTTTCTACTCGTAGATCTTGGTCGGCGTCGTCATGCCAGCAAAGTCTTGGGCTTTTTTCTTATCATACGGTTTGATGAGGATCTTTTAAAGTGGTCCAGTCATCCAATTCGGTTGGATTTAACGAATTCGACAATATCGCAGTGATTTTGAATACGATATTTGTTGCTCGCAATCCTGATTGGACCATAATTCGGATTTCTCTCAAATGTAGATAGTAATCTACAGTCTTAGTTTTGGTCAAAAATATTTTGATCGCAATAACCTTAACTGTGCACAAAAGACTTGATGTCCGAGTGCTGTGCGGGTTTTTAAATCTGCCTGGATATCATCTGTTGATATTATTATTAACTCGAGCTTAGTCTTCCACTTTGTCAAATTTGTACTCGTTATCTCCAATATTTGCCATAGCCTTCTTGGTGTTGATAACAATTTTGTTTGTTGCTATTGATTTTTAAACCATCGTCGTCTTTTATGCCTGTCAAGCGGTATTTAACAGTTCTTGATATCTTTTGGTTGGTCTTCGGCCATGAAGCACGATATCACCTGCATATCAAAGAATTTAGCCTACCTTGTTGATTATGCATCGCGAAGTTTCAATACAACTTTATTTCGTATTTTTGTATGTGAGTGCCACATTAAACAGCACGATTCTACACAGTAAGCGAGATGTTGTTATCCTACACAGAGAGACAAGTTTCATTAGAATTCCTAGACAAATGAACACGGCCAAAGGTTCTCGCGATTAATGCTTCCACATATCTGTTGAAATAAAATCATCATGAAACACTGATCAGTGGTTGACCGGTTAGGGCAAACACCACTTTTATAGTCACCGATGATATTTTCGGCGATGGGTCTGGTTATGGTAAGCACCATTTGATAAAGGCGATGTTTAACAGAGATATGCCTCGGTAATTTTCACATTTGAGATGGTTACCTTTTTTATGCATCGCACGTGTGAGTGCAGTATTCTATGCATCTGGTAACTCTTCTTAGTTCAAGATCATCACGACGATGTCACATATATTAGATGCAAGGGTAACCTTCGTGCTTTAATAGTTCTTATAATAGCGTGCCTACTTCATCTACCGTGGTATAGGGGACAAATTGTTCATCCAAACTGGCATTGGAAAAACAATCTCTCTAGTGTCCGTTTTTCGATGAAGTTGGATTTTGAAAATAAATTTTGGACGAAATTGGCATTTGGCTATTTTATGATCGTATTTAATTTTCATAATGACATTGAAGCTACTGAATTACGCTTTACCGAATGGATCTTGATTATTTCTTAGTCATTCATATTCAAATTTCAAGAATTTTATAATAAAATCCCTAATGATAATTTACAATATAATTCCAAAAATGTAAAATTTCACAATAAAAATAAATTCAATCACAAGACGATTGCAGGCGATCACAAAATTTACATATATACATACCCAAGTCAAATATGTCCCAAAAAATATTTCCAAATTTGTTACATGCAATAGGTTTTTGCAACAAGTTTCAATTAAGAAATTTGTTCAACAAATTTCAAAAGATTGACATGTGCGTAGGTTTTCTGGAATGCTCTTAACCGTTCGATTCGATTGTCCCGGTAAAATACTGTATCATGAGCGTTCCAGAAATCCTACACACATGACAATCTTTTGTAATTTGTTGAACAGATTTCTTAATTGAAATTTGTTGGAATAAACCATGTGTATGTGGTCTCTTAGAAGTTGTCTTTTATTATTAGCATTTTGAAAATTTTCTAACATTACTAGCGCAATAATATTTTGTACCAATACTCCACCTTTTTTAGTAATAAACTCCAACAAAATCTTACAATTAGCGGATCTTGAAAGAAATGATCCTATTCAGCCGCTTTAAGAACAACCTTAATACGGGGGGGAGGTTGAGATTTTGGTTGGATGGTGGATCTTGATTTCTAAGCTGAAAACTACAATTTATCAAAATTTTGGTAACAACTATTTTGTTAAGCCAGAAATCTTCATTCCTGCTTAAGTTTCAGAAAACCTACAATGACAAATTTTCTGGAAAACTTAACCCTTAAATTTTATAGAATCTCATAATTATTAGTCGGTTTTCGTAAATTTTATACCTTTGAACATTGCAAAAATTAAAGAACCTTCGACGAAAGGTACAATGGGAAAAACTGACGTAAAACGACGTATGCGGATCCAATTACAACCTCCTAAAACTTTAAACTCGTAACGGCTAGAAGCAGAACCATCCGAAAATCATAGTGAGACGGCTGAACATGAGCCATTCTCGGTATGAGAATCCCATTAAAACCACTATAGTGAAGTTTCTGACAAACTAAAAATGACAAAAAACTTTACAACAGCCCAAAAAGTGTAAAACATCGTGTTATGCAAAACGAAATACAATGTTACAAAAATAAGTTCACACTGCCCAGCTAATTTAGCCATAACCATGTGCCATAACCATTCTTTATGATTTCTAGGAGCTAACTTATTTATGCGGTGGAGCAGTCATAGATTTTTTTAATTTTAAAATTTTGTTATAGTAGAAAGTGTAAAGGCGCTTCGATTGTAAATGACAAGGCATCGTAGAGATGTCTAAGTAAATCGAAGTACTCTATCGTGTAATACTGACCCTATTGCATCTTTTGTAGAAGCCAACATATTTATGCAACCGATCGAAGCATACATTTTCGATGTTGGATTCATACAATTCATTATCGGAGGTAAATTCAAATGCTGACGAAAACACGGCCGAATATTCAACCATTCGAATTCATCATCCAATCACGTGAGTTCATTATTGCGTTGCATATTCAACCATTCGAATTACAACAATGAAATTGTATGCTTTGACAGGTCGCACAAATATGTAGGATTAGCTGTTAGACAACTCTACGATGCCTGGTCGATGGCCCTCGAATGGTTGAATTTTTCGAAGTTTTCGAACTTTTTGATTCCAACATAGAAAATGTATGCTTCGATGGGTCGCATAATTATGTTATCTTCTACAAAAGATGCAATACGGTCATTACCACACGATAGCATGCTTTGATTTACTTAGACATCTCTACGATGCCTTGTTAATGGCCTTCGAATGGTTGAATTATTCGAAATTTTCGAACTTTTTGACTCCAACATAGAAAATGTATGCTTCGCCGGGTCGCATAATTATGTTATCTTCTACAAAAGATGCAATAGGGTCATTACCACACGATAGCATGCTTTGATTTACTTAGACATCTCTACGATGCCTTGGCAATGGCCTTCGAATGGTTGAATTTTTCGAAATTTTCGAATGGGTTCGACGGGTCGCATAATTATGTTGGCTTCTACAAAAGATGAAATAGGGTCAGTACCATACAAGAGCATACTTTGATTTACTTAGACAAATCTACGATGCCTTGTCAATGGCCTTCGAATGGTTGAATTTTTCGAAATTTTCTAATTTTTATAATTCCAACATAGAAAATGTATGCTTCGACGGGTCGCATAATTATGTTGGCTTCTTTAAAAGATGCAATAGGGTCTGTACCACACAATAGTTAACTTTGATTTACTTAGACATCTCTACGATGCCTTGTTAATGGCCTTCGAATGGTTGAATTTTTCGAATTTTTCGATTTTTTATGATTCCAAGATAGAAAATGTATGCTTCGACGGGTCGCATAATTATGTTGGCTTTTATAAAAGATGCAATAGGGTCTGTACCACACAATAGTTAACTTTGATTTACTTAGACATCTCTACGGTGCCTTGGCAATGGCCTTCGAATGGTTGAATTTTTCGAAATTTTCGAATTTTTATGACTCCAACATAGAAAATGTATGCTTCGACGGGTCGCATAATTATGTTGGCTTCTATAAAAGATGCAATAGGGTCAGTACCACACGCATACTTTGATTTACTTAGGCATCTCTACGATGCCTTGTAGATGGCTTTCGAATGGTTGAATTTTTCGAATTTTTCGAAATTTTATGGTCCCAACATAGTAAATGTATGCTTCGACGAATCGCACAATTATCTTGGCTTCTACAAAAGATGCAATAGGGTTAGTACCATACGATAGTATACTTCGATTTACTTAGGCATCTCTACGATGCCTTGTCAATGGCCTTCGAATGGTTGAATTTTACGAAATTTTCAAATTTTTATGACTCCAACATAGTAAATGTATGCTTCGACGAGTCGCATAATTATGTTGGCTTCTACAAAAGATGCAATAGGGTCAGTACCACACGATAGCATACTTCGATTTACTTAGGCATCTCTATGATGCCTTGTCAATGGTCTTCGAATGGTTGAATTTTTCGAAATTTTCGAATTTTTATAATTCAAAACATACTCGTAATTAAATATTTTCTATTTTTGATTTTAATGATGTAAAATAAATTTAAATAAATAAATTTTTTTATTTTCTTTAATTATCTTGTTGTTCTTAATTACAAATTATGTTTAAAAAGTGTAACATTTTCTTTTACACTTTTTGACTGTTGTAAGGTTTTTTGTCAATTTGTCAGAAACTTTACACTGCCATTACAACGTCCTATAATATTTAAAGGCTAGAGCCAGAACTGTTGCTATGAACCATTTGAAAATATAAAGAATTGCTTCTGGGATGTTTTACATTTATTATACACGGTTAGAATAGATCATTTAACTAGGAAAATTTAGGTTTTGGGCTGAGTGTATTCGACATAACTCTCAAGAAAATTCTGACTGTCAAGATAAACAAATTTTGGGCTGACTTCCAAATTCTATCACGACAGATGTTTTTGTTCTTTTGGCTGGCATACACTGCGTTGTCACGGCGTTTCGTTGGGCTGAAATTTGGGCCAACTTCACATACATGTCAAATTTAAAGTATTTTTCAAGGCAGTAATCAAATTTTGTAATTTTTTACTTTGATCTCATCTTTCAATTCCTGTAATGTTACAGATCGTATATTATGGGCAATCAATTTTACTAATTGTTGTTATGTTTGCATCTGCAGTTGACCTAGGTAACGGTTGAAAGGTTTCTTCCAAGTGAGCCGCAAATAAAGTAGCTTTTTGCTTATCACTTTTGGCTCAGGTTCCTTCCTCATTTTTAATAGGTGGTACATTCGCTTTGGTCCTTTTTAATCCCTTTGTTGCTTTCCAAAGAGAGTAATCAGTATCTTTGTGTTCGGTGAGACCACTTAAGTACTTGTTAATAGTTTCGTTCTTAATTTCTTTTGTAAGTTGTTTCAGTATATTGCACAGTTAATTGACGATTTTTTTGTTTTCCGGCGCGCGTGTCCTTTGTCAGGTCTTTCGTGCCTTCCGTTTCTCTCAGCCTAATTTCCTGACTTCAAGAGGATAATTTTCATTCCTACGGGATTCGGTATGATTAGTAGGAGAACTTTCTGGTTTTAATTGGCACTTAAAGGTTTATTTGCTCTTCAATAAGTTTTTGGAATAGGTTCCAGTCATTTTTATTATTTGTTAGCTTAGGCAAGTTATCCTTATTAACTATCATTGTGCTGAGTGCGATGATAACAGGTGAACGGTCAGAATATATTCCCTCGCTATTTTCGCGACACATGTAGTTCTCGAAAATCCCTTTCGTTACATAGAAATCAATGAGATCTGGTATTTTATTTATATCAGCTGCCCAATATGTTGGTTTTCCACCAGAATGGCACCCGCAGTTGTTTATCCAACCTGCTTCGAAAAACTCTTTTCCTTTACGGGTTGAAAGTCTTGATCCCCAAGAGGTGTTTTTTGCATTAAAGTCACCACCAATACTAAAATTGGATCCTATTCTTCTTCGATACCAGGTACTTGATAGTGTTTGACATTCTTTTACTATTACTGATGATCCCCTTCGCTTTTTCTCCTGGGTGAACAGAGTGATACCACTCATAATCACGTATTTATTGCTCATTTTGATATAAGAGGGCTGTTGCTCCGTTCGTGGTTTCTTGCTTTTCTAGACGCTTATATAAAGCTTCTAAACCACGTTCTTGCTTTGCTAGCATAGCATTTATGGCTTCTATGTTTCTACATATCCTTTCAAGAGGTTCATCAGTAATAGCATTAGACGATTGGTGTACTATTTGCGAGTATGGTTTCCGCTCTGTACCTTTAACTGGTGGATTTGGCTCCGTTTGAGTTTTACTTGATTTCTCACTGGTAAACTTAGTGTTTTGTGGGAACTGATACACTTTGTTTCTCAACTTTTGGAGTTCTTTGGCTATTTCATATCCTCTGTAATTCGCAGGATGATGCCCTTTACAGTTTTTGCATTTTGCAGGATTGTTTCGACTTTCCTTACACTCTTTCGCCTTGTGTTTTTCAGCACATTTTACGCATCTAGGCTCCCGACCGCAATATTTTTGTGTGTGGTTTAAACCTTAGCATTTTTTGAATTGAGGTATTAGCCTCGGGGTTTTCTTTAAGGCTTCTATTTTAATCCTCATATTTAGGATTGCTTTGATGTTAAATTTTTTTTCAACTTTCTCTTTTCTATTAGAAGCAAGCATAAAGAGTGGGTGCCTTCTTTTTTTACTTTATTCTTCTCACCTCTCTCTCGTTTTAGGATACTTACTGCACCTTCAATTTGAAAATTTTTTGCCTTTAGGTCCTTCATTATATCCTCCTTCTTACACATTGGATCAAGGCCTCTAGCTATAACCTTAAGTGCGTGGTTGTTTTTATCTTCGTATTCGTATTATCTGGTGTATTGATTTTCCAAGCATTAATGTTTAGTGACACTACTCTGTACTCCTTAGTGGTCACTGATTTCATTATAGTTTGTATACTAGCAAATTCTGTTATGCCAAATACATTAATTGGCGGAGGAGCCTTTTCTTTCGGTGCAACCTTTTGTTATTGATTTTCTTGCTGTTGTTTTTGTTGCTGACGTGCTGGACTAATATTAGTAGTACCAGTTACAGTAGCTTGCAATAGTTCTCCAACTTCAGGCGAGAATGCTGCTCTTCGTTTTTATTAGGTCCTTTTTTGCCTTTTCAGTACCCAATCTGTTTCTCTAGCCAGTTCTTTTTCATCAGTATGGAACTCGGTGTTATAACTGGTGTATGTACTTGCTTCGATGTTATAACTGGTTAGAGGGATTTCAGAAATCTCCATCTCCATTTCTTCGGGCTTCTTTAATTCTTTGTTTTCGTTTTTTAGTTTGTGAGCTTCGCTTCTTAGTTGGGTTATAAGTGTTTCTACTTCTGTTAGTTTTCGACAGAGTTCAGCGTTTTTATTTTTCAGTTGATATTTTCGACTTTCAGCAACTAACTCAGCAATAGTTTGTCTAGTTGGTATAACAATGATTGGTGGATTAGACCACTAGGTAGTTGGGGTACCACCTGGGGTATTTTCTCCTTTTTCCGTTGTATTCATTGTTTGGGAGATATAACCTGACCATTTAAGGTTATATCTCCCAACACTAGGTCCCTAGCAGAGCTTAGTCACTGCAAGCAGTGTCAATTACCCGTTACATGATCGCGCCTGAACGGCACATAAAATGTGAAAACTCGTAAACCCTAGCACAATTTTTACCATTTTGAGGAGTTATTCACTTTTCAAAACAGACAAACTAAAAATAGTAGTTCAGCTCCTTGACTTCCCCAAATTACATCAACAACAATAACTCAACATGTAAAATAGCATCAACCAACAACATCAACATCATCGTCATCAAATAAAAAAGTTAATAACTGGAAGCAGTTGACTCGCTACTAACAGATCCACTTAAAATTTTTTTTGTTGTTTTTCCAACAATAACAACGACGTCTGTTATTATGTGGGGTAGTAGGTACAGCGGGTGCGAGGGTGTGTATATAGTGTGTAGGTATCTACTTTTTACCATTTTAATGTGATTCTTGTTACTTTCATGTATTCATTATGACCTAATTTTTACGATGAATTTCTTCTCTAGTTTTCTTATTATCTGTTTGTTATCTATATGTGTGTGTGTGTGTGTTGTGTCCTTGTTTATTTATTTATTTTCCTTAGATGTTATTTTATTATCATCCGAATAAAATAAAAATTCGAAACGAGCAAGTAAATCATCTCGAAAAGTTATATGTTTTAGTTGGGCTTTTCTTATTTATATTTCTTGAAGATTATATGTAAAAATTCGAAATAGGAAATATTTAAGATTTCGTTGTTGTTTCATTCTGCTTGTTCTCAAATTCTTCGACGATTTTGTCGTTATGTTCTTCTTTTCACCCCCGTCAACGTCGCAGTCGTCGTCGTCGTCGTCGTTGTAGTCGTCATCTTAATATTTCTTTTATTGTTATTGTTGTAAATATGTACAACTTATAAAACACAAAATAGAGGAGATGATGAAAAAAAGCTTTTATTCAAAATAAAAATGACCTTTAACGGTTAAGGTTAAATTAAGTACGACACAAACGGATATAGGTTTCTGTTTTTTGGTTTTGTTTTTAATCTTCCCTTTTTTGTGCTTTTCTCTGTTATGTAGGTACTTTAACAGAAATCCTCGATGTCGTACATACGTATATCGAGCTTTTGGTGTGCGTCTGTTTATGTGTGTTTATAAATTGCGTGCTGTGCTTTTAAATTTTTCCGAAAATTTTTACTTTTTGGTTTTGAACGGGAAATAGAAAATAAAATATAACAAACGACGGGAAAATCATCTACACCGAAAACTAATCGTTTTATAGCTCAGCTCCGCAAAAAATTTAAAAAAAAAATAAATTTTTATGAATTTTGTAGCACACACATCTAAACACACACTCATGTGGGGCGAACGAACGAGGAAAAAAAATGATCAATATAATTATTATTCTTACAATTCATGCGTAGAATCATCGGTGGTGGTACTCTGTGTTTCGTCGGTTGTGTGTAAAGGCCAAAATCCAAATCAAACGAAAATGAAATAAACGGGAAAAATACAAGAAAATTGAGAAAATTTTCACCCGAAAAGCAGCAGCAGTGGCATAGAGGAATACACACGAGCAAAGCGAAAAAAATAAAAACACTTGTGTATGTGTATGGGTGGAAATGGGAAAAGTAACGTGGAAAAATAAGTTTGACATGAAATATTTATTAAAGTAGCAACAATAACAGCGGCAGCAACAACGAGGACGACGGTACCACCGACAAACAAAATAAAAAAAAAATAAAAAATAAAAATGTTGATGATAGTTTGATGATGTAAAAATTTCATTGGATTTGATTGATGGATAAAACTCTATTGCAGTGTAATAAGTCAAAATCAATTTGTTACCATTTTCTTACTCTCATGGATTTTTGTGTTTTGTTTCTGGTGTGTCTATTTATGAAAGATGGTGCTTTATACATTTTTTTTGTTGGTTCTGTGTACATTTTTTTCTAAAGTTTTTTTTAAGAGCTGTTGACATCTGGTTTTTTGGTGTACATAGTTGGTGTAGCCCAAATTTCCATTAAATAATGTTATAGCACACAAAAAAAAGTCTTAAATTATTTCAAAAAAGTTTTACGCCACAATATTTTTTTTAGATCATGTGTTAACCATTTGGCCTTTTACAAGTAAATCAATTTGATGACAGTTTGTGTCACACGATAAAAAATAAATTGGTTTGGAAAGTTTTCGAGTAGTAGAATTATAAATTTACATAAGATGCGGAGTGTACTAGAGAAACTATGATTTCCTAGATTTCGCGTTTGACTTTATGTTTTGTGTTGTTACTTGTCGTTTTCGGTAATGTATGGGCAACCCGAAAATTATGCGCAACACAGTTGCCGGAATCGAATTAGGAGAAGAGTAATTGTAATACATATTAAAAAATATTGATCAATTAGATCTTAATGGTTCAATTTTGTGATAGGTAAAGCAATTGAAGAATTGATTGATTGATTGGACTGTAGGACCAAGTACTGAACAAGTGTCCCGGATAACGCCGGGCCTATTTTTTTGGGGACAGAACGACCCGGTTTCAGACACCTAGCGATCGTACGGCACAACACAATTCTAATCTACTTCTAATCTACTAGAGGAAGGAAATAGGCTCTTAAGAGGTTTAGTGGATAACGATGGTATTGTTCTTCAACAGTTGCATCTCTAAATCAGCAACCTGAGAACACGTACATCTGGAAATTTCCTGAAATTTAATTCTAAATTATTAATTTCCGGCTTTGCACGACAACATCCACGGGCTTCGTTACATCATTTTAAAAAAATTGTATATTAAATTTGAACCAATATTGTTCTACAATATTTTTTCCAACAATTAAGCGGAAATGTCGATTTTTACCAAAAGCTGTTTTACACTAAAATTCGGTCTTTCTACAGCCCAGACTGATTAACTGATCAGGATGAAACTTCATAAATAAATTTTTTCCATACATTCAATGATTCTAGTGAATGATTCTAGTGATGGTGGACATCTGTGTACCAGATGTGGCAGCTAGGGAAATTTTCTGTTTTTCCCAAATCTTTTACAAAACCATTTTGAACAAAAATATTCGAATTAAAAGAAGCGTTTGAAGTTAGACCTAACTCAATCCTATAACAATCCTTAACCTAGAACAAAGGAAAATTTGTATGTATCTCAAGAAAGCAAACACCCCGGAACCCAACACATTTATCAAGAATACTACCATGTTTTCCGATAGGTCCAGACTAGGACCACCCATACTCCAAGCCATTCCAAAACCCAATAATTTCTGCGCAATCCAATTATAACCTTTTCAAACGGCCTGGAACATAGATAGTCTACATCCAGATCTATAAGAAAAACACAATAACATTCCTGGCAAAGATACCTTGGTAACTTCTCAGGTCAGTAAGGACTAGCAAAAAAAAATAATTTGATCGCTCAAAAAATACTAGCCTCTCGAACGGCGCGGAACATAGATAGTCCCAATCTAGACCCATCAGAAAAACACAACAACCGAGGCATTCAACCCCTTAAGAAAATCCCAAATAAAATCCTTAAATGTTGTCCAAAATGTTAATTGTTAATTCGCCTAAATGTCATTGTTTGCCATATTCACCAATACATCTATACTTTTTTTATTTTTGTTGGTTTAGGATTAAGTTAGATTAAACTTCAAACACATATGCAAGCGTGTGAAATTTGTGCTAAACTAGTCCTAAACTTAGTTTTCCTAGTTAGGTGTACTTCACATGCACAATAAAAGTTGCTACGAGATTGATTGATTCTGAATGTCCCACCAAGTTCTTACACAGGAGCTCCCGGGTGACGCCGGGCCCACCGTACACTATTTTTACCTATAACCGAAGGGATGGATAGGTTAACTAAGTGGGACAAAATCGGCCCGGTTACAGACACCTAAGTAAAGCCGATAGTTAGTAAAACAAAAACAACACAAAACTAAACTACTAGGGAAAGGATAAAGGTTTAATAGAGCAATGTAGAAAAATATATTTTCATATTCTATCTTCGGTTGAAAAATAAAATTGTATCGATTTTGAAATGGATCATTGTGACGAGATGCATAATTTCGGGGACATTCGGGAACTTAGAGTGCGAGTGGTTGGTCTCCCAAGTACTATAAAATATATGAAAACATTGCGGGATCATCAAATACCATTCCTTCGGGAAAAGTGTTTAAAAAAATATGTGCGTGGAATATGTCCCTCAAAAAAAAAATCCAAATTTGTTGCATGCAACAAGTGCTGCACAGAAATCTCTAAAAATATAACGATCATTTCCAAAAAGTTTATTATAGCAAAGAATTTCATTATTTCATTAACATTACATGATATAAGCGTATGCACTCCGCGAAATTCAACTGAAGCCACCCGTCCTTAATTTTTTTGGTATGAAAGTAAGGTTTAGAGTTTGCACTTAATCGAGATGTCAATATTTATAATAAATATTAAATTGTACATTGCGAAATTCAATTAAAGTCAGTAATTTTAAAGTCAAATAATATTAATTAAAATCAAAATATTTGCAATTAATCATTTAATTAATAATGAGTATAACACCCATTTTTATTAAATATTTTTTATTAATTAACCATTCCAAGAATGTCTGTACTGCTTCACATTGTCATCGACCTTTCGTGCCACATTACATAATTAATTTTACATTATTCATTCTAGCCGAAATTTTACAGATAGGAGTTTTCCCAAAATAGGAAGATGCCGCCCAAATTATTAAGGAGCCATCTCCAAATTTTCAGCCTATTGATACTTTCTTATCCAATCTTAAATCATGCCAGTAATACTTGAATACATCATCATGTCTTCCGTTAAAACAGGTTTTATTATACTGCTAAGGTTAGATTAGGTTAGGTTTCAGTGGCTGCCATCGCACACTTAGGCCAGTTATGGCCCATTGTGATACCACAGGATCCGACATCATCAAACTCCTTAAACCCATTTAGTGCTATTAATATAGCGTAAAAGATCTCGCACATTGCAGCTTTCGAGATCAGAGAGGCTGTCCATGGTGTATTTGCCCAAGCGATCATGTCTTCTGCCAGCTAGCGCAGCGCATGAGCATAGAAAGTGAACAAGAGTCTCCTCCTCCTCCTCGTCCCTGCAGCTTCTGCAGAAATCATTTGAATCTAGACCCAGCCTTCTCGCATGATCTCCGAAAAGGCAGTATCCGGTAAGTACCCTTACAATTCTACCTAAATCACGCTTCCTTAGTGTGATTAAGATCTTAGAGCGCTTCAAGTTCAGCACAGGCCATACTTGCTTCGCTATCCTACCGGTTGGACTCTCAAGCCACCTAGCACTCGCCAAGGCAACTGCTTTCCTATGGCTTGCCGTTTTCAGCATAGACATAGGTCTCCTTAAACATTCTCTTCCTGATTCCAGTTGGAGAGTTGTACCGTACCTTGCTAACTCGTCTGCCCTGCAATTCCCCTCAACGTCAGAGTGACCCGGAACCCAGACCAACTGGATATTGAAATGCTTACTCATCTCGTTAAGAGATGTGTGACAATTCAATGCCACCCGTGACGCCAGGGAAACTGAATCCAGCAAAAGAATGGCCGCCCGACTGTCCACATAAATAGTGATATCACAGTGAATTATACTGCTAAAGTTAGCCGAAAGTTTCCAGCCGAAAGCTGGTAATGCAGATATTATGTTTTCATTCCAACCGGCAGTAGTATAATATGTCGATAACACAGATTGCATCGATAAAGAAGATTGACTTCAATATTCAACCGAAAAGTGTCGGTAATACAGATTTAAAAGTAACAAATGAATCATTAATTTTCTATACAATAGTCACGTTTAGCTGATGAAAGGCTTGTATATCAAGTTTTTCCGATCTGACTGTACCAATTTGATGAATCATGACCCTAAGTAGAATTTAATTATATGTTTGGTGTGGGTTTGATGAGGTTATATTGATGAAATGGTCCATTTTCCATTGTTTCGACGATAAAACTGTTCACCTATCGAGATTTTGCCAAATAACCAGTGTCTGTCTCACTATGAATAGTCTACAAAATACGATCTAAGATTTAAATTCAAAGTTTAGGCTGAAAGATTATGAGTAAAATTTTTATTTTCCCCATGATTTGTCGATAAAATCATTCATTATGAACGATTTTTATCGTCAGAAAAAGGGAAAAATAAAAATTTCACCCCTACAACCACATCAGACCCACCCCCTATGGTCATGGGCTATCGAATCGCCCTAGTCAGATTTTATCGTCAGAAGAAAGGGAACATATAAATTTCAACGCTATAACCCCATCAGACTCACTCCTAACTTATCATCAAAATCTACATGGGGTCATAGGCTATCCAATCAGCCTAGTCAGATTGGTGTCCAAGTTGCAAATATTTTTATCGTTAGACGAAGGGAAATATAAAAATTCCACCCCTCTAACCACATCAGACCCACTCCTAACTTATAATCAAAATCTACCTATGGTCATGTGCTATCGGATCGGCCTAGTCAGATTGATGTCCATCTGGCAAAATCTCGAATGATGGACGATTTTATCGTTAGGAGAGGGGAAACATAAAAATGTTACCCCTATAACCTTATCAGACCCACCCCTAACCTGTAGTCAAAATCTACCTATGGTCATGGGCTATCGAATTGGTTTATGGGCTATCGAATCTCACCAAACATAAACATAAAAATTTCACCCTCATAACCTCATCAGACTCACCCCTAACCTATAATCGAAATCTACCTATGGTCATGGACTAGTCAGATTAGTGTCCATCTGGCAAAATATCGAATGATGAACAATACAATTTTATCGTTAGAAGAGGGGAAACATAAAAATTTTACCCCTATAAGCAAAATTTACTTATGATTATGGGCTATCGAATCGGCCTAGTCAGATTGGTGTCCATGTGACAAAATCTCGAATGATGAACGATTTTATCGTCAGAAATGGGAAACATAAAAATTTCACCCCTTTAACCTCAACAGATTCACCCCTAACCTATAAACAAAATCTACCTATGGTCATGGGCTATCGAATCGGCCTAGTTAGATTGGTGTCCATGTGAAAAAATCTCGAATGATGAACGATTTTATCGTCAGAAAAAGGGAAAAATAAAAATTTCACCTTTATAACCCCATCAGACTGAGCCCTAACCTATAATCAAAATCTACCTATGGTCATGGGCTATCGAATTGGTCTAGTCAGATTGGTGTCTATGTGGCAAAATCTCAAATAATAAACAAATTTATCGCCAGAAGAAGGGAAACATAAATATTTCACCGCTATAACCCCATCACTCACCCCTAACCTATAATCAAAATCTACAAGGGGTCATGGGCTATCCAATCGGCCTACTCAGATAGGTGTTCATGTTGCAAAATCTGGAATGATGAACGATTTTTATCGTCAGACGAAGGGAAATATAAAAAGCTCACCCCTACAACCACATCAGACCCACCCCTAACCTATAATCAAGATCTACCTATGATTATGTGCTATCGAATTGGCCTAATCGTATTGGTGTCCATGTGGCAAAATCTCGAATGATGAACGAATTTATCGTCAGAAGAAAGGAAAAATAAAAATTTCATCCCTACAACCGCATCAGGCTCACCCCTAATCTATAGTCAAAATCTATCGAATCGGCCTAGTCAGATTGGTGTCCATGTTGCATAATCTCGAATGATGGACGATTTTATCGACGAAACAACGGAAAATCACAATTTAACCCCTATAACCTCATTAGAAAAACCTATATTTAAAATCTGTATCCGCTCGCTTTTTGATTATAGATATTCTAATCTAAAAGCAAGCGCACCTGGACCACCTAAGAAGAAATGCCCCAAACGAAATAGGTGACTCCGTACATGCTGCAGATAGTAGACATAATTAATAGAGAAACAAATCTGAAACAGAGGCAATGGCGACCGGACACCGGCCAGAACCACAACAGCATCTTTAGACACTGTTCGGTAGGCCTTTGTTACTCTTAGCAGAATATTCCTCCTAGCACCTTCTAATGATCTGAGACAGTTTAATTTATCGTACCAATTAGCCGCGGCATACGTGAACAGTGCCTCCGCCACACCTTGGTAAATTACTACAAGTGTTTTGTGATTCAGTCTCCATCCCCCTCTTGATACTCTCGCCAGGGAGTGGAATAGCCTCTTAGCGTTTTCACAGACTCTTAGAACGTAAGAAGTTGTGCCCATACGTTTATCAAGGTCAACTCCTAGATACCTCACAGACTTGGCCATTTTCGACCATTTAAAGATATTGTTGGAGGTCGACAAAAGTCAAATTTAAACACGATATTCTAGACTAGGGGACCTAAAATAGTGCCCTGAACCATGCATCTGATGATTACTGCGGGTCGATTACTGAAATAGCTCCTAAAAACATTCATAGTGTTTCTAGAGAGATTATAGGCCGATAAACTTGCGATGACACTCCGGAGATATACAAGAATGTACCCATAACATACCTATTTTGAGATTTGGGTTTTGATAGTGTTGATTAGGCGGACTATCGCGTCTTCAGTGTAGAGATTCCAGTCCGCTCTATTCAATTCGCGGTGTAATGCGATTGGCTATTAACCTTTCTAAGAAAGTGGATCTCTATCGCCAGGTTTCCTCAATACAATCATTTCACCTCTCCTCTCGTAAATGGGGGGTCTTCAGTAACTGTGGATGTCTAACTTCTGTTGGTGACGATCCCGCGCATTTCTGCGTATGACCCAGTTTTGTCTGGTGTTTCGTCCAGTACAAGTAAGTCACGTAAATCCAAGCGTATGTCATGACACATATCACAAGACCCCATGGGTCTCTATTATCATGTTCCGTGACGTACCGTTGGAAACTACTTTGCTGCGCTTTAAATACTTCATGGAAGCACTTATTTTTTGCCCTTCCAAAGAGTGACAATTTTAACTCTTTTGCTTCTTGGTTTCTTTCCATCTGGTATGCTCTTCTAAGCTTATGCATAGAACGTCTAAGTTTCCTTAGGTTACTGTTCCTCCCACAATTTCGTTTCTTAGCTCCTTTCTTCCTAAGAATTGAGTTATTGTATACGAGCATCAATTTCATCATACGAGCATTTATTTCATCGATCGAATTAATTTCTAGAAATTTTTTTACACCGTCCCAAGAGTCAACCAATTGTTAGCTATGTTCACGGCAAATCTCGGAGTTTTTGCTACTTGCAGGCGAGCTATTATGTTGCGAGTTTCATAACTCAAACGTGATAACTCTATGGTCACTAGAGATGTCCAACTTTCTCTTACACACCACCCAACTATCGAGTCCAACAAGGCCGTTGGCTATTGTTAGGTCAATATTGAAATTCCTATTAGACGAGAACGTCGTTGAGTTTCCTTGTAAGTTCATTATGAAAAGGTCACTCCTAGACAAGAAGTCCAATAGAAGTCACATTTTACTTCTAGCATTGAAGTCTCCACTGATTATTACTTTTTGGTTTCCGATAAAGAGCCTATAGAATCGTTCTACATGCAGTGGCTAATTGCAGTCTTGGAACAAGCAACATACTTTGGCTGTAGAAGACATGCCGCTGATTTGACTATTGACCGAGTGCGGTTCTTTTATCTATGTTATGGGTGGATATGCGTTCGGATATCTCTGATCCAACTATTTTAGCGCCCTGCATCTTGAGGTGGGCAATATATAGGTTGCTGTTACAATATCTTAAATTTTGACCAATCATCATGTTTAGTGTTTGATTTCAGACGTTGCATAGCACTTTTATATGCATTACAGGAAACGCGACAGGAAATTTGTGCTCGCCCTAGAATTCTTTGCAATATGCCCGTGTCGCTGGCACCTAAAGCACGGAGTAACAAACTCTTTCACGTGGCATCGTACCCATTCCACGTGCAGACTGCGAGACAGCACATGTTTTTGGTTGCCGGTTCAACTTCTACCACCCAGTGAGCGGTCTCTTTATTTTTTGCACCAGTTCTACATAGAACCTTAAAATCTTTTCGATTCAGGTAGTTTTTATTTATTATGCTGCAGTTTGTGACCATGTCACCATCACGCTCAGAGCTAATATCACAGATAAGAAGAAGGTTATCTCTAACCTTATAGGTAATCTCATTATAGACACTGGTTCGGTGGCTACTAGAACCACGCCTTCCAATTATACGTGTTCTGTGAATACCTTTAAATCCGAAGAGAACTGTAACCGCAACACCAGTTGGGTCAGCGTTTCTCACATAGTGGAGTTTTATGTTCGATTTACTGGGAAGTATGATTTGTTTGATTTTCTTTCAGGCCGTTCAGGCTGGAATCATTTTCTCTTGCTCAGATAATTATCCATTTTGTTTTTGTCTTATTTTACCAACGCATTTTGTATTTTCTGAATTAGCACTTGGCACTGGATCCTGTGCAGCCATGTTTCGTGTCTTTTTCACAATAACCAAGGTAATGGGCAAATGCATCTATGGTTGGGTGCTTCCTCCAATTTACCAACTAATAGATTACTTTCCGCAACCGAAACTTAGAAAACCGAGGCTCAGTCAGTTTTGTATTCTTTGTTTGCTCAATCATCGGTCCAAGAAACCCAACTTCTAATCAGGTACTTGGCATTGCTTGGCGAAGTGATTACAACTTTAGCCGTGCCCTCATCACCAGCAACATCTTCAAGTATAGAAATTTATTTGTTAGTATTTCTTTATTATGCATTGCCTAAATGTATTGATCATATAACGATGGCCATTCTTAATTATTGCCATGAAATGGTTCAATTTTGATTCGTGATGAACGGAACGTATATCACCGAAATTACCATCGAATATTTGCACAACACTACGTATGCGGGCCTTTAATAAATATTTGAGTATCGCTTGTATTTCATAAAATGTACCTTCAGATGCATCTTTTTCCGTTTGTTGGCTAGCATTTGACAACATGGCAATAGAATCATTCAATTCACGGAAATCATTCCAAGCCGTTTCTAGTTTTTTATTTCTTTCGAGTCTTATGTCAATTTGTTCTTTATTCTGTACCAGATTCTCAGCTGCTCAATTGGATTTATCTCAGCTGCTCTATTGGATTTAACCTGTCTCAACCACTAATAGGAAACACCACGCGTTCCGAAAATGCTTGATTCAATTCGCAGTGCCATCCATTCTGATCAAACCAAACTTCCAAGTATCTACCAGATAGCCATTTTTCAGTCACACATATTGTTCAGGCGATTTAAAAGCGAGCCAAAAGTTCTGGCCGATACCAACTTTTACTTTATGCCGCCTCTTAGTGTATTAAAGAGCAAAATGCTATCAAACTTAGGGTAGTATTTAACGCTTCGTAAAAAACTGGACAGTACCCGTCACGCCTGACATTCCCAACCCATCAATCCACATTGTGAGCCATTCAAATAGTGGCATATGTTGAAAAAATTGTTAAGACCAAGGAATTTCCCATTTTGTCCAGTAATACTATATAATATTACTATTGGACCTCTTCCACCTTCTGAAGACAAAACGTATTGCTTTACGACGATTGATAGGAACACACGATGGTCTGAAGCAATTCCAATTGCAAACTTCCGAGCAGTTACGATTGCCGATTCCTTACTTAACAATTGGATAAGTCGATTTGGCGTTCCTTCAAGCATCACGACCGACGGAGGTGCCAAGTTCGAGTCTGCACTCTTTAATGAAATTTCCAAAGTATTAGGATTTCAACACAAACGAACGACAGCATATAACCCTGCATGTAGCGGCATCATTGAACGATGGCATCGAATGAGCAAAATCTCAATGGACAAAATCTCTTTCAATAATTTTACTCGGATTGTGTACTGCATTTAGAGAGGATTTTCAAAACTCTTCAGCACAATTAGAGTATGGGCAGAATCTTCGATTCTTCGATCTTCGCAGATTTTATCACATTGAACAAGTATATCAGTCAATCTAATTTCGTTATTCAACTTCGAAATCAATTTAACAAGTATAGCATCAATTATTTTAGTAAGGACGGATGCATTACGACGTCCGTTACAACTTCCATATGAGGGACCTTTTCCCCCATGGAAAAGGATGTTGAATCAACAGTATCAATAAATCGACTTAAACCGTATCGACTTAAACCAAATCACAGCAAGCCGACAATTTAACGGATTCATCAACACCACTGCACAGCTCACAGAATACTAGTTCATCGCCGAAAATTTCGCAACTCGTAACTCGCAAACGAGTAACTTTCACACCAGAAACCAATTCGTTTTCAATAAAGTGTATAGTTGTTGTTCAATCACTGGGGGAGGGATAGTATGGCGATTTTGTTTGTGGCAGAATTTGTGTAACGATTTGTATTTATCAAAGTAGCAATTCCTAAAACTAAGTGTGTTTCCGGAATTATTGGATTTAATGGGTAAAACAAAGTGTCATGAAATCCTTTGCAAAAAATCAAAACACAAGACGTGCGTTAAAATCACAAGACGTGCGTTAAAATATTATAAAATCAATCGTAGTAAATTAAAATACCAAATAAACTAATAAACATGCTTGAGTTTGATTATAAATTTGTATTTTGGAAAATATTATTAATGTTTTATTTAAATTCAGATCTGAGTCCTTTTTTTAAATAAAAACCCCAAAACTATGAGATTGTACTAACATTTCGGATAAGAGTTATTTTTTTCGTATTTGAATGCGGTGTAACAGTGCCAATACTCATCCAAACATAATAACTATGGTAAGTCTGTCTGTGTTTTCAAGGCAGTAGACACATTTTGTAAGTCTTAAAATTCAGTAATCTCTATAGTCTGCGAGTTGAATTTACTGATTTAGGTCAATCGCTTAGAAAGAACTGATTATAGGTTTTGATCCGTAGATTGCACTGTTTAACATTCAATCCTTTTAGTAAAAGTTAGTTTAACCTTGAACCACTTTATGTTCTACCAGAAACTTGGAGTTTTTAAGCGAATACCACTTCTCTGATATATCGATTACCTTAATTAACTTTGTATACAACAAACTATGGGAAATACAGTCTAGACAATAAATTTTAATAATCAACTTAATAATTATGGTAAACCAAACATATAATGTATACTGGCAATTAGGAATGAAATTATAGGTTGGATAATTTACGAATCAAACTAGGAGTCACAAGCCCTATAAAGTTTATAAAACTTTGGTTTATGTAAAACAGAAGAACTGAAAAGACTCTTCGATAAACTAGTTAACGGGCTTACCGCTAAATTAGAATTATGTTGCGATTCGTAACATTAACAATTTTATTTGGTCTATTAAATTCTAGTGAATCTGTAAAGAATGCCAAATTTATTGTTCAAAGTGAACCTAATCCAGTGACAGTAAAATTAATAAAATTACAAAACAGCGATGCCAGCAGAAGTTGCAAATTGGCTGTGCTATCCATAAATTCTGAATCGGATTTTAGTGAATCGAACAATTTACTAAGGAGTCTAAATCATGCAGTGGTAGCGGTAGCAAATTTGGACAACATCGATAAATTTGAGCCGAAACGATTCATAAATAGCGCTGTCAACATAATAATCGTCGATAATTTTGAAGATGTTGTAGACCACCACCAATTGGCCAACAACAGTGCAGTGCATCCAAATTACTTGTTTGTCGTATTAAACGAAGTGAAATTTGAAGCAAACCAATTTTTAAAAAAATTATCGCATTTTGAACAATTTTATTCGTTTGGCATAGTTTTTGCATCATCGACAGATCGTGTGCACATTTTATTTGTGAGTTTTTTTCGTCACAGGTTGATTAACTCGTACGTCAATAATACCAACGTTATACAAAATTTGACCAATTGTTCAACCATTAGCGAGTTGTTTCAACGATCGAATCAAGATTTTGAGCAAAATTATATCCGAACTTCGTACAACGCACCGGACGGTCCACGAAATAGTGAAATAAATGGGGTTCTATAACTGATTTATCAATGAATAAAATTGAAAAATCAAATTTTTTGTTACCATTAATATACACGTACCCGTTTGAGGTAACCCGGGACGTTTTATTAGTACCTCGAAAATTAAAATCGTATCGATTTTTATCAACGTTCGATGCAACATCGATCACCTTATTTCTAGTGTTACTTGTTTTTATCGCGTGTAGTTGGTACGTGATCCGCATGAAGATGAAACTCAGAAAATCAATCGTTGATTTAATCTTCAATTTGTTTCAATCGGTAATAATGATTGCAGTCAGATTATCACATGACCACCGTATTGAAAAGGTTTTGTTGCTCGTATTGCTCGTCCTAAATTTTGTTTATTACAATTATTATCAAACGTTTATGATTTCTGAATTGATATCGATTGATTATGAACCAAATATCGATTCGATTGATGACCTCATAAAATCCAACTTATCTCTGTTTGTCACAGATTCGCATTTAGCGCTAAGTTTGAATAACCATCCAAGATTACTGGAACAGAGTAAATTTAGACCTCTGCAAATAACACTGAGTTGTGTCCAGGCGAGCTATTTTGCTAATTTTTCAATTATGTTCAACGAGCATAAGGCCGGCGAATTTTTGTAATCGGAATATAATTGGAATGGCCGCATTGAACGATTTCATAAAATAAGCGAACCGATTAACTCGAATTATTTGTCGTACGCTGTTTTACATCGTAAACCGCTATACGACCATATAGATCTAATGGCTCAGCGAGTGTTTGAGGCTGGTTTGGAAACGTACTGGGAAATTATATCTCGACATGAACGAGTTAAAATTAATTTGGATCATAATTCGGATGGAATCGTCAACGTTACCAATATATATCATATTTTCTTAACTATTTTGCTGTTCGGATGGATGCTGTCGTTTCTCACGTTTTTGGTGGAGATTTCAGTCGCACGTGCTAAAAATATTATTCGAGATAAAATATTTCGTTTAACCCGATAAATTGTTTGTATGCTCCGACGGGGCTGGGTTGTAATCACCATTTAATCATTACACAGATAACAGCAGAAACTCAATTTATCAACTCAATGCTACTCATATATTTGATTTTTACACTTAAGAGATTGCCATAATCACAATTAAACAATAAAAAAACAGTTTAAGTTAAACTAATCAAATTAATGTGAGAAAATTAAATGTAGTTCGTCGTCTATTTGTATATTGTAAAAATAGTTTTGATTTTATTACACACCAAGCAATTTTAATTCAAACTCAGCACGCATTTTGTATAACTCCGTATACACGCACAGCACAGGCACAACATAAAATCAAAATATTTCGAGCAGCACGCTATTATTGTATAGCCCACTTTACATGTCTTTACACCACTCCACTTCACTATATCCCAAGTAGCAGCCAAAACCGCATCGTAAAAATATGGAATCAAAATAAAAATGGAAAAACTCCGGTTGTTGATGTAAGTCGGTATGTAGCGTACTCGCAAGACGCATGATGTCGATGAAATAGAAAATTGGTTAAACTGAAAACGGGAAACTTAATGACACGTAATAAAAATGTTGTATGTGTAATAAAATTATGATGACATTATTTGATCATAAAACATAAAAATGAAGAATGTTTTTTTTGTAAAGCCACAAAAATTTTGTAATACATCGAAAGTTTATTTTAACAAATTTTTATAGATAGTCGTGTATGTGTGATAAATTTACATATGTATCTGTACAACGGGAAGCATTAGACGAGGAGGGGTCGTATTTTTAGATAATGTTACTAATTGATATGGTGTTTAACGGTAAACGGTTCGATTATGAATAAAGTACACCTCATCAAAGTTAGCCACAAGTTTTACGCCGAAAAAATAGTGTCGATAATGTAGATTGTGTCTTTGCTATAAAATCAATGTAATTGAGTCGAAAGTATACCAGCCGGTATTTTTCAACCGAACAATTGTTAACGGAAAATGAATTAAGATTTGGGGCTTAAAAATGGCAATATATGTATGTTATGTTACATTAATTTTAAAAAGAAAACCAGAAAAAACCAAAACATATATACTAATGCTAAATTCATCAAAGACCACTAGTACTCTAGGTTAACCTAAATTCGCATTTATACCACTAAGGCCATTTAATTTGTTAGTTCTAGCCCAATTGTGAAGAACTTCTGATGGGGATACAGAGGAGTAGTTTGACAAGATAACGATAGTTCAATTTCTTTGGCTCTCCACTGTAAAATTCATTGAGTCACCCGGCGTTCTATGTTAATCAAAATCCTCATTGATGTCACTATTTCTATTTGCCGGATCATAATGCCTGTTTACTCTAATCCAAATACAAAGAAATTCTGATGGGGATACGGAATTGCAATTTGATAAATTTGGATAGCTCAATTTCTTGTAAATTCATTGAGTTGATAACCTTATTAAAGTTAACCGAAATATTCCAGCCGAAAGATAAAGAAAATCGATAATGCAGATAGTGTCTTCGCTATATCAGCCGAAAGTAAACAACATGGACAATGTTATATTTAAGATATATATATATATATATATATATATATATATATATATATATATATATATATATATATATATATATATATATATATATATATATATATATATATATATATATATATATATATATATATATATATATATATATATATATATATGTATATATATATATATATATATATATATATATATATATATATATATATATATATATATATATATATATATAATTTCAATTTTCAATGTATTGACAAATCAGCTCTGTTGCTCTAGATATACGACCTAGGCCATTAATGCCACTATGACTCTTTGATAGGCCATATTGTTGTTCAACCCTCGTGCTAGTGGCATTAATGGCCCAGGTCGTTTATTTGGAGCAACAGAGCGTTCAATGAATTTTCAATACATTGAAAATGAAAATTTTGCCAAAAAAAAACACCCTGTATCTCCTTCAGACTTACTCCACATATAGACCAAAGTTGAACAACAATATGACCTATCAAATAGTCATAGTGGCATTGCCTAGGTCGTTTATCTGGAGCAACTCAGCGTTCAATTAATTTTCAATACATTGAAAATGGAAATTTTGCCAAAAACAACCCTGTATATCCTTCAGACTTACTCTACATTTAGACGAGGGTTGAACAACAATATGACCTATCAAATAGTCATAGTTGCATTAATGGCCTAGGTCGTTTATCTGAAGCAACAGAGCGTTCAATGAATTTTCAATACATTGCAAATGGAAATTTTGGAAAAAACCAGCCTGTATCTCCTTCAGACTTACTCCACATTTATACCAGGGTTGAACAACAAGATTGCCTATCAAATAATCATAGTGGCATTAATGGCCTAGGTCGTTTATCTGGAGCAACAGAGCGTTCAATGAATTTTCAATATATTGAAAACCGAAATTTTGGCAAAAAACCACCCTGTATCTCCTTCAGACTTACTCCACATTTAGACCAGAGTTGAACAACAATATGAACTATCAAATAGTCATAGTGGCATTAATGGCCTAGGTCGTTTATCTAGAGCAACAGAGTGTTCAATGGATTTTCAATACATTGAGAATATAAATTTTGCCAAATACAACCCCGTATATCCTTCAGGCTTACTCCATATTTAGACCAGAGTTGAACAACTGTATGACCTATCAAACAGTCATAGTGGCTATAATGGCCTAGGTCGTTTATCTGGAGCAACAGAGCGTTCAATGAATTTTCAATATATTGAAAATCGAAATTTTGGCAAAAAACCAGCCTGTATATCCTTCAGGCTTACTCCATATTTAGACCAGAGTTGAACAACTGTATGACCTATCAAACAGTCATAGTGGCATTAATGGCCTAGGTCGTTTATCTGGAGCAACAGAGCGTTCAATGTATTTTCAATACATTGAAAATCGAAATTTTGGCAAAAAACCACCCTGTATCTCCTTCAGATTTACTCTACATTTATACCAGGATTGAACAACAATATGACCTATCAAATAGTCATAGTGGCATTAATGGCCTAGGTCGTTTATCTAGAGCAACAGAGCGTTCAATGGATTTTCAATACTTTGAAAATGGAAATTTTGCCAAAAAACATCGTATATCCTTCACGTTTTCTACACATTTATACCAGGGTTGAACAAAAAGATGGCCTATCAAATAATCATAGTGGCATTAATGGCCTAGGTCGTTTATCTGGAGCAACAGAGCGTTCAATGAATTTTCGATATATTGAAAATCGAAATTTTGCCATAAAACCACCCAGTATCTCCTTCAGACTTACTCCACATTTAGGCCAGGGTTAAACAACAATATGAACTATCAAATAGTCATAATGGCATTAATGGCCTAGGTCGTTTATCTAGAGCAACAGAGTGTTCAATGGATTTTCAATACATTGAGAATATAAATTTTGCCAAATACAACCCCGTATATCCTTCAGGCTTACTCCATATTAAGACCAGAGTTGAACAACTGTATGGCCTATCAAATAGTCATAGTGGCATTAATGGCCTAGGTCGTTTATCTGGAGCAACAGAGCGTTCAATGAATTTTCAATATATTGAAAATCGAAATTTTGGCAAAAAACCACCCTTTATCTCCTTCAGATTTACTCTACATTTATACCAGGGTTGAACAACAATATGACCTATCAAATAGTCATAGTGGCATTAATGGCCTAGGTCGTTTATCTAGAGCAACAGAGCGTTCAATGGATTTTCAATACTTTGAAAATGGAAATTTTGCCATAAAACCACCCAGTATCTCCTTCAGACTTACTCCACATTTAGGCCAGGGTTAAACAAAAAAATGGCCTATCAAATAGTCATAGTGGAATTAATGGTCTAGATCGTTTATTTTGAGCAACTCAGCGTTCAATGAATTTCGAAATTTTGCCAAAAAACCACCATGTATATTCTTCAGATTTACTCTACATTTAAACGAGGGTTGAACAACAAGATGGCCTATCAAAAAGTCATAGTGACATTAATGGCTTAGGTCAATTATTGGGAGCGCCAGAGTAATCAATTAGTTTTCAATACAGTGAAAATGGAAATTTTGTCTAAAACAACCCCGGATCTCCTTCAGACTTACTCCACATTAAGACCAGGGTTGAACAACAAGATGGCTTATCAAATAGTCTTAGTGGCATTAACGGCCTAGGTCGTTTATCTGGAGCAACAGAGCATTCAATGAATTTTCAATACTTGAAAATCGAAATTTTGCCTAAAAACCACCACGGATCTCCTTTAGACTCTGCATTACCGATTTTTTATCTTTCGGATGGAATCTTTCGGCTAACTTTAATAGTATGAATTGATGCCTGTTGATCCTAGTCCAGTTATGAAGAAATTCTTATAGGGATCCTGGAAAGTAATCTGAGTGAACAATGAAAAGCTCCTTGATTGGTCTGGCGCTCTGTTAGATGTAGCTCAATTGAAAAGAAATTCTGATGGGGATACGGCCATGTAATTTGGCAAGATACCGATAGTTCGATTTCTTTAAGTAACCCTTTGAGCAACCCGCTCTATGATAATTTAAATACCTATTGATGCCAATATAGTGAAAGAAATTCTGATGGGAATGCGGGGGAGTAATTTGGCCATATTTCCATAGTTCTATTTTTTGAATGGTTAATGATGTATTCATTAATTGGTCTGCCGCTCTACGTTTACCTAAATCCGCATTTGTCTGACTATGGTCATTTTATGGGCCTTATTACCTGTTAAATGTAGGCCAATTGAGACGAAATTCTGATGGGAATACGTGAGTATAATTTGGCTTTCTTTCAATTGTTCAATTTCTTTGAGTGACCAATGAAAAACTCATTGAATGGACTGGCGCTTTATGTTAGTCTGAATTCTGATTGATTGATGCTTGTTAACTGAAGCTCAATTGTGATGGATTCTGATGGGAATTCAGGGGTGGATTTTGCCTTTATTTGAATAGTTCAGTTACATTGAATGGCGAAAATTCATTGAATGGCCTTGTTCTTTAGGTTAACCTAATTCCGCATTATTCCCATGTGACAAAATTTCGATAGTTCAATTTCTTGCAAATTTATTGGATCGTCCGGCGGTCTAGGTTAACATAAATCCACATTAACGTCACTATGGAATGCACGACCAAGTTCTTAGACAAGATCTCCCGGGAGACGCCGGGCCCACTGTACACTCCTTTTACATATACCAAATTGGATGGGACTGAATCAGCCCGGTTACAGACACCTAGAAATAGCCGATAAGGTAGGCAATGGTAAGGATAGGAAAGGTTTTTTTTTTTTTTTTTTTTTTGACAGAGCGACCCGGTTACAAGAACCTTGATCGTACAACACAAGACAATACAAGGGATAAAAGTTTAAAAGTTTTAATGACCATCAACAATTGCTTCTTGGAAACAGCACCTAAAATAAACCTACATTAAAAATTCTATTATTCATCTGCCTCTAAAGCTGAAATGTAAATTCATCATTAATTAAATAGGTTTAATAAATTTTGATTTGAACAAGTAGTACAAATAATAAGTAAATATTAATACAACTTTTAATCCTCTTTAAATCTTCAAAACAAATAATTAATTTATTAACACCATTTACCATCTTACCAACAACGCAAACCTTTACCCTGCACAACACAAACAAAACTAGAAGTTTAAAAACCTCGTACAGTAAACAAATACTTTCCCCTCTGCGACAACTACAATACACTAAAACTAAAATACTACACAACACAACAAAATTGTTAATGCCTGAACCATTCTATAAAAAAGAATTAAACAAATAACATGTTGAACGAAGATAATAATTTGATATTCCAATTTGACATTTCGGCCATACTTAAAAATATTTGACTCAAATATTCTTTGTAATATTTTTTGATATATTCCCTAAAAACTTGAACGAAACCAAGGAAAAATTCCCAGCTAGCATCCCTCCTTCATTCCTGTCCCGTGAAACGCATCTCGTGGCAAAGAAAGCACTAAACCTCGAATAAACAACAATTGAACACTATATAATTTGAAACTTCGCTAACCAACAAACCTCAAAAATACCCACTCAACGCCCCACTAAACAACCATGTACGAAGAAAAAATAGACGCAAAAAACACATCCCATCCAATCGGGGGATGGCCGAACCACACCACCCCTGCCCCACTGCTCCTCTCCTTCACCTTACCTACCGATTTCTCCTACGAACAAAACCATCGTTCACAGCTCAAACAACGAACTGCAGACACAAATCCGATGAAACAGTAAGCAGGATCACCCGGCACCCCAGATGCATCACATATATACATAAACATACATACACATCCATAAACATGTACATATAAACATACACATATACATACATACCTACAAACATAGATATACATATATACACATGACATATTCATTATCAATGTACATATTTACACACGGTATAAGGACGGGGATCCTATCAAAACAGTACTACATGTACAACATTGTATTCATACTCGACACCTCCAGAATTCTGCAAGTAAGCTACCATCCACGAGCATCCCGAAAACAATTATTAAACGTTTTAACTTCATTAACGTTCCACAAACTACTCCCATTAATAATTCCCTGAACAGGTAGCAAACTTCGACTAAATCCAGTGATCAACCCAAAACCACCAATCACATAACCAAAACTGAACACAATTACATCCCGAAGTAAACAACTCGCACAACTGCCCTGAAAAACTAACATGCATCCATTCAAGATCAAAATATTGCACCCATAAAGCATAGAACAAACCACCCAGCGAGTGCCAAAAACCCAAAACAAACTCCCCGCTAGCAAACATTTGTTTGCAATCACAACACTCAAAACAACCAACGATAAACCACTCCTGGAAGAAAGAATACATATCAACGCCCACAAATGTCAAAACACATTTAAACATTATCTAAACGTTTACAAACACAATCAAAACATATAAACCACAACTTCGCAGCCCAATACATCAAATTTTGCAAACACCTAAAACCACAGTCTTCCGAACATCAAAAGGCCATCGATAAAACTCACTCGGCTCACGAAGCAAGCCACACCTTCACCCAATGAACATCCCTTACACATACAGTACAATACACACTTATACAAAAAGATCGATAACCACTAAAACCCCGAAACGACCGCGACAAAACAAATTAATTGGACGACCGCCAACACCACTGCACGTTACAACAATCGTTCAATGTAACTAGGTCCGACACTCTTTTTGATAAACCTCGACGCAAAAAAAAAACGCATTGGAACCCACCTCGCGCATTCCATAAAACCGCAAAAAACAGATCCCCTAACCTCTCAAATCAATCAAAACACTATTAACTCACATTCTGTATATCAACCCTACCGGATGCTCAGCCAAGTCAATCTAAGTGACAATAACCTTAAAGCATAGGATACTGCGCATCGATTCACTGCGTGCAGATCTAAGCATCCTCCCTACATACACACAAACAAAAACATATACACAAACACACTTACCGATGAACATTCCCCTGTACCGTATCGTACTGATTTTCTACAACATCCAACACTACACCCACGTACCAATTATGCAGCTTCCATTGTCAAACCTAGTGACAACGACAAACATATCTGTGGACATTTTTCCCTTCATATAATAAAAATGCGTTTTATATTTTTTGTTGTTACGTCACAAATAAGTTCAATTATTTAAATAATTGCCGTCTGCTAACCATATCTCTGTTGTAAAGAAATTCTGATGGGGATACGGAGGTGTAATTTCAAAAGATTTCGGCAAGCTCCTAATTCTGTGAACGGGTTTGCATCTGCTTTCAGCTAAGGCTAAGGCTTCTTGGCTGAATTTCTTCATTCCGAATATTTTAATGGCTCGAATATTTGATGAAAAGTTTTGGCCATTCTTTGACTGCATAAAACCTTTTCCTTCGCACCATCACAAATCGTGACTTATGTTGCTTTAATTTCTCAAAGATTACGATTATTATTTTTCATTAATTGACACAATATAACTAAAATTATTAATATTGGGAATATAAATAAGTTTTAAGGGATTTACAAAAGATGGCGTAATTATATTTATGTTAAAGGTCATGCGTAAACAACAAATTTTTTGTGCTCTAACCATGTCAGCCTTTGCGCCAACAATACACAATTTGCGGCAAGCCCTTCTTTTATGTTTTAATTTGAAGAAAATTGCAGCTGATGAACATTGATTGCTGTGTGAAGGATATGGGGAACATGCTCCACAATAAAAACATGTGAGTACTGGTTCCGCCATTTTAGAAGTGGTCATTTTGACACCAGTAAAGGGAGACTAGTAAAGTTTGAAGACTTATTGCCAAACTCAAGAAAAGCTCGCTAGAACTTTGTGAGTAACTCAACAAGCAAATCAAAATCGTGTCAAGACCATGAGTATGGTGCAAAAACAAGGAAATTTTCTCGTGTGAACAACTGCTCTAAAGACAAAATTGGAACGATTTTTTGCATAGATAAACCGAATATTCATGGCAAGATTTTAATGCTGTGAATCTGGTGGGATCATTTCGGAGTGATCTACTATGAGCTACTCCTGCCTAACGAAACCATCACTGAAGAACGTTTTCAACAATAATTGGTGCAATTAAGCCCGTGTATTGAAGCTTAAACGCCCACAATATGCCAAAAGACATTACAACGTGATGCTTCTGCACGACAACGCTTGGCCACATGTTGCAAGAGTCGCCAAGGAAACTTTGGAGATCCTTCAATGGGATGTCCTACTCCATCAGCCGTATTCACCGGACATTACTTCTTCTGACTACTACTTGTTGCGATCGATGACTCATAGCCTAGCCGAGTATAGCAGTTCACTGCTTACAAAGAAGCCATAAATTGAGTCGATCAATAATTGATCGCCTCAAAACACGACGAATTTTTTCGACGCGAAATTCTTATGCTGCGTCAAAGATGGGAAAAATTTGTGTCTAACGAGGGAAAGTACTTTTAATAAAATACATTGTAACAATTTCTCTGAATAAAGTTTCGAAGTTACAAAAAAAAACTCAAAACTTATTTGTACCCCCAATACAACTAATTTTAAGCTCATAATAGTCTAAAAAATGATCTATTAAACAATTTTGGGGTCCACTCGTTCTTCACCAAGCTTTAGGTTATTTAATTTAACGCTAGCAGAACCCATTTCGAAAACGGACCAAAACCTTGTTTCGGTTTTGGCCCGATTTTCAATTTGGGTTCTGCTAGTCGAAAATTAAATGACCTAAAATTTGGTGAACAATGAGTGGAGTCAAACATTTTTTAATGGAGGATTCGATTGGGCCATAATGAGCCTAAAATTATTTGTATGTCAATAGACCGAGTTTTGCGTTATAATTTCGGTTTTGGTCCGATTTTCGATTTGAGTTCTGCTAGTTTCACTTTGTATGGCCTGCGGTTTGGCCAAGGCGAGTAGAGACCAACTTTTTTGAATATGGCATTTAATTAGGCCATAATGAGCCTAAAATTATTTGTATCGCGATTGATCTTGCTATGTGTCAAGAACGAGTGGAGCCCAAAATTTTTATTAGGCCATAAATGGCGTTTTATTAGGCCATAATAAGCGTAAGTCTGTTGGTATGGTAATGGATCTTGACCATCGTTGACCAACATTTTTCAATATAGCATTTAATCACATATCTTGAAATGTTTTGCTGTATGTAGTTACGTATTAAAACTCAATTTACTCATTATTTTCTTTTTAATTTACTTTAGCCGGCCTGATAAACTTGTTATCTTGCTATTACGTAATTGCCTAGTTGTCGTCGGGGCTAAATAGGGCGTTCCCCTTCTTGAAGTAAATCTTCTAAATGCTGCTATTCTTAGCTCACTCACCAGTCCCAAGTGAATTGCTTTCGAAAACAAATGAAAAACGCGATATATCCCTTGTAGGGCATGTGTCCTCTTCCTTTGGATACACGGATTGCACATGGACCTGCATAATCAACGCCTGTATTGGAGAATGGGGCAGATGTAGTGACTCTAGCTTCCGGTTACATACCCATTAATTGTCCAGCTCTGACCAACAGAGCTTATTTGCGTCCGTTTATGAAGCCGTGTACTTGCGTGATGATATTCTCCAAGTGATCTGTTTTAATTAACTGCTTTCTGAGCAGCCATTCCTTAGGACCGACGTTGTTAACTTGAATCGTCGGGTTTTTCAACTTGGATACTACTTTTTGTTGTGCTGTAGTTGTGCTGGCTGTATGAGTTCTTTCGATATCCAAGTCATTCGGTTCTGCTAGCTTAGTTGCTGTTGCTATCGGCAGTTTTTCAATTGCGATGTCATCTGCTGCTTTTGTAGTTGGGGTTGTTGTGGCAGTTTCCAGCTTATAATTGCTATCAGCTGTTATACTATCACAAGCACGTTTTATGTGTTTACGTTCTTCTATGTAAGGCAAGTTGTTTATGCCTTGTCGTTTTCTTTGTATCTTGTGTATGCAGATATCCGCGACCTCTTCTCTTCTTTTTTCCAGGTGGGCCTTTGTTTTCCGGGCAGCTAGATCCTTTCGTCTATTTGCGTTTAGTTTTGTATCTGTTCGCCCAGATCACTTTGTTTCTTTGGTAATTTCTCCATTATAAATTTTGTTGTTGTTGTTGTCCTAGTCAATATAAAATCCGATGTACATATTCCATGTCATCAGTATTTAACGGATGTACAGGTATATGGAAAAATTGATATATTCAATGTCTTAATATTACAGCATAAGTGTTGTTGTTATAACACCTTGGGTTTAAAATTTTAAATGTGAGAAACGAACGAACTCCATCTTGAAATGGTTCCATTAACACGGAAATTATCGAATTTTGATGATTGCTACCAAAAATAATAATTTTCGACATTGTTTACGCGGTGTAGACAATACAGCGAACAGCGAACAAATTTAATTTCGTTTGATATAAAACTCAACTGAAATTTTTATTCCAAACGTGTAATTTGCTGAAATTTCCACTCCCTTTTCCAAAACCGAATATACATTACAAATGTTTAAGCATTTTCCAAGCGTTCGTATCACATCACTATACCACCGAGTACATGTATTATGTACATTACGTATACGTACTCGTATATACACATAAAAAATTTGTCTAATCATTTAAATTAAGAAAATGTCACGTTGACACATCTAATGATACACCTATTTTTTGTCTTTTATTTTTCCAAGATCTTTCAAATTTTATACGTATGTATCGGTAAATTTTACATTTTTTTTTATATGTAAATTGATTAGCATCTCTCATACCCAGGTATCATATCCATACATGTTACCAATAGTAATTTTCATTTTTCTCGCTATATATGTGCGGTACATACTCTGGTACATACATAGACACACATGTTTCATCTTACATTCACAAAGATACAACATACTCGTATATTATTAGCATGATGGCACCAAAAACGATGAGGCAAGTCGGGAAGAAAAGTGGAAAATTATATTAAATTTAATTTTCATATTTTCCTTTTGTTTGCTAAATAATAATAATAATATTATTATGTTGATGATGAAGATGATGATGATGGTGACGATGGTGCGATGACGATGATGATGAAAAATAGAATTAAAAATAAAAATTGAAAAGTTTGTTCTTATAATATATTCTGTGTTACTGCTGCTGCTGCTGCTGGATAAACTGGAAAAACAAGGAGGAAAGCTTTTTGTTGTAAATACGCTCTTCTCGCCGAAGTTCTAGTTTATAATAATATCAAAGGGATTAATGTACAAAAAAAAATCTTGTTGTTAATCTTAGTTGTGTTACAATTTTTTTTCTTTACTTTACTTTCTACAGCGGAAATTGCAAAATGTTTAATTGTTTAAAACAAAAAGTTTGAGATCTTAAAATTCGAAATTTTGTCATAAAAATGTTTGTCTATGGTGCTTGGTGCATGTAATATAGAATAATGTAATATTCGTCAAATAGTCGTATTTGATGAGAAAGTTTTGCGTATCTTCGTATCCAAAGAGATAATGTGATTTGAGTTTTGTGCTATTTTCATTAAAACTAATGTATTTTCAACAAGGAAAAGAGCTTTAGGGTTTCATGAAACTTTTTAAAGTTAAACGGATAATAATCAGCAATGTTATATAATTAACTAATTCTGGTTTATTAAAATATATAATTTCGAGACAACTTTTAAATATTTGTTGTGTTTAAATTTGTTGTGTTTTAATATTTGTTATGTTTATATAAAAATTAATGTGTTTGAAATAATTCGTGCAACGAATAAACCCGGGACACATTTCGAAACCAGCATAGGGAACTTTGCCATTTACATCTCTGTGAAGTTAGCCCAAAATGCTATCCATTAATTCCCACTCAAAACAGTCACTTATTTATAAAAGCCAACAAATTCCGCCTGCCTTTGATTATCGGCCCAGTAGCGGATAGGAGACCTTTTGGAACTCACTGTTAGTCGTTTTTTGTTGATCAGAAACTATCTCCTGAGCCAAACCAACACGATAACAGTGATGAGCGTTCACGCGCCATCTACTAATTTTTACGTGATTGGGTCGACAATGTCAATCGCTCGTCGACAACAGCGACTAATCGTAGACAAGTCTAATTGTAATACACGTCAGTATGGATTGAATGATTTGCATATTTTGAAGTTCTGTTTCCGAAATTTGAGATAATGCAAATTGATATTATTGGGTGTATAACTTAGTTGTTGGGATTTTCTAAGAGATGGCGCAACTTTAGTACTAAACATTCTTTTACAATAACACGTCCGGCGTTTAAACATGTCGAATTTCGTACCAACAAAACAGCATTACATTTTTGCTTTAATCTAAAGAAAAAAGCTGCTGAAAGTTTTCGTTTGCAACCCAACAGACTTGCGAAAACTTTCTTAAACGATTCAAATGTGGTGATTTTGATGTCAGTGACAAAGAACGTTCTGGTGAACCCAAAAAATTCGCAGGTGAAGAGTTGGAAGCTGGCTTTCATTATTGGGCCGATAGCTGATAGTTGACCATTTGGAACTCACTGTTAGTCGTTTTTTGTTGATCAGAAACTATCTCCTGAGCCAAACCAACACGATAACAGTGATGAGCGTTCACGCGCCATCTACTAATTTTTACGTGATTGGGTCGACAATGTCAATCGCTCGTCGACAACAGCGACTAATCGTAGACAAGTCTAATTGTAATACACGTCAGTATGGATTGAATGATTTGCATATTTTGAAGTTCTGTTTCCGAAATTTGAGATAATGCAAATTGATATTATTGGGTGTATAACTTAGTTGTTGGGATTTTCTAAGAGATGGCGCAACTTTAGTACTAAACATTCTTTTACAATAACACGTCCGGCGTTTAAACATGTCGAATTTCGTACCAACAAAACAGCATTACATTTTTGCTTTAATCTAAAGAAAAAAGCTGCTGAAAGTTTTCGTTTGCAACCCAACAGACTTGCGAAAACTTTCTTAAACGATTCAAATGTGGTGATTTTGATGTCAGTGACAAAGAACGTTCTGGTGAACCCAAAAAATTCGCAGGTGAAGAGTTGGAAGCTGGCTTTCATTATTGGGCCGATAGCTGATAGTTGACCATTTGGAACTCACTGTTAGTCGTTTTCAACGTCAATATTTTTAAATTCGAAATCATCCGATCTAGCAATATCAACCGCCGATCATTAGGGCTGACATAGTAAAGAAATTCAACTTTTTTGTTGATCAGAAACTATCACCTGAGCCAAACTAACACGATAGGAGAGATGAGCGGTTACGCGCCATCTACTAATTTTTACGAGAGTGGGTCGACAATGTCAACTACTCGTCGACAACGGCGACTAATCGGAGACAAGTCGAATTGTAATGCACGTCAGTATGGATTGAAAGATTTGCATATTTTGAACTTTTGTCTCGGGAATTTGAATTAATGCAAATTGATATTATTGGGTGTATAACTTAGTTTTTTGGATTTTCTAAGAGATGGCGTAACTTACCCGACAAATATGTCATTACCGATAACCGCATATCGGGCTTAAAAATACTGTCACACGGTAACAATTACAAAAAAAATAATCCAAATAAACCGAGCATCGGTTTCAACTACAAAAACAACAACTCAATGTTAGAATAGAACCAAAACAAAAAAATTCTAATTTTACATTTTTGTAGATAACACAAAAGACAGAAACATCTTGAAAATTAGTTGACATAATCGGAAGCCGCTGATAAAGTTATTTAACTAGTAAATTACCGAACAAACCCCATCATTTTACCGAAAAATTAAATTGTGAAAGTTACGTGAACTAAAGCGCATAACATTACCAAAATATTAAAGGTTAGAAGAGCAATGTTAAGTTTCACATTTCTGTTCTTCGGTAAATTTCTGGTCTTTGATAACTAAAATTCAAACACCGGACAAAATATTAAAGGTTTCGAACAAATACTCTAACTTTACAGTACAAAAACGGCAAAAACCTCTTAACAATTTATTGACAAGATCGTAAACCGTTGATAAAGATTTAAAACAAGTAAATTTCCGAACAAAGACAATAAATTTCCCGAAGAACAGAAATTTGGAATTAACTTTAGCCAAATTTGTAAGAACGACCAAAATATTAAAGGATCCGGACAAATACTCTAACTTTACATACCAATAACGTTGAAAACCGCTGATAATGTTTGAAAACTAGTCAATTACTGAACAAAGTTACCGCAGTAAAATTACTAGTAAAATTTGCTAAAATCCTATTGAATAACTTTCTGTAAAATATACTGACATTATACAGTAATAATGGGCCATAAAATTACTGTTACAGTAATTTTGTCTGCCCAAAGTGCGCCAAATTACGACATATTTCAGGCAAAGTGTCAGTAATTGTCCGACACGGTAAACGGTAATTTCTTAGGATTTTCTCGGGACTAAAATTATAAAATGTTTGTCGGGTTAAGTACTAAACATTATTTTGGAAAAACGCCATATTTTTTAATTCCGTTTAAACATGTCGAGTTTCGTACTAACAAAACAGCATTTGCTTCCCTTACGTTTTTGCTTTAATCTAAGGAAAAAAGCTTCTGAACGTTTTCGTTTGCTTCAAGAAAACTTATGGTGAACATGCACCAACTCAACAGAAAACTGGTTTAAACGATTCAAAAGTGGTGATTTTGATGTCAGTGACAAAGAACGTTCTGGTGAACCAAAAAAATTCGAAGGTGAAGAGTTGGAAGCATTATTGAAGGAAAACTCAGCTCAAACAGAAAAATAATTTGCAAATGATTTAAAAAGAAGGAAAATTGGTACCACATGAACTGACTGAAGCCAACATTGAAAATCGTTTGGTGGAACCATCGAGTGGAGTACTATGAGCTGCTAAAACCGAACGAAACTATTACTGGTGAACGTTACCAATAACAATTGATAGATTTGAACCATGCATTGAACGAAAACCGTTCGATTCCAGGAAACAATTTCCAAGAAACAGCGTAAAGTGATTTTGCTGTACGACAAAGCTCGACCACATGTCGCAAAACAAGTAAAAAATTCGCTGGAAGTACTTAAATGGGAAATTCTACCGCACGCTCCCTATTTACCAGATTATGCCCCATCAGATTACTATTTGTTTCGATTAATGAAAAGCGATCTTCAAGACCAGCACTTTAGAAACCACGAAAAAATCAAAAAATGGCTCGACAAATGGATCGCATCAAAAGATAAATTTTTTTTTCGATGAAATCCATAAATCGCCAGAAAGATGGTCGAAAGTCATATATAACGATGGCAAATATTTTGATTAAAATAAAATTTACCATTTCCTAGAAATACTATACCCAATACTATAAAATATACTGTAAAACCTGCTTAAGTTTTCCAGGAAAAAAAGTTTCTTTGTCAATTTACGGAGATAACAATATCTTGAATGTGTAGTTAAAACCTGCTTGCTAATCTGACCAGTTCTACTCTGGAAATTGCTGCATCATAACACGCTGACGTGGAGAAAACTCAATACTTCCATATCGACGAAAATCAATACCAATGTGCTCTGAACTACTGTATTCTTTGGAATTAGAACCAGCCAAGTAATCTGTTCCGTAACAATGCCATATTCTTATTTGTAGTGGAATCGCTTTATTTTTTTGGAAAGGAAGATATTTGATTAGAAAAGGGATATTTTGAGATAGCCAAATCAAACTGTTATTGAATTTGACATGCTGACAATTTGGTGGGCATTATGTGATGTGAAACACACTCACACACTCAAATAACGTACTCGTCTACTGAAATTTTGGAAAACAGAGTACTAAATTCAGCCCACCAACATATCAACAACGTTACAAGCGAATTTCAAGGGTAAATAAATTAAATCTGTCTGCTGCCTAGCACAGCAGAGATTAGGCAGCAGCAAGTTACAACATGAAACAACCAACAACATCATTTTAAACGTAGACTTTAACGATCCACCATTTTTTGTCTGGCAATCAGTGGAGTTTTAACTGTTGAGTACTCCTGGTGCTATTATTGAGAAAGTTCCGAGAGAAGCTTTGTAACTGCAATCTTTTAATTGTATGTGTAATCATGAAACTTACTAGTCCTAAGTAATTCCTGGATCGGTTTGAATACTAATTTCAACTGAAAGTACGATAATTTTTACGTTTAGTGTAGTTCCAATATCAAATGCATAATTCTAACCACTGTTGGCTCTATATCTGAGCGGTTTAGCCTGGAGTGATTAATTTAAAGATGAACCATAAATCAACTGTCCATTACGGTTCTATTACGGAATATCACCGCTGAACGCATTAACCCTCAAATACCCAATTTTTAAACCACTGTAGAAATTTTAGTTCTCTGTGCCGGAAAATTATTACTTAACTATGGATTGTAAAATGTTGCGTCTCGTGATTTTTTTTGTTGTTACATCTAAACAATCTTAAACATTTCTGTTTGTTCACTGATTACTGAAAAGAGAAGTCATTTTGTGATCTTCCGATGTAATCCTACTGTGCTAGGAGCTAAAATAGTTAACCTCCTACACATAAAACTTTGGCTAGAGCAGATCTGCGCGTTTAATTCTTCGGTTAATATTGACGGTTTTCACCATTTTGTATTGACACTATTTTCACCGTTAAACTATACATTCTATATGCATTAGGCACTTTATTGTGCTATTTTGGCAAATCACGCCCGGCCTTTCACGAATCCTTACGTACCCTTCTTTACCCATATTGTGGTACTTGGCCTCTAGACGGAACAACTAGATAATTACCAAATAGCTAAACAGCAGCTTCATCAGATCGGTTAACGTAAAATAAGACAAAATTATGAAAATTTGAATTTTTGTGTTGTCGACGTTGTCTACATTAACGACATCAAGGACGTAAAAAATACTATGTAATACACAATAAATCGTTGATTAAAACTTAGTTGTAAATTTCGTGGAAATGGAACTTAGTTTGGAATTTTGTAATACAAATTTTGAAGTTATATTATCTCGTATATGAATTTTGTTTTTTAGAATTTTAATTTTGGCATTTAGATTTTGAAACCATGCTAGGGAAGTTTATCCAGACTAATCCAAGAAATACAACAACAACAAACTTATTGTAAAAGTATTGGAATAGGTAAACATTCAGGCGAATTTATATTGAGTAGTTTAGAGGAGATGTGATTTTTTAATTGGCTTAGGTACATTCCAAAGTCATTCTAAGTATTTGCTAACTTCAGTGACATTGGTAGACTGTTTAAATCCGTAAGAGTGTCCCTAGTAAATTATATGACTTTTTATTGGTTCTGACAGGGTGTTCCATGAGATTTAAATGTGTGATTTTTTTCATGAGCTTCAGGTGCATTCAAAAGTCATTCTAAGTATTTAGCATGAACTTCCGTGATACTGGTGGACTACTGAAACAAAAAGGAGTGTCTCAAGAAGGCTTTGGAATGTACCTAATGGGACATTTCCTTTTATTTCAGTAGTCCACCAGTGTCTTTAAAGTTCATGCTAAATGCTTAGAAAATACTTAGAATTACTTTGGAATGCATCTAAGGAACACCCGGTCAGACCCATTAGAAAATCGTATAACTTGCTTGGGACACTCTTTTTTGTTTCAGTAGTATATCAGTATCACTGACGTTCATGTTAAATGCTTAGAAAATACTTAGAATGACTTTGGAATGTACCTAAGGCCAATTAAAAAATCGCCAATTAAAAATTCAGAAGCGGATTTGGTTTCTAATAGGATTTTTCAATAAAGTTCTAAAATTAGGCAATTTCGAATAGAACTAGGCAACATTTTTCTTTACTAATTATAATTATATTTGATTTGTATAGCATGATTGGAAATCTAACATAAATTTTGATTGGGGAACTTCCGAGGTGACTTATTTACTTTGAATGTTTTTATCTTCAATTATCACATATTGTGTGCGCGGTCTGTTAATTATGAGTTGAACCACTCAAACGAAATTAACTGATAATCCGAATGTACAAGGACTTTCAAGCGCCTTTTGATGACAAATTGAATCAGACGCTTTGCTGAAACCCCGTGTTGTGTAATTGATACTAATTTAGATTTGAAGGTGTTACAGATAACTGACTCGAACAATTTATAGGGATAGATGAAGTTCTTGAGATCCCTCTTTAGTATGATACGCTACCTTTTTACCCGATTTAAAAATAGGTGTAATTTTCGAAACCTTGGTGATGGTATATTATGAACGCATCCATCGCCGAAGCCTTTCAGTGCTGTCAGTATACATCTTCATTAGTTACATTGGGAGGAATAATTGATAAATTGTTGTTAATATCATTAGCTCGCCTTAGATTAATGTTTATACTTTTAAGTATATAAACTGATTGAAAAATCAGCAAACACATCAGCTATTTCCTTGGCATTATCACTGCTGATGTTATTATAGGATATATTGGCGGGGTAACCTTCAATTTCATGGCACAGTGGTTAAAGCTTTGGCGTTTGGATCGGGAGGTACCGGGTTCGAATCCCGATAGGGGCAGGTTGCAAAAGGGAATTTTTATCAGCAAAATCGGATCTATATCCGTACGTCCTCGATTTGGCAGACAATTGCGTAAGGTAAGGACGTAAATAAGCGAACTGCGAAAGAGTTGGGAGTACTTCGGCCCCAAAAAAGATTGCAAAGAATAAAAAAGAAACCTTCAATTTCGCGCTTGGCCCTGAAGTATTACCAAAACTGTTTTGGGTTGAATTTGATTTTTTCCTGGATATTTATTTTTTCGAATAAAAACCACTTTTAATCATTTTAGCATACTCCTTGGTTTTGCGATTTTTTAAATTTATAAGGCGATCGTCAAACCAGGGAGGATGACTACTTGTTTGTTTTCTAATATCTCATATTACTGGTGGACGTTAACATTTACTTCGGTTGAATTTAAAATGTCATCCCATATAATTGCTTCGAGGTATAGTTGAAGGCTAAATTAAATGGTCGGATTTTTGGTTTTGCACTGAATTAATTGGCGATAGATCTTCATAGTCGACTATAATTTCCATCGATTTGTGGTAAATGTCATTAAACGAAAGGCGTTAATGATTCAATTATACCAATACTGGTAGGCTCCATACGGTCTAAGATGTAATGCTGCACGGCAGTAGGCAATTAATTTCATCGTCTAGTTTCCATGTGATATTTGGTAGATTGAAGTCGCCGGTTGCACGTATTATATCCGAACTGTTAGTTAAATTTTTATATTTGAACGTTTGAACACGACAGTTGCCGGCGTGTACAAATACGTCATTAGCGGTGTGTTTGCCTTAATTCCTAGCAATACCTATGAAATTTGAAATTTAATGTTAGTATCAATTGAAAAAAACACAATTCCACTATTCGTATTTATTTTTTGATATAATTCATTCTCAGTTTCATTCTTTTAATTTTTTCAAGTGAATTTAATGATTCAGTAAATCAGTACTTCTGTGTGAACGATGTTTTTTGTAAAAATTCTTTCATCATTTGCTGAAGGTCCTTGGCCATTATATTCGGAAATATAAAATCTCAAACCATTCAATGATCGAACTCTTCTTCCTGCGACATACAATTGACCGTGTTTGTCCTTGAGAATGTCATCGCAAATGCAGAAAGAATTAGAAATTGAGTTCTTTGAAAGTTAAATGGAATCAAAATTCTCTTATTGCGTGCGGTTCCAGTTAAAACTTCGCAATCAATAGTATTACGATGTATACACTTGATGCGTGCATTGTTATTCCATTAACTTATGCTTCCTTTGTATTTAAGTTTCTGATTAGTAAAACGATGCAATTAACTTTCAATACTAACTTATGTGGTGGCAAACCACTAACCGCCAAAGAATTCAATTACTCGACTGGATAGTTATTGATTTCATTGCCATCATCACCAACTATTTTATCGTAGCTATGATATGTTTAAGTAGGTATTTCAATAATATTTTCACCAAACTGAGGGAATTGTGGGCTTCATTATCACCAGTTTTTTTGAAGAATTCGGCTAATTCTATTTTACTTGGTTATTTTATAAAAAAAAAACAAATTTATGCCAACTCGTTACACAACTTTCATGTTACTTTACCATACAGAAGTATCGTTTTCCCTCCAAATTCCCCTCATCGCATAGATCCTGCAATAATCTATTTATGATTTTCAATATTTGCAGTGGGCACATAAACATTTCATCAATAATTACACTGTACTTTTACAAGCTGGTTACAAGCTGGGCATTCAGAGGGTAAACCTAATTCAAGTATGCTGAATTCAATGGCGCCAGTCCCATTTCAAAGTTAGTCCCCATTTTTGAGATATCGCTTTCGACATGTTTTGGCTCTGAGTCAAAATTTTTTCAAAATAAACACTCATTTTCACGTTTAAACCTTTGGATCCATTAAGATTTTCGGTTTGCTTTCTTCAGCAAAGTTGTTGCGCAGGCCAAGACCAACAACTTTGCCGAACATATCAAGACCGAAAAACCGCATCTACATTCACATTTTTGTGTTATTTTTCTTTTTTCTTTTAATTTCGATCAAAAACACTTTTTTCTCATTTTTTGCCTCATTTTTGAATAAACACCGCTTCGACAAATAAAGATACAATAGAAACTGTTTAAAAGCAAAATCGATTTAGATTCAGTTGATTTTATGGTGATTTTTCATGCCGTATAAGATATCGGAAATTTCTCAGCGGAAAATAAGAGATTTCGCTACTCGCCGCAAGTGGCAGCACAATCACAAAAGAGAATCTATTTTGTTATATAATTACCAGCGGAAATTTTTTACTCATTTTGTATCTCTTTTTTCACTAAATAAAACATCCCAGCGGAATAAAATATTAAAAGTGATCCTTAAAATGACAAACTGATTGATCTCCGAAGTAAAGGAACTCGGTAAATCAAATCTTGAAATTTAACAATATTCCGTCTTTTCGCCATTCTAAAAGAATGACGATGAAATTTGGATAAAAGTATTGATCAGGGGTCCAAAACTTAGGAAAATTTCTAGGATCTGTTCATGCTTGACTAAACTAGGCCATTTCATAACCAATACTTTTGAAAATTTAAATTTTTTTACAAGAACGAATGGAATTTTTGAGTTGGTAACGTGAAGGAGAACTGCCTTCAAACGAGCTTTTGGAGGAATTGATTAACAATCGCCAATCTTCGGGATTATATGCATTGTGCATTGTGGATACGAAACCACGGATATCAGTGCAAAAAGCGAGTGAATTATTCCAAATTGATTTGAAAAATTCGTGAAATGACGATGACGATTTATTGCTCCATACATCCGACCATTTGGAGCCAAAATGCTCACTTGTTTTAAATCCTTTCACAAAAGAATGGCTTGCCGCTGCGATAGTTTCAGGCGTCGTACCATAATATCCAAACGATTTTGCGAGCTAGCCGAAAGTTTCCAACCGAAAGTGAAAAAAAATCGATAATGCAGATAGTGTCTCGACTATTTCAGCCGAAATTTAAAAAAATTATGTATTGAATTTAAATCCCAGCCGAAAGTAACTAACCAACAAAATTGGTTTGTCGATGGTTATCGCTGGAAAATTTTCCAGATCAAGTTTCATGTTGGGAGTTCGAGATAATTGAGGGGAGTGAAATACACGTGCAAATTTAAAAAAATTGTAGAATCTTAACGTTTAAAGTGTTATGTCTGGAAATGGTCTTATTTGAATCGGTTTGTCGTTCTTTCCCTTCTCGAAAGTTAACGACCATTTAAATAATTTTTGGCTTCATCACTTTGTATTTCTTGACTTTGTCCATTTCTCTCTGGACCTAATTCAACAGATGCACTGTCACAGCATTTATACACGTGTTTAACTCTTTGGAGCTCGTGTTCTCTAATTCTCTAACCGTTTTGGATAATATTTTGTACATTTTCCATCTCTCATACATACAGAATTTGGATTGAGTACACCGCATGGACCATAAATCATGTGTTTTACAACATATTCATGTAATGTAGGATGTGTTTGAATGTTAGGAATCTCCGCAGATACAACTTTATCGATATCCGTAGCAAGTGCAAGTCATTGTACGTAATAAAGAAAGAAGGCTTTCCGAAATGTTGTACAATTGACATTGCATCTAAATAATTCTGAACATATTTCTTGGAGATCCATTGAATGAAGATGGTAAAATTACTCTACTTCCAACATTATTAGCATTGGGGTTCAATTCTAAATAATCTGTTAAATTGTTGTAAACTTCAGGCCTAAGAATAGTTTGACTTTGTCGAATGAAATGTAACCTTGTGTCTTCTATTATACATATCAACTATCCAGAGATATTTTAATGGTACCATTAAAGTGTCAGCGCGTCCTTGTTTTGTAGCACATAAAACAAGATCACTGCCTCGTTTATGCTTGTTTATAATGCAGGCTGGTTTATCGCATCCAGGTACACCCTGGATATTTATAATGTCCGGAAATTTTTTGTTTTCCTTAAGATCCGTACCCCAGGAACAAAAAATATATCTGTTTGGGGTAATAAATGTGTTAGTGTCTTCACACAGTTGCACCACATTATTCCCATCACCAGTAATCCAACGGGAATGGAATATTTAAAACCCGTTAGATGGATAGTTTGTAATATATATAATCCAACACCGACATTAGTTTGTTGACATGGTGGTTAACATCTAAAGTAATTGTGAAAGGCTCCTCTTGTCGTTGTTGCAAGTAACCTGTTAAAGTTTCTAGCGCGTAAATTAGATCACTGCAATCAGTTTTAGATTGATGATTAACCACAATAACGAATTTACTCTCAATTTTATAAACTTTTTTAATTGCATTTTGTTCCGCGACAGGTGTTTTTTGAGATTACAATTTTCCAATTTTCCATCTAAGGCAGCACAAATTAAAATAGATGAAGTTAGTAAGTGTTTACCATTTATCCAGATTGAAATCTGAGGTTCATCTGACTTATATGTTGAGGCGCTCGGTTTGCACGTTTTTAAGTTATTTGGTTGTTGTTTCTTGTATTCCGAAAAACGATTGCTTTTTTAGAAACTCAAATTCCTTTGTCCAAACATCAGAATTTATCATTGAATCAAATTGTAAATCATTGACACTGATCCGCTAAGAAACGTAGTCATTTACTTTCGGAATGATTCGAACCGCGTTTAAATTTACGATTTGAAATTTATTTTCCACAAATCCCTTGAATTGTTCATCAATTACAGATGTGGGAATTCTGCTGATAAATATCCATCTTCGTGGTTTCACCACTCTAATTGTTCCAAGGTCATTTTCTGAAACAGTGGCAGGTGTTTCGTTTCGTTTCGTGTTCATTGTGTCTCAGAAGTCGGACTCGAAGTTTGCATTGGTACTGGCGAACAAACTAAGGTCATTCCTGATGCAAATGGCGACAGATTTCTTATACTGGATGTTTTGTCATCTTCAAACAAAACTTCATGTTCATGTTGAGTAGGTGGTGTAACTTGTTCAATGGATTTGCTTTGTGAGCGAGTGATAGGTCGAGTAGTAATAAACGGCACGGGTAATTCGTTTGGTTTATTTACCGGAGCCTCTTCTGATGTTGTTTGCTTGGTACACAATTTTTTTTGAAAACAACTAAATCTTGGTACACAATTTTTTTTGAATGTTTTCTCGATTTAGCTGCTGCACAGTTGTATCCGAGTCCTCTGTCACACATGAAGCCTTTGCATGAGAAAAACCACTCGTCCAATATAATTATGCACTTTTTTTAACACTAAAAGCTATTAACACCAAGTGTATTATTGTTTTTCACAAACTTAAACAGCTAGGCACAAATTAGATAAAGAGTCTAGGTCAAATAGCTATAGACACCAACTTTGTCACGTTGTTTACATTATCCAAAAATCGCTATGTAATGGGTCGAGAACCGCGTTTATTATATTACGTAATTTACCTCGCCCAACCCTGTAATGGTGCATAATGGTTGTGTAGTTCATCGACCCCAGTCGATCTAGAATATTGAACTTATTATTTAAATTACATCAACTACATAATTTAATTGTTAATGGTCGATTGTCCCCAAATGAATTCGGCCTTTATCACAAAACCAAAAATTTTGATGTTCTATGGATTTTTTTTTGTGTTCATAAACTATTGTAACCTCGTCACAACAATAATAACATCCAGCAGTTAATATTATTGCGTATACGTACATATATCATACATACGAGTACATCCAATCGATATTTGAACTCAGTGTTTTCCATCTCATTTATCAAACTGTGATGACATAAACATTTATGTTATGGTTCATTTTCGGCAAGCTCTGTTGTTGTTGTTGTTGTTGTTGTTGCTGCTGCTGCTCTTGTTGTTGGGTCCACACGAATTTTATGTATTTGTACTCGTACTGGGATATACGGCTGCATCATATAACTTATAACCATATGATAAAAAATAAAAATGCTGTGCTCTGTAATTATCCTGAAAATACAGACAATGAAAATGATAATTAGCACATAATTATCGTAAACGCGCGAGAAGTGAAAATGTCATCAAATTTTATGATTATTTTTTATGTTTGGCTCATTCGTTTTTCTCGTGTTTTAACAATTTTATTTTTTTACTGCAATGAAATGAAAATTATTGAATAAAAATAAAATTGATAGCACACAGCAGAACCTAGGAGGAAAACAGTTTTTTTTTTCATTTTTCGTCACGAATTTGAATTCGGCGGGGCGTGAAATCTACGTACAAGTGAGCGAGATGAAAATTGCTATAATCTAATTAATCTAATTAGATTTTCATTTATTTTCTCGTTTTTCATTTTTATTTTGTTTTTGGTTTTAATAAAAAAAAAAAATAATTGGATAAGCTGAATAAAATAATTAAATTAATTTTATTTTTCTAACATTTTACTTTTTGTGCTTCATCTTTTCAGGCAACCTGCATAGCAATTTATAACGAGCGCTGTCCCCAGAAGATCTGAACCAGACGATATGGTAAGTTTTATTGCAGTATACTCAAATCGTATACGGTATTCGATTTTACCGAATTTATCGTAAAATATGTGCACCACGAATAACAAATTACAGAATGAAAAAGAACGTTGGCACACGTTTGTTGTACAAAGACATTCCCGTGGGCTGAACGGTATACATATATTGACTGAAACACTAACAGATATGAACCGAAGAATGAAGCACGTGCACAGAACATAAAAGTGTATGTAATCGATTCACTTTGAATTGTTATTTATAGAGAACAAAATATATTTATTGGATTTAGCTGTTTCAAGAATTTGCTACCCTTGGAGAGAACGGAATTCGTGTAGCATTATAAACCACCAAAATTTATTCGTTTGGTGTAGATTCGATTTACACAATTCATCTAGTAATTTTTCATTTTAAATTTAGTTACTTGTGAATGAGGGGAGCCCATTGGCCAGCTCTATTTATAAGTTATTTACTGAAGTATACGCTCGAGTGTCCTTATTGTCCTAACTGTCCGGATATTTAGGTCCCTATGAAGGTCATAGCACTTTGTTCTGAAAAGTTTGTATAATTTTAGTGTTCGTTTTGTTTGTATAGTACAGTGTTGTGCATTTTACATGTAAATGACGTAAATTACATAAAAATTTGTGTAATTTACATAAAATATGTAAAAAACATGAAAACTCTGATAAATAACTGAAAATATTGTAGAAATGTTATCATAAATATAAATTATTTTAGACTTAGTTATCTACAATCACAAGAAGAATTTCATTTATGTATCTACATTGCCATCTGTGTTTTTCTTAAACAAGCTCTAGAAAAACGGTTACTGACATCTTGAGATTTAGTTTGCTACATATGAGAAAAATAATAATTTTCATAGTGTAATACGTGCCATCTATTATCAAATTGTATCATTTTACACGGTTTCTTCGTAAATGTCAAACGGTCGAGGTAAATATCATCAACATTTCAGTAAGTTAATTACTGATCGTAATCATCAGAAACCACCATGAGACTCAAAGTCGGAGGAGGAAATTTAATTCAACATTCAACTCCGGTAGTTGAAAAGCAAGTCCCGTTCATTCCGTCCTCCACCAATAAAAAAATATTCGCATGGGCTATTAACATTCACTCAATTTAACCTCTTCTGTAGTACCGCTGTTAAAACACATTCTAAAGAAGAAAAAACCACGAAAGTGGGAAAGAATTGCGTCTATTAGTGGAGACGTGCTCTTTATGAAGTCTGACTGGCAGGGATGGTGAAATCATTTTGGTTGAGTTTTGTGAAGAACATCCCACTTTAATGAACCAAGTAGGAATGTGTTCAAAACTTAAAAATTATAAACGAAAACAGGGAGAAGATTCGAGTCCTCCAGAGTTTAAATATGGTGAAGTTGCGTTTGTTCACACAAGCTCCTTTTTGGGAATACTTCATCCTGGACAATATACAGGCTATTCAAAATAACATAATACGTATTCGTACAAGGAGGGACTACTATGTTCGAGAGACTGATAAGCAAGAAGAATGCCCTCTATAAGGAGTTCCAGGGCCAAATTTTAGAGGAAATTACAGTTGTCTCTGGTCAAGGTGAAAGATTAGTAAATAAACCACTGGTCGTTCAACAACAACAATCTACTTCGACTGCCCCTATTGGTAAATATTTGTTAGGCCGATTTTCTTATCTAACGTGCTAACCAACATTATTTTTAGTTACCACTGTACCCGACGATAATGATAGCCAGCAACCGACCGAAGCTATGCCACAATTAAGTGGATTTGCATTTTATAATTCAGTCGACGTAGATCCAAATTATGCATACATACAAACTGTGCTGTCGCATTTACGAGATAAATAACGTCAAAAATTAGTTTACAAAAAAAAATTACGTAGCGTTTTTTGAAAGGATTTTTCGTGCTTAAGTTTTTTGGGCCTGCATACATACAAAGTCCATATATTGCGTTATGTCCGTATTTACATATGCAATTCTGATTGTTCGCTTTGGCAAACACAAGAAGAGCGCTAACGTAGAAGCGATAAAACAGGACGTTTAAATTTAAGTTCTCACAAGCGAACGAAATTAACGTTACGTAATATGAACACAAATAGCCTAAACCAGTGGCACTATTCTCGCTTTCTCTGGGAAAGGGGAATTGGGAAAAATATTTTCATTGCATTTTTGTCTAAGTTGTATTTTTGTGGCCTATTGAGGGAGTACGTTTGGTGTAAATATTTTCGAACCAAAGTTAAATGGGAAAATATTTCTGTGGAACAACAGTTTCCCAATTAACTTTGTTTTGTAATTGTTTGCACTAAAGCTATTCCTTCATTCGGCCAGAGATTTATTCAAAATCTTAATCGTCCATGGGGAATGCATGATGCATCAACTCAACACTAGATTTGTACATGAAGCGTCGAAATTTACACGTTATTTTGTAAATTGCTGGAAGACATTAGGGGCACGTGAATCGCTTGAACGCCATCGTCTAAAGTATCACGACAGTGATAGATTAGTTATCTTCAATTTTAGCAACCACCCTGAATGAAACTAAATATATCGAGCTTAAAGGAGACGTTGAGAAATAATTCGTTTTTTTGCCGAAAACATTTTTTTTATTTAAATTTAATCGAAACTTGCGTTTTACCAGAGTAAAATCCGATGTAAACCACTGTTGAAATTTATCCATGACGGCCAAATTCCCAGCGATAAAAGAACTGAATAACTGTAAACCGACTTATTCGATGAGATTATCAGATTTCTCGATACTTCGCGAATCTCGCTCCAAACCGATTTTTTCCTCAGCATCATACTGTCAAATTATTTCTTCGGAGATACGTTTTAATTTGTTTGATTCAGGTGTACGACTACGTCTTTTTGATGATTTGTAATACCTAAATAATTATAATATTATATAACAGATAGCGCGCCTGTCGCTTCGTAGCTAACTTTTAGAATAGCAAAATTCACATGCGTGGATTTCGATTCATTGAGCCCGTACGCCACATTTTTGTTCATTTTATAATTTTGTCACATGCTTCTGGAGTTTCGATGTCGATTCCTTGATAGTGTCTCCTACTGAGAGAATTGTAGTATCATCAGCAAATATTGCAACGCTAACATCGTTTAATTGAGGTAAGTCTCTGGTGTAGAGCAGATAAAGAATAGGTCCCAAAACACTACCCTGCGGGACTCCTGCCGAAATCTTTTCTAGCTCGGAGTCTACTTCTTCATATTTCACCGGAAAGTGACGATTCTCTATGTATGATTCTAAAATCATATAATATTGTTTTGTAAATCTCTATGTAGTTTGAAGATTAAACCTCTTTGCCACACCTTATCGAAAGCCTGCGCCACATCTAAGAAGATACTAGAGCAAACCTTTTTCCTCTCTAATGTATTTCAATGACATCTCTAAGCCTATGATCCTGCTCAATAGTTGAGTGTTTCTCTCTGAAACCAAACTGATATTCTGGGATAAGGTTTCTTTGTTATACGGTTCTTTTAGATGGGAAGCCTTTTCATATATAAAGCTAATTTGTGTAGATTTCGTCTTATTAAGCTTGATCCTCAAGCGCTTAACCCAGTTACAAACCGCATTCCCGTATCCCTTGTATATAATAAATATAGGATTGGTCCTCAGACACTCCCCTGCGGGACACCGGCAGAGATTTTATTTAGTTCGGAGTATTCATCCTCATATTTTACACGAAAAGCAGCTTGAATTCCAGTCCACTGTGCCAGATTTTATTGAATGCTTGGGCGACGTCCAGAAATATGCTGGAGAGTTTTGACATAATTGGCAGCAATGAAATTGGCCTGTATGATTTTTTATCGTTAGGTGGTTTATCAGGTTTTGCTATAATGATTTCTTCTGCACCTTTCCAATGCCACGGAACATATTTTAACCGAAAGCATGCATTGATTATGTGTAATAGGTTACGAAATTAATTACCTGGTAGAGCCTTGATTATTTGGCAAGTAATCAATACCCTGAGGCTTTTTTAACATTCATGTTGCTTTTTACTTCTTCTTCTTCTTCTTTTAATTCTTTGCGAGTTACTGGGAGTATATCAAAATCATCTAGCTTGTGGATTGACATTATATTTTCATTGGCCTCGAGATACTCCGCAAACAGATCAGCCTTCTCGTTAGGACCTCTTGCCCAGGTTCCATCCTCCTTTTTAAGTGGAGGCACTTTCATTTTGGGTCTTTTGAATCCCTTCGTCGCCTTTCACAGTGAATACTCAATTTTTTTTTCATCGGTTAGGCTAATTAGAAATCTGTTGATTGATGCATTTTTAACTTCTTTAAGAAGAGATTTGAGACTGTTACGTAAATCGTTAAGAATTGTTTTGTTGAACTCTCTAACTTTCATTGGGTAGGATATGTTAAGGTTCTTCTTATTTTGTATAATGGGGCTACTTGCCAATACAGCATAGTGAATTGTTTCATTTGGTTGTTCTAATTCATCTTCCAACTGGTGAGAATTTCTTATCGGTACCTGAAGATTGATTTTTTCCTCCATTACTTCACGAAAGAGATCCCAGTTTGTTTTTGAATTTTTTAATCTGGGTGCACTCCCCCTTTGAACTACCATTTCACTGGCTGTTATGATAACCGGGGAATGATCCGATACTAGAGAATTACTGTCTTCAATGTGAATGTAGTTCTGGGATATACCTCTTGCTTCATAAAAGTCTATATTAGGTCAGGAATCTTCGTTCCGTAAAATTTACATTTTGATGTCTGCTCTGCTTGAAGCAATTCCTTACGTTGTGACGTAGTAAGTCCAAATCCCCAATAGGTGTTTTTCGCGTTAAAGTCACCTCCAATAATAAAATCACGTCCAAGCGATTTAAATAGTTTAAGGTAGTTTTCTCTTTTCAAGTTATGCCGGGGAGGACAATATATTGCGGAGACAGTAAGCTCTCTGTGTTTAATTTGGATCCTTACAGTAGTGACATGCATTATTTTTCTTCGAGATTTGATTCTAAATGGTGTTTTATATTTTCTTTTATTTGTAATGCCGAACCACCTCTTGCTCTTTCCGCTGGATGAATGGAGTGACATAAGTTATAACCTCCTATTTTAACAAACGAAGTTTTAACTAAATGGCTTTCAGAAATTAAGAAAATGTCGATTTTTCTGAATTTAAAAATATTTCTATTTCTGGAATATGTTGCATAGTGCCATTCGCATTCTAACGGGTGTTTTTTTAGGAGGTTTGTTTTTCCGATAGATGTCGTTTTATTTTATGACAGTTGTTTTGACAGCTCAAAGTGGCATTTCTACTCAGTATTGTTTGGCAAATCATTATGAATAGGTTAACTCCAGAACAACGTTTTCAAATCGTGGAAATTTATTTTCAAAATCAGTGTTCAATTAAAAATGTTTATAGAGCACTTCGTGAATTTTATGGTGCACATAATCGTCCGTCAGAGACCACCATAAAGAACGTAATTACCAAATTTCGGTCTACATTCACTCTTTTGGATGCCAAGCCACCGACAAGAATGAGAAGAGTTCGTACAGAAGAAAATATTGCTTTCGTTGAGGCCAGTGTCGAAGAAAACGACAATTTATCGATTCGTCGTCGTGCTCAGCAAATTGGACTTTGTCCATCGACTTTATGGAAAATTTTACGTAAAGATTTGGGTTTGGTGCCATACAAAATTCAATTGGTGCAAGAATTAAAGCCACACGACCATCGTTTGCGCCGTGAATTCAGTGATTGGTCGTTAAATCAATTGAACGAAGATCCATTTTTTTACCGTAAAATTCTCTTCAGTGATGAGGCGCATTTTTGGTTAAATGGATACGTCAACAAACAAAATTGTCGCATTTGGAGCAAAGATAATCCACACGCCGTTCTAGAATTACCAATGCATCCTGATAAATGTACTGTTTGGTGCGGTCTATGGGCTGGTGGGATCATCGGTCCATATTTCTTTAAAAATGAGGAAGGACGACGCGTTACCGTGAATGGAAATCGATACAGAACCATGTTAAATGAGTTTTTGTTGTCAAATCTTGAAGATATGGATATGAATGAAATGTGGTTTCAACAAGATGGTGCCACTTGCCATACAGCACGTGAAACAATCGACTTATTGAAAGAAACTTTCAACGACAACATTATTTCGAGAAATGGTCCGGTGAATTGGCCTCCGCGTTCGTGCGATTTGACGCCACTCGATTACTTTTTGTGGGGATACGTGAAGTCATTGGTTTATGTGGATAAACCTCAATCGATTGACGCTTTGGAAACCAATATTCAACGTGTCATTGCTGACATACGCCCTCAAATGCTTGAAAAAGTGCTGGAAAATTGGACCTCCAGAATGACATTTGTGAAAAATAGTCGTGGTAGCCATATGCCAGAAATTGTGTTTAAATGTTAAATGCCAAAAAATTATCTACCAAATAAAAAAAAATTTTGGTCATTACATAATTTTATATGTGTTTTATTCAAAAAAAAAATCGGCAACCTCTTAAAAAAACACCCTTTAGATTGCTATTTTGAAAGTTGTGGTTTTACTTAACATTTTTTGTTGGATTACATTGAGAGAGTTGGTCATCTAGCCGCTTTGTAATAGCTGCAAGCTGTTCATAATATTTTCCATAATTTTGTTATTTTCGGAGCCCATATGTTTGGTTGAACCCAAACCTTTCATTACCTGGGCAAGCGAACTTTTTTGCCATGTGTTGCTTGGTTGTTGGTTTTGATCCATCTGATTTGATATTTGAACCCTTCGATTTTCGTGATTTTGCGGTTGATTTCTTGTTTTATCTCTTAATTTTTGTAGTTGTTTAGCAACCTCACAGCCTCGATAACTAGCCCTTGCAATTGGCTGGCACATCTCTCCCATTTTACAGATCTTGGATTCCGACCGCAATATCATTGGGTGTGATTAAATGCTCGACAGTTCTTGCATTGGGGTATGCGTGTTATGGTTCTCCTCATTGGTTCGATTTTCACCTTTTGAACATTTTCTTTGTTGTCGAATATCGGCATAAAAAAGGGAGTCTTCTGTTACTGATAATTTGGTTTCCTTCCTGGATTTCTGTCCTCTCTTTTTTAACTATATTCACAGCATCTAGTATTTTAAGACCTAAGTCTTCCATTATTTCTTTGCTTGATGCAAACCTCTTGCCATGACTTTTATAGGTTGGTCCTGTTTGTTCTCGTAAGTGAACCACTGATACTTTTCAGCATCCAATGTCATAGATAAGGGTCTATAAGTACCTGAATCCAGCGTATTAATTTTCCTAACGTCATTGTTTAGCGCTGTCACCTGATAGTCTTTGTCAGTAACCGATTTCATCAGTGACAGAATTTTTGGGTAACTGGTCACACCTACAATATTTATTGGTGGGGGTGATTTTTCTTTCGGTTGCACCGAATTTGATTTAATGTTCTTGGTAGATTTACTACCTTTTGGTTGATTGGTTTTGGGTAGAACATCTTTTGAATTTGGACTAGCTTGTCGCTTACCATTTAAATGCTCAGCCTCAGGTGACGATGCAGCTTTTCTTTTCTTACTCTTCCTGGACTGTTTGCTTCTTTAGAATCCAGTCCGTCTCTCTCTCTCTCTCTCTCTCTCTCTCTCTCTCTCTGTAATTCATCTTCATTAGTGGAATAGATGAGTTTGTCTGGTTCAATGCTTCCTATATCGCAATCTTCTTTTGAATCCCGATTTATTTTTAAGTTTTCATTTTCTCGCTTTAGATATCGGAGTGAAGTTTATGCCAAAATAACAAATTATACAATGTGTCCTATAAGTACTTAGAATTAAAAAAACTCTCAAAAATTGAACTTTCATAATAATGTTTGAAATATTTTAATAAGCACAAATATTTTTACACAATAAGTCGAAAATATTTCACTTTTGTGAAAAGTTTTGAGTGAATTTCATAATATTAAATTTTTACAACAAAACACATTACGAATCGCACATAGGTGATCGTAGTGGTTCTGAACTAGTACTTGATGTAAGAAACACATATTTTTTATCCGCATCCTCGGAAATCTCTTAGATTTTGGTTATTCGACAGAGAACATTATTGAGTGAAACATGAAAATTTTTGAAAATTTGAAATGATTTATCTCGTCCCCTACGGATCGCACAGAAGCGTTCGAAGTGGTTCTGAACTAATACTCGATGTCAGAAACAAATCTTATTTATCCACATGCTCGGAGATCTCTAAAATTTTTGTTATTCAGCAAGGAACCTCATCGAGTGTAATACGTAAATTCTTAAACATTTGGAATTATTTGTCTCGGCCCCTACGGATCGCACAGAGATGATTGATGTGGCTCTGAACTAGTATTTGATGTCAGAAACACATCTTATTTATCTGCATGCTCGGAAATCTCTGAGATTTTTGTTATTCGTCAGAGAACATCATTGAGTGAAATACGAAATTTTTTAAACATTTGAAATTATTTATCTCGGCCCCTACGGATCGGATCGCACAGAGATGATCGAAGTGGTTCTGAACTAATACTTGGTGTAGGAAACATATTAAATTTATCCACATGCTCGGAAATCTCTGAGTTTTTTGTTATTCGACAGAGAACATCATTGAGTGAAATATGAAATTTTTTGAAAATTTGAAATTATTTATCTCGGCCCCTACGGATGTTAGTAACACATTTTTTTATCCGCATGCTCGGAAATCTCTGAGTTTTTGTTATTCGACAGGGAACATTATTGAGTGAAATACGAAAATTTTTGAAAATTTGAAATTATTTATCTCGGCCCCTGCGGATCGCACAGAAGTGATCGAAGTGGTTCTGAACTAATACTCGATGTCAGAAACACATCTTATGTATCCGCATCTCTAAAATGTTTGTATTTCGTCAGAGAACATAATTGAGTGAAATACGAAATTTTTTAAACATTTGAAATTATTTATCTCGGCCCCTACGGATCGGCACAGAGATGATCGAAGTGGTTCTGAACTAATACTTGATGTAAAAATAAATCTTACTTATCCACATGCTCGGAACCACTTCGATCATATCTGTGCGATCCGTAGGGGCCGAGATAATAAACTTCAAATGTTTAAGAATTTTCATATTACACTCAATGATGTTCTCTCTCGAATAACAAAAATCTCAGAGATTTCCGAGCATGTGGATAAACAAGATGTGTTTCTTACATCAAGTACTGGTTCAGAATTACTACGATCACTGCTGTGCGATTCGTAGTATGGTTTGTTTAAAAATTTCCAAATATTATTATGAAAATTCAATTTTTGAGTGTTTTTTAAATTCTAAGTACTTATAGGACACATTATATATTTTGTTATTTTGGCACAAACTTCACTCCGATGCTTTAGATACTAAATTTCTTCACTTAGCTTGGTAAATAATTGTTCCGTATACTCTAGTCTCGCCAAGAGATCCATATTCTCGTTTTCTAGCTCAATAGTTGTTTACTAGATTCGGCTATTTGCAAAGTAAAATTTCCGGTGGCATCACTTATTTCGTGTAATGTTTGTCGTACATCTAGTTATAATGTTAGAAAAAACATCGGCCGAGTTGCTTCTATTTTTCTTTATCGATGATCTTTGTAAATTTGATCTTCTCTGGAACGGATTTGATGTTCCCTGATAATGCAATTGATGGCCCTCCCCAGTATCCGTAGGGCCAGTCTCCACAGATAGTGGATTTACCAATGCTGATATTGGTGTACCACCTGGGGTATTATTTCCTTTTGTTGGTACACCGGTGTGAAGTACTTAACGTTAAAGAAAAATGTAGCTACAAATTTTAACGAAAAGTATAGACTCAAAAAGTGTAGATACACAAATTATCAAAAAGTGTAGCTGCAAAAGAATAAAGTTTGGAATTCGAAATGCGTGGTTTAATTAAAAATTAACAAAACATTTTATTGTACACATTTAAGACACCACGCCAAGTTGAGAACACTAAATTCTACACTCGGCACTCATTGTTCCGATGATTTTTTGAATTAAAAAGTCTTTAAAATATTTTTTTTATAAAAAAGGTATTACTAAAACTTATTATTGTAGTAAATATTGTGATTCTCAATATGTTTTGTTAATTTTTAATAATTTTAATTAAACCACGCATTTCGAATTCCAAACTTTATTCTTTTGCAGCTACACCTTTTGATAATTTGTGTATCTACACTTTTCGAGTCTACACTTTTCGTTAAAATGTGTAGCTACATTTTTCATTAACGTTAAGTACCTCACACCGGTCTTCACTACGACGAAGGGATTGGGTATCATAACCGTTCGTTCAACAGATCAGAAATAATGAAAATATACAAAACTGCTTACTCACAGCGAAATTGGTTTTCTCAGTGCCATACAGCCTCGTGATTTTAAATCCTGTGTGCGTTTTCCAGGATTTTGATTTCCGAGCTCTTAATTTTCGTGAATTTGATTTCCGTGCTTTCGAATCCAAGTTTTTGATTTTCGTGATTCCGATGGTAACCCCCTTTTCTCCAAAAATGCTTGAACATCCCTGTCCCTTTTTTAATTTGTTTTTTGGTTTAACAACTCGTGTACATTTAAATCTAAAACAAACCACAAGTAGTAAATACACCAACTTTGTTGTAAATTAATTTAACAAGCCACTTTCTTACCATTAAGGCTGGTGTTTGCTGTATGTGTCAATACATGACACATATTTACATGAACATAGATAGTGAATGTTTTAGTACGATGTATGAGTTCCGTTATCCTTTTCTGATTTTATTTAAAAGAAAATTTTCAGTTTTTCCTTTATTTTTTTTTTATGTTTTCCAAAATGTTCAAATATTTTATTTATTTTTATTTTATTTTATATTTTCTTCTTCTTCGGCAGATTCTTCTTTTATTCTTCTTTTTAGTTTCTGTTTTCTTGTTGTTGTTTTTTTGAAAATATGTTTTTATAGAAAGTAAAAAGAAAATAAATAAAAATTGTGAAAGAAAAGCGAAAAAACGAAAATTATTTCTCCCTAATTTTTGTGTGTTTGTATGTACATATGTATGTATAAAACAAAAGGGAAGATGAACATTTTCACAAAACAAAAATTCTTAAATGTTGTTTTGTTTTTCTTTTGAATGTTTCTTGGTGAATATGGAGTGCGGATAGAACAGAAAGCACATGAAAACGAGATGATAAGTTGGAGGTTAATGTCTACTTCGTTTTCTTCCCGTATTTCGTCCTTGTCATTTTATTCGTGTGCTTTCTTTTGATTGTTTTGTGAATTTTGAGCTTATTTTGGAATATGTATGTATCAACTCTATACACATATCTCCTCTCTATACTCGTACTCGTACATACAGACTTACATAAATAATTTATATGTTGATCGAGGGGAGGTGGGGCGCGGTTTCTTCTTATTATTTATTGTATGTGCGAATGTGTATACACGATATGTTTTCATTTATTTATATTTTTCTAAGCTATTGAAATTATTATCGATGAGCTTTCCTTATATGTAAGAGAGTGCTCGTACCTACCTACCAAAAAATAAAAAAAAATGTGTATTGATTAATGATTATTCCATAGTGAATTATATCATTATTTTCTCGTTTTTTTTGCTGTAACACTAATGCCATTTTAATGCATCAAGATATTATAAATTATATCTAAATAGGAATTTCTATAAAGTATATTATGTATTCATTCTATACGAGTATATAGCACATACCCGAATGGGGTTGTTTATTTAGAAAATGTTATTCTTAGACATATGAGGACGTGAATACTTCGTTCATATTTAAGACATGATAGATGACATTAATACTCAGCTAAAGTGGTCTATTATTTCGTGAACTACTTCCAATTTACAAAATTAATGTGATTGACATATCAGATAATACGTTAAGCGCTTTATGATTAGTGATTACCTTTGTACGCACTGCCAATTTGGTGCTGGTTGGTACACAGTGTTGTGCGTCTATGTAAATTTCGCAACTATCTACATGTTGGTATCGAAAATGGTGTAGACAATTAATTTATGCGTAGGCAATGTCGCTAATTGGTAGAGTATGCAGAAAATTCGTAGAAAATGTAGAATATTAGTTTTTGTAGCTGTTCTCAGCTTCTCCGGACAATTTGCAATTTTTGCCACAGATAATAATATCGAAAAAAAATATTTTAACTAATCTAAACCAAGTGTCATCTCCCAGTTGAACAAAAATACCGACAGATATACTTAAGTTACATGTTGAACTGAAATGATGACCGACTGAAACTTACCGAAAAGCATACTGATTTAATAGGTAAACCGGAACCCAACCGAAATTGCGACCGAAGTAATGACCGAATCTGTCGGTTAACATTAGCCCTTCATTTCTTAACATTTTGTTAACTAAAAAATTATTTCCAATTGTGCAAGATTTTTCTTATGACAAAAATAACATCGTTTTCCCTGTAAATTATGTTATTTCCCGGGAAATTTAATATTTTCGGTGCCTGCATATCTGCAATATGCAGATCTTAATGTAATTTTTTTCATGATAGTCAAGTATTTCCTAAATAAAATTTGGGCTAAATAAAATTTGTAAAGAGGTCAATTTGCATATCATAGGGTTTTTCAGAGTTTCCAAATTCCAGAAACACCGCTACCAAATACTTAGCTCACTTTTGAGTTATTCTGGATCAAAACTAACAGACATACACCATTCCATTGAAAAATCTAGGTGCCTCGGGTGTTTTAGAAAATCAAATTTGTATAGAGGTCAATTTGCATATCTTAGGAGTTTTCTGAGCAATTTTCCCAATTCCAGAAACACTGCTACCAAATATTAAGCGCACTTTTGAGTTTTTCTGGATCAAAACTAACAGACAAACACCATTCCATTGGAAAATCTAGGGGTCCCGAGTGTTTTAGGAAATACAATTTGTAAAGAGGTTAATTTGCATATCGTAGGGTTTTTCCGAGCAATTTTCCCAATTCCAGAAACACCGCTACTAAATACTAAGCGCACTTTTGAGTGTTCTTTATCAAAACTAACAGATAAACACCATTCCATTGAAAAATCTAGGGGTCCCGAGTGTTTTAGGAAATAAAATTTGTGAAGAGGTCAATTTGCATATCGTAGGGTTTTTCCGAGCAATTTTCCCAATTCCAGAAACACCACTACCAAATACTAAGCGCACTTTTGAGTTGTTCTGAATCAAAACTAACAGACAAACACCATTCCATTGGAAAATCTAGGGGCCCCGAGTGTTTTAGGAAATTAAATTTGTTACGTGGTCAATTTGCATATCGTAGGGTTTTTCCGAGCAATTTTCCCAATTCCAGAAACACCGCTACCAAATACTAAGCGCACTTTTGAGTTGTTCTGGATCAAAACTAACAGACATAAACCATTCCATTGAAAAATTTAGGGGCCCGAGTGTTTTAAGAAATCAAATTTTTAAAGAGGTCAATTTGCATATCGTAGTGTTTTTCCGAGCCATTTTCCCAATTCCAGAAACACCGCTACCAAATACTAAGCGCACTTTTGAGTTGTTCTGAATCAAAACTAACAGACAAACATCATTCTATTGGAAAATCTAGGGGCCCCGAGTGTTTTAGGAAATCAAATTTGTAAAGAGGTCAATTTGTATATCGTAGGGTTTTTCCGAGCAATTTTCCCAATTCCAGAAACACCGCTACCAAATACTAAGCGCACTTTTGAGTTGTTCTGAATCAAAACTAATAGACAAGCACCATTCCATTGGAAAATCTAGGGGCCCCGAGTGTTTTAGGAAATCAAATTTGTAAAGAGGTCAATTTGTATATCGTAGGGTTTTTCCGAGCAATTTTCCCAATTCCAGAAACACCGCTACCAAATACTAAGCGCACTTTTGAGTTGTTCTGGATCAAAACTAATAGACATAAACCATTCCATTGAAAAATTTAGGGGCCCGAGTGTTTTAGGAAATCAAATTTGTATAGAGGTCATTTTGCATATCTTAGGAGTTTTCCGAGCATTTTTCCCAATTTTCCGAGAATTTTATTGCATTTAACAAAAAAATATTTGGCTTACCCTATATGATCTGGTAACTCGTTATTTATTTCGATACTACACATACATCAGTCTAATTCACTTCGTGCAATCCTTCGTCAAGGAATTAGTAAAATAGGAGCATCAGTGTTCTACATCCAGCGTTGCCACGTTAGGAAGTATTAGCTTACAATTTCTGGTGATAATCGAGTTACATTGACCTTCATTGGTTTGATTGATGTACAGGATGGGCCAAATAATTTTTTTTTGAACTAGCGGTTTTTTTGAGTATGGTAAGGGTTATGTCACTTCTGATTTGACAGAAAGTTAGTTTTATCCTTCCGCTGAACGAAAATGGTTGTGTATTCGCTTGATCAACGCTGGGATATATTGAAACATTAATTCGAATTTTTTTGCAAAAAATCATCTTTTCGGATGAGGCGCATTTCCATCTTGGCGGCTATGTAAACCAGCAGAATTGTCACATTTGGGGCACGGAGAACCTGCACGCGATCGTGAAGAAGTCGATGCATCCTCAACGAGTGACTGTTTGGTGCGGATTTTCGTGCAGTGGCATCATTGGGCCATTTTTCTTTGAAAATGTGCAAGGAGCCGCCGTTGTCAATTGTGGGCGCTACTGCGCCATGATAAAAAAATTTCTGTTCCCGGCATTTGAAGAGGAGGACAAAGGCAACATTTGGTTTCAACAAGACGGCGCTCCGTGCCACACAGCACTCGTTTCAATTGATCTTTTGGGCACTGTCTTCGAAGATCGAATTATCAGCCGAAACGCTGATGTGATTTGGCCGCCTCGGAGCTGTGATTTGACGCCGTTGGACTATTATCTTTGGGGTGCCGTCAAAGATAAGTGTTACGCCGATAAACCAGCAACGATTGACGCTCTCAAGAACAATATTCACATTGCCATTGAAAACATAATGCCGCATACCATCGAAAATGTGCTCAAAAATTGAACCGACCGTATGGGGTACGGTAAGGCCAGCCGAGGCAGTCATATGAATGGAATAGTATTCACCCTATAGAGTTATAACTCTAAACAAACGACGTTAAATCCGGCAATAATAGAAATTCTGTGCTCAATACGGACTCTTTCATATACAGCATCGAAACGAATACTACAGTATCCACCCAACACGGGCGGAAAATAGATATAGCGGCCACACTTTGACGATGCGTCCAACTAATTGGGGGTTTTTCCAGATTTAAATTCAGTTTCATGTTTCAATCACAAGAATATCCCAATATTTATGAGGTTAGATTAAGAGAGATTCAAATTTAGTATTGTGTGGTAGGAAAATATAAGGAGGGGGATTTATCTTATTCATGATAATTGATTTCTTCTGGCCAGCCGAGATTTACATTTGGTCGAGAGATTCATTGTTCCTATTTGTTTCTTTAAAGTTGTGTTGCCTGAAATACCTGAGCCTTCAGTCAAACTACCGGGCTTATAAGTATTATAAACCGATGAACTTGTCTGATCATTTATTGTATCACGCATGTGGAGTTTGCGACAAAATTAAAAAATAACAAAACATGGCGGACTAAAAAAAATTGTCGAAATAACAAAAATGCACATGTATTAGTAAAACAGTGAATTAGACGTTCGTCCCATTTTTTAGTTTTGCAAAAGTTATCACGTTCGGGGTCAATAACAAATTGGTATACGTCATCGTATTAAAATGGGGATAATTTTTGTTTATTTAGAATGTCATAAGCTAACTAAGCACATATACCATGTTTGTGGGAAATCTCTGTGAGAACGTCTAAATCCCATTTATTTTACTTTTGCAAAAATTGATCACGCTCGGAGTCAATAACAAATGGGTCCACGTCATCGTATTAAATTGGGGATAACTTTTATTTGTTTCAACAAAATTGCAATTGAGCAATTGATTTTCATAGCAAAATTTTTAAATAATCGTAACATAGCTTTTATCAACTGTTTTACTAATACATGTGCATTTTTGTTATTTCGACAAATTTTTTTAGTCCGCCATGTTTTGTTATTTTTTAATTTTGCCGAAAACTTCACATTCGTATTGTATCTTTCTCTGAAACACTTTTTAATGTGTACCAAGTTCTACTTTTCAACTAAAGTGTCTATTGACTAAGCTCTCCACCATAAAATGGTTTCATTAGCATACAAATCATAGAATTTTGCCTATTGCTAATAGTAGCAGAGAATTAATTTAAATTATTACACAGGTCACCTTATTTGGAAACTGAAGTAAAACCTGGTCACCATTCTTAACCTTCAAAGAGTGGTGGGAAATGTATGAATTAACAATGCCCACAACTGAATACACATCCGGGTACACGGCGCGAATGGTCATCTTAATTTTTATGACATTTAGGACTGATAGTGATCGTTTTCATTCCATTCGGACTTTAGATAAGCAATCAGGTAAACATTGAAAATTCACATATGACTTTTCTTTATTTTCCAGGTATGCACAATACTTGGATTAATTATTACTAGTACAAATAAGCCTTCCGTAAGTAAATTTAGTTTAAAAATATTGTTCCACAAAATGAAATAAACATTTACAGAATAACGTCCTAACAGACAGATGGGATTAAGAACACTAAATAAACAAAATTATTTCATTCGTGGATTATTTTTATCAAACCCTAATTATTGTCTGTTCGTCATTTAAGTTGAATTTTTTCTTTAACATGAAATTCCAAAGTTTTTTTTGTACAACTGATCCACAGATCATCTAGTAATTTCTCGATTTCAAATTAATTTCTCCGTTGTCGATTAATAACCTATTGATTACTCATTTTGAAATAATTTCTTATTCTGTTTAGAATTGCTTCGCTTCAGCAATTTCTGCCTTTGGAGTCTTATTACACCGTTGGTGGTGTTCAACATACAACGTATGCCAGTATTTTAATGGCAGGATAATCGCCGTACGTGTTCTGTTGCTTGTTCCTTTAGTAAATAATTTTAATGTATCATGGGACATTCACAATCCCTCGGAGCATTTTATTTTGAAGGCTTTGCATCATTTGTACATTTGTCTTCGCAGAACCCCAAAGTTGGATACCACAAGTTTAAGATTCTTGCCGTCTTCATCAAATGCCTAGTACAATGATGCCATCCAAATAAACCAACCAAACCATGTTCCATTAATATCTTAAATGTAGGTGCATTGCATAATCCAAACGGCATTACCACAAATTGATAAAGACCGTTTCCGGCTGAAAACACCATTTTTTCTCTATACATCAGAATGGATTGCCACTTGCCAATATCCGCTTTTCAGACCCAACGTACTTAAAATCTTGGTCCCTGATAGCGAGTCCAAGGTGTCGCCAATACGCGGTAACACGGACTGTATTTCTTCGTTACTTCGTTTATAAAGGGTTAGGGAAAAAGTTCCTGGCCTTTTTTGGGTGACATTGAAACAAAGAATTTTCTTATTTCAAATGAACTTTATTAAACCAAATATGTGCCATTTTGATCGATGACCTTTGCCAAACTTCCCTTTGCAGTTTAGAGGCGAAAAATCGAGACAACTCATTTTCGCAGGCCTCTTTTGAAATTAATGTAAAACCATTAAGATGGTTCTGCTATACCGAAACAAATGGTAGTCCGTTGGTACATGGTCAGGACTATATGATGAGTGCATCAAAACTTCCCACCCCTCTCAGTTTCTGCCGGGACATCAATGATGTGTCTGGTATATCGTTATCATGATGGAACACAACGCCCATTCTGCTGATCAATTGTGGACATTTAACTGAATTGCTTGCCTTAAAGGCATTAATTGCTGACAGTAAAGACTAGAGTCAATCGTTTGGCTCGGTGGCAGCACCTTATAATGCACGATTCCTTTCCAATCCCACCAAACACACAGCATTACCTTAAAGCATTCGCTTTAAAAATGGTTCGATTTCGTTTCGCTTCAGCAGCGTTTCGCAGATAGAAATCCGGTCCATTAAATTTTTAACTGCTAATTTATGTGGTACCCAAACGTCAAGCTTTTTTTTGTATCCAGCCATTTTCAAATGGTTTAAAACTATTTTGCATTCAATATTTCGTTCTTTACCAATTACATAGCTGCTTATATGCCGGTCTTCTTCAATTTTCTGGATGTTTTCATCAACTTTTCCAGTGGTTGGCCGACCAGAGCGAGGTGCATCTTTGACATCCATATTTCCAGAACGAAAGCGCTTGAACAATTTCTTTGCTGCTGATTTTGATAAAGCACCTTCTCCATAAACAAGACAAACTTTTTTGCAAGCCTGACCCGCGGTTTTACCTTTGCCGCAATAAAATTATAAAATATATGGAATTTTTTCATTATTTATCTTCATGTTTAAAATGTTGTCACTTTTTATTCACTTCACAAGTACAAGTTAAAATGTCACCTTTTAAACTCACATAAGAATTGCCCGACACGATCAATGGTTACTGAGATATATGAATGCAAAGCCATCTACCGGGGAAAAGGTTACGAACTTTTTCCCCCTACCTATTATTATGGTTATAAATACAAAATTGTGATGTCCCGTTCTTTTTTTGCTGGACTCCTCGATTACTCCATCACGTTTTTTTTAGATAACTCTCCTGCTGTTTTTCCTAGTTCATCATCAAGAGCAAATACATCGGCTAATTCATCCAGTCCTTCCATTGCAACATCTAACTGTTCCGCTGGGAGACGGCTATTCAGTGAGAAAATGATTTTCTTCTGCCTATGGTTTGCCGTTGTCGTTACATTGTTTCAACTGACAGTTGGCAATATAGTTGGTTCCCTCAGCTGTACCGATGACCACCATTTTCTTAATTACATTTGTTTATGAACTCACGTTCAAAACACTTATTGGTACTTTCTGTTGGAATTTCACTAAGGTTCTCCCACACAGCAACCCGTAATATTTAACGTTCGCAGCCTCCACAATTCCCATCTTTGTATCCAATACACAGAGTCGCTGATTTTTTTGACAATTTTGGATGGAGCTTTCAATCTAGTTGTGCGTCTTGTGATCTGTCATCTCGTTGAAAATCGGCAGATCTGCCACTCTGGTCGTATTGTGCTTCTTCTCTCTTACGTTATTTAAGCGGCCTCTTACTGCTGGACGAATCGCTTGTTTGTCGGCTTTCTGGACGCGTCCCACTATTGACTTATCGTATCCCTGATCCTTTCTCTGCCTCATCGTACATTCCAGCACAGTCAAATGAGTGCCACCTCTGCACAAGTCTCCATCATTACCTTCTGGATCGCTCTCTCTTTAGCGATCAATTCCAATACCGCACTCTCGGGAATCAGGCTGCCGCGAAAAAACAACATTCCAACGTTGCGAACAGTCTCGGATGTAGTGACCTAGCTTCCCGCATCTAAAGCATCTTTGAATTTTGATGCCACTTGGCTTGACACATGACCGATGCAATTCTTCGCAATTCTTACCAGCGCTTCGATCACTGTAACGACGCCCGAATTGAATTTTTGCTCCGATGTTGGTTCACTGAATAAACTTTGCGCTCCTGTGTTCTTTATTAGACTCAATTCTGACGCGATTCGATTGTAATATCATTATTCTATCTTGGGATTCGTCTGCAAAATATCATTCTTTGAAACTTCACTCGAGTTTCAGGTAACAACGTTCAATCAATCTGTGAATCTTTCTTGGTTTGTGAGAGGGGCTTTCCAAAACTACCATTGACTTCTTTAATTTTACTTTCAACTACTTTCTTGATTTATAATTCAAACACTTCCACTCGAGTGCCCCATAGCTTTTCAATTTCTTGTACTTTCGTAACAAAAGACACTTAATCACAGCTTTCAGTTCTTCTATTTCATTTTCTTGAACCCGTATAAGTTGATCCAGTTTCTCGATCTGCACGTTCTGTTGTTTATCCAGCTCGGCAAACAGTTCTCCTTGCTATTAAAAATTGGAATCTAGCTTGTCTAGTTTACCGTTTATTCTCTCCACCATGTTTCCTAAAAACCAAGTGCTGGTTTTTGGTGCTTGGAAGTAAGCGATTGCACAAAAATCGTTCCACACTTTCATCCAATTTTCTCACTTTTTAACAGCTTTTCGAAAGGCTAAACATTTTTATCTTTTGATTCAGAAAGTGTCATTTCTGATGGTTCTGAAGCCGATAACGGTGATTGTAATCGCTCTCCGAATGCATGCCCGTTTACTCGAGCTTCCTCCTCCTCCATCTAACATTTTGCAACCTCGACAATAGCTCTTTTCTATTTCCTTCGGTGAATGCCCACGGCTCTACAACATTTACTCCCCTAACTTCTGCGACTTGTAGAAGTTTATCTCTATCTAGGCAAGGGCATTTTTGCTGCTATTTGCAAAATCCTTCTTCTCACACCAAATGTTGCGAATTTCGAGCGTTCGATATGGATTCGTACACGATTTTGCAAATAAAATACTCAGCGATTTGAGTTACTTAACTTTATTTTCCAACCCCTATAATTTGTACAGCAATTTACTTATTTCACTCGTTCACTGCTCATTAATTCGCTTTTACTGTGTTCTTAACTGTTCAATTTACTGTTCGATTTTCGACTTGCACTGTTCACTGGTTTAATTACAACTGTCCTGTGTCCCAAATTGCTCGCGTTTATATACTTGTCTATCGCTGTTCGAGATAATTCTTTAAAATCCAATTCCCAATCAGTGTTGGGGAAATAATTGATTATGGTGTAACATTGGGTTCGAACTTGTGACCTTTGGGTTGATAGCAGCTGGTGGTGTATAGCTTGTGTAGAGAATTCGTAACAATATTTTCAATTTTTTCGCTTTTGTTGAATGTGAGCATGAGTAGCATGAGTTCTGTTTTAATAATCTTGGTTTGTTGGCTACTCGTATTTTTAATTTTCTCCCGTTTAATGATGTTTACTGCGTCTTCTATTAAAAGTTTATATCCTCATTCTTGCAGGTGGTATGAACACCTCTGGTCATAACCTTAATTCCTGTTACTTTTTTATTTCATATGTATACCATATTGAGCAACAGTAACTAGCTTCAGTACGATACTATGATGGTATTTTTTCCGAACTAACTCCCAATGTCATGTACGCACCATAAAGCTCGAAACATTATTGTTTATAGACTTTTGTTGACACCGATTTCAATATATTTTCAAATTTTGTAATCCCAATCACAATAATTGAATTTGGCACCTTTGTTTTCATTTCAACGTTGCGTTTATTCTATTTGCTGGTATGTTAAGGTACAAACACTGCTTTGATGGTTTCATTAACTTTTGCATGTAAATGCTCCCCAACTTCTGTCGAGAATTATGTCCCTCATTTGTTTCTAGGTTTTTTCTTTTGTTTGTGCATCTAATCAGTTTCTCTTGCAAGTTCTGCAGCATTTGTCTGGATCTGAGCGATAGTACAGATAATTAGTTGTGTTTTTTTCATTATAACTAGTAAAAGTGACGTTTTCTCATATTTGTCTGGTTAGCGATTTGATTACTAAGTTGTGATGCCATTTTTTCTATTTCGCTAAGCTTTCTGCGTAGTTCTGCATTTCTTTCCTTCGGTTTCCTGCTAATTCGCGAACTGTCTTTATCTAGGTGTGGTGATCAAAATATGTTTGAACTTCGTATGAATGGACATTGAAAGGGTTGGTTCACCCGAGAATCCTTTGTGCCGGCCTTATTAGAGGGTGGGTTATCCAACTGAGCATTTTTGGGGTACCACCTGGGGTAAAAATTTTTTTTAGTTGTAAAGTCATTACTTTATAAGAGAAGAATGTATTAAAACAACAACAAAGTTAAAAAATTTAACTTTTTAACTCGAGTGCGTAACGAGTAGTCGGGGCAAAAAGAATTTCACGAAATATGATTGGTTTTGAATACGGACGCGAGTGTGATGATTTTTATTTCCGATCATAGCAGGGAGTATCACGTGCAGGTGAGGTTGATATTTGGGCTGGTATGTTCCCTCCCCCCTCCCGACTATATAGAGGATACAGAATTTTAGCCTACATGCACAGAGATATTTAAAAATCAATTTTATTAAGAAAACAGTTTTTATTTTATTTTACAAATATTCAAATAATTAAGAAAATTATCAATCTCTAAATGTTTGCAGATTTCCCATTCGACATATCGCCGATCTTGGGAAAGTGGCTTTTAAAAGTTGTTTTTTTATCTGTTTGTTTATTTGTACGGATAAAAATATATGCAAGAGGATTCACGTAGTGTAAAAAACATCTGTATTCTGAACTGTTGGTTGAATAGTGGTTCATTTCATAACACGTACATACTTAGATATACATATTTAAGAAAATCGAACGTAACAGGGGGAGTAAACGGATCCAAAAATATTTACGAGCATACTCAATCGGGGTAGAGTGAAGCATAAATGAAATGTCCATAATATTTGCAGAGCAATGACTAATCTCCTCCTTCTACTGGTAGAATATTTCCGTTTAAAAATGCTCGATAAGCAAATAGTTGTCGAATACAATTTTGCCGTTAAATTTTCATTTATTTGTGTTTTCGTACAGAATTAGTCTTTCCACGCACTGCGCTTTGCAACAAAACTCAAGCAGCACTTGTCTTCCCACTAAAAGTTCTAGTGCGCCTCGTGCCTATGTATGTGTACAACTATTTACATTTTATATTGGATGTTTGAGCGAAACCAAAATCTACTTAAATATAGGTTATTCTAATCGAAGTTAAATCGGCGACTGTTGTAATATTGTATATGGTTGTTTACAAATCGCACCTCGGCGAATTTTATGATGATCTGGAAACAATTTTAGCCGAATATTATGTGGTGATTTCAACTGTGACCCTAATGGCATACAACCTACCTCCAAAAGGTTTGGCAGACTATTGGGGAGATTTGGTTTTCTATGTCAAAACAGTGAGCCAACGCATTTCACAAGATCTTCGTCTAGCTTGCTTGACCTGATCATTACAAATACTCAAAAAGTAATTTTTCTAAATCAAATATTGGTGGAATTTTCGGATCATGACTTTGTTTTTTGTTCATATGATGTTGACAATAGTAGGGTGCAGTTCTCGATTAGTTTTCGAGACACAAACATATTGACACTACTGGTCTACTGCGCAAATGTTCAAACATACCCTGGAATATAATATACACCATTTATGAACCAAATGATAAAATGTCCCTTGTAACAAAATGGTTGTGTCATCTGTATGAAAAGTTTGTTCCTATCAAATCATTTCGTGTAAAATCCACTGACCCAACCGGATACCGGGTAACCAATTTATATTAAATGACTACACGAACCGGTAAAAACCGAACCGAACCGTGTAGTAAACCTAGTAATAGAGTGGAAAAAACATTCAATTCGTAATATAGTTTTGGATCATTTACACTATAACAAACTATAGCCAACACAACGTTTTATTGCTTTCGCTTGTTCGAATTTTAGTATAGTTTTCTCGTACAAGTGGGACAACAACATGAATGAAAAACAAAAAAAACGCTATTCAGCTGGCGTGTTTTATTTTTATCTAAACAAGGTGGAATTTTTTTAAAGTTTCGGTCAATGATGACAGAGCAAAGGGATTTGTAAGTTGTGCGATTCGGAATTATCGCGAGGTGGAACGGATTCCAAAACATATGGCACTTCAAGTATAATAAAACATTTACGTTTAAAACATAAAAATGGGTGGGATGAATTTCAAACTGAAAATAGAAAACGTAAACGAGATTCTTCAAATGCAGGGCCGTCACGTCCACGTCACCAACAACTTTTACCGCAAAGCTGGGACAAGAGAAAATTATGAGATATTAACAGTACAAAAGCAATTCAAATTCATTAGAAAATTCTTAATATTGTCAATAATGTTGGCTTTATTAATCTCATTAAACTATTAAAACCCCGATATGAATTGCCATCAAGGAAATTTATTACTACAAAAATTATTCCTGATATTTATGAAAAATGCCGCCTAAAAATCAAAAATTGTATAGTAATTGAAAAATTGCACATTTCTTTGACATCTGGCATATGGACCTGTTCAGAAACGAATGAAAGTTTTTTAAGTCTCAGTGGTCACTGGTTGACTAATAAATTTGACAAAGTATGTGCAGTGTTAAACGATCGTGATTTCCCCGGAAGTCATATTGCCATTAGTGATTGCTTTGATGACATGTTGAAATCGTGGGATCTAAATATCGAAAACCATATTCATCTACTTCTACGAGGCAACGCATGTAATATGTTTAGTGGGCGAACATTGCTGGTTTGAAAAATGAGTCATGTTTTCTCTACTCTGCAATCGGTGGATTGTGAATTTTCACAAAAATCTATTTCAGATTTGATATCCAAGTGCCGCAATTTCGTAACGCATTTCAATCACTCTCAAGCTGCTTGCACAAACTCATTCAAGACGTCACAACACGCTGGAAGTCCACGTATCATATGCAGAAGAGAATACTAGAACAAAAACGAGCAATCATATTATACTCAACTGATCATAACTTACCTCATTTGAGTGCCGCCAAGTGCCTTACTTAAATATGATACAATTCAAGACGTATGGTCATGTACTCGTATAGGAGAAATTTCAAAAGAAAATGAAATTAAAAACCCTGCGAAAGTCAGGAAAACTTACATGCCTCCATTAAAGTGCTTGAACTTGATAATTACATTAAATGTTCAAACATCTCTATCAAAAAAAATCCTATTGCTTGCTGGGCTAGAAACTTACACAATTTTTCTAAATTAGGAGTATAAATAAAATAAATAAAATAAATAAAATAAATAAAATAAATAAAATAAATAAAATAAATAAAATAAATAAAATAAATAAAATAAATAAAATAAATAAAATAAATAAAATAAATAAAATAAATAAAATAAATAAAATAAATAAAATAAATAAAATAAATAAAATAAATAAAATAAATAAAATAAATAAAATAAATAAAATAAATAAAATAAATAAAATAAATAAAATAAATAAAATAAATAAAATAAATAAAATAAATAAAATAAATAAAATAAATAAAATAAATAAAATAAATAAAATAAATAAAATAAATAAAATAAATAAAATAAATAAAATAAATAAAATAAATAAAATAAATAAAATAAATAAAATAAATAAAATAAATAAAATAAATAAAATAAATAAAATAAATAAAATAAATAAAATAAATAAAATAAATAAAATAAATAAAATAAATAAAATAAATAAAATAAATAAAATAAATAAAATAAATAAAATAAATAAAATAAATAAAATAAATAAAATAAATAAAATAAATAAAATAAATAAAATAAATAAAATAAATAAAATAAATAAAATAAATAAAATAAATAAAATAAATAAAATAAATAAAATAAATAAAATAAATAAAATAAATAAAATAAATAAAATAAATAAAATAAATAAAATAAATAAAATAAATAAAATAAATAAAATAAATAAAATAAATAAAATAAATAAAATAAATAAAATAAATAAAATAAATAAAATAAATAAAATAAATAAAATAAATAAAATAAATAAAATAAATAAAATAAATAAAATAAATAAAATAAATAAAATAAATAAAATAAATAAAATAAATAAAATAAATAAAATAAATAAAATAAATAAAATAAATAAAATAAATAAAATAAATAAAATAAATAAAATAAATAAAATAAATAAAATAAATAAAATAAATAAAATAAATAAAATAAATAAAATAAATAAAATAAATAAAATAAATAAAATAAATAAAATAAATAAAATAAATAAAATAAATAAAATAAATAAAATAAATAAAATAAATAAAATAAATAAAATAAATAAAATAAATAAAATAAATAAAATAAATAAAATAAATAAAATAAATAAAATAAATAAAATAAATAAAATAAATAAAATAAATAAAATAAATAAAATAAATAAAATAAATAAAATAAATAAAATAAATAAAATAAATAAAATAAATAAAATAAATAAAATAAATAAAATAAATAAAATAAATAAAATAAATAAAATAAATAAAATAAATAAAATAAATAAAATAAATAAAATAAATAAAATAAATAAAATAAATAAAATAAATAAAATAAATAAAATAAATAAAATAAATAAAATAAATAAAATAAATAAAATAAATAAAATAAATAAAATAAATAAAATAAATAAAATAAATAAAATAAATAAAATAAATAAAATAAATAAAATAAATAAAATAAATAAAATAAATAAAATAAATAAAATAAATAAAATAAATAAAATAAATAAAATAAATAAAATAAATAAAATAAATAAAATAAATAAAATAAATAAAATAAATAAAATAAATAAAATAAATAAAATAAATAAAATAAATAAAATAAATAAAATAAATAAAATAAATAAAATAAATAAAATAAATAAAATAAATAAAATAAATAAAATAAATAAAATAAATAAAATAAATAAAATAAATAAAATAAATAAAATAAATAAAATAAATAAAATAAATAAAATAAATAAAATAAATAAAATAAATAAAATAAATAAAATAAATAAAATAAATAAAATAAATAAAATAAATAAAATAAATAAAATAAATAAAATAAATAAAATAAATAAAATAAATAAAATAAATAAAATAAATAAAATAAATAAAATAAATAAAATAAATAAAATAAATAAAATAAATAAAATAAATAAAATAAATAAAATAAATAAAATAAATAAATAAAATAAATAAAATAAATAAAATAAATAAAATAAATAAAATAAATAAAATAAATAAAATAAATAAAATAAATAAAATAAATAAAATAAATAAAATAAATAAAATAAATAAAATAAATAAAATAAATAAAATAAATAAAATAAATAAAATAAATAAAATAAATAAAATAAATAAAATAAATAAAATAAATAAAATAAATAAAATAAATAAAATAAATAAAATAAATAAAATAAATAAAATAAATAAAATAAATAAAATAAATAAAATAAATAAAATAAATAAAATAAATAAAATAAATAAAATAAATAAAATAAATAAAATAAATAAAATAAATAAAATAAATAAAATAAATAAAATAAATAAAATAAATAAAATAAATAAAATAAATAAAATAAATAAAATAAATAAAATAAATAAAATAAATAAAATAAATAAAATAAATAAAATAAATAAAATAAATAAAATAAATAAAATAAATAAAATAAATAAAATAAATAAAATAAATAAAATAAATAAAATAAATAAAATAAATAAAATAAATAAAATAAATAAAATAAATAAAATAAATAAAATAAATAAAATAAATAAAATAAATAAAATAAATAAAATAAATAAAATAAATAAAATAAATAAAATAAATAAAATAAATAAAATAAATAAAATAAATAAAATAAATAAAATAAATAAAATAAATAAAATAAATAAAATAAATAAAATAAATAAAATAAATAAAATAAATAAAATAAATAAAATAAATAAAATAAATAAAATAAATAAAATAAATAAAATAAATAAAATAAATAAAATAAATAAAATAAATAAAATAAATAAAATAAATAAAATAAATAAAATAAATAAAATAAATAAAATAAATAAAATAAATAAAATAAATAAAATAAATAAAATAAATAAAATAAATAAAATAAATAAAATAAATAAAATAAATAAAATAAATAAAATAAATAAAATAAATAAAATAAATAAAATAAATAAAATAAATAAAATAAATAAAATAAATAAAATAAATAAAATAAATAAAATAAATAAAATAAATAAAATAAATAAAATAAATAAAATAATAATAAATTGATTAGTTAATGGATTCTTTCTCCCCATTATTTCGGGCGCCATCCGGCCTGCCTCAAGGTAGCCATATCGGTCCACTGTTATTTTCATTATTTATTAACGACGTTGTAAAATGTTTTAAGTTTGCCAACTGCCTCGTCTTCACAGATGACATGAAGATTTTCGCCCGGGTGTCTAGCGTGCTAGACTGCGAAATGTTACAAGATGACTTAAACCGCTGTTGCAGCTACTCAATTAACAACTTACTGGCGTGACATAAATGCAAAACTATTTCTTTCTTCCGTATCCGCTCGCCTCTTTTTTATCAATATCAACTGTACAACGAAACCATTGAGCGGGTTGAGTTTATTTTGGATCTTGGTGTGATCTTTGAATCTGACGCTACATTTACCACACATGTCATAATGCCATTATTTCAAAGTCGTATATTATGCTTGGCTTCATTAAACGAAACTGAAAGGGCTTTCGTGACCCGTTAACTTTGACATCTTTATACGTATGCTTTATTCGGTCTATTTTGGAGTATGCTTCTCCTGGTTCGTCACCTTCCTACCACTGTCATTCTGAGAGGATTGAGAGTATCCAGAAACAGTTTATTTTACCAGCGCTACGACATTTACCATCCAGTCGTGCCGTGGTCTACGTTCTTCCGCCTTATCAGAATCGATGTAATCTTTTGAAACTGCAATGTCTAGACAATCGCCGAGACGTAGCTTCCGCGATGTTTGTGCGTGATATCATCAATTCCCGTGTAGATTGTATCGAGTTACTAGCACGTATCGACTTTTACGCTCTCGAACGTCGAATGCGTCAACGCGATGGAGCTTTATTCATCGACCGAGCGGTAACAAACTACTGTCTTACTGATCCAATTCCGAGGATATCGCGGGTCTTCAACATGGTCTACGGATCTTTCGATTATCACTTGTCGAGAAATTCATTCAAGAAAGCTTTATATAATCTTTTGTAGTCGAGCTTATGTGCCGTCATTTTTTTACCAATTGTTTTGTTGTGCCGATTGTAGTCACTGTAGGCCTCATTTATAAATAAATAAATAAATAAATAATTGTACACATATAAACAATATAAGTATAGTTTAGTAAGCAAATTATACGAAATTATGGTACTTAAACTTATTAAAGAAACAAACCAGTACATACATTTAGGGGCATTTAAATATCGATACTAAACAAGAAATTTGTTTTTCTCAGTACCGTACAGCTTTAAGTATTATATACATAAAAATTTAATTAAATGCGGGTGTCGGAATTTGTCAAACAAAATGTATTGTAGAAAGACGTAACCGACACATCGCATCCGTACCGGATGGATTCGGATCTTGTGGCTAGTTCAAGGTGGTTAGCTAGTTCTGACACCAATTTTTAATTATTAATTAATGATAAGCGGAAGTTACGTGCGGTCCGTATCATAAAAGCTACTATCAAACTACGAACGACTACATTTAGTTGTTACTATTCGTACGTTATACGCTTATCAGTAAATTTATTTTATCGCAGACATCGTAATCATTTTTGTGCGTTCGTTGAACTCATTTTAGTCGTTATGTCAAACAAACCGAATACATTTTTATCGCGTCCACTCTAAACTTTTTATCTATCAACACGGTTGGTTAATATCATATCAGTGACGCGCAAAGATTAGATTGCAATATTAGGTAAATAGATTAGTTTTGGTTTTGTATTTTAATGTCAACAATAATTTCTTTTAGATTTGACGGTACTTGTGATGGTAGCCATACGATACGAGTGAAATCCCTGCGTTTTGTACATCGATTGAAAATCCTTAAACAAATCACTTTTCGAACGACCAAAATGTAATTAAACTTTTATTTTGTTGGTGTATTCGCGTTCAGTATAAAATAGAGCGGCAGCAACACCAACGTCCCTATTATAATAGAGCTGAGATTTGATTAATTTAGTTTACAAATATGTTTGTGCTTTTCTTTCTGCTTTCTTCTAAATTAATTAATTAGCTTAAATGTGTATAAGCACAAACATGAATACACTTACACTATGCCTTTTGTGAAAATAGGGAAATATTCTACATTTTAACAATAATACTGAAATGGAGTATATTTGTATACGGTACTCGGCAAAGTGCTGTTCGCGTACCATTTGTCATCGCTTATATGGAAAGCGTATTTTTTTTAATGGGCCAAATTTGTCCAAAGTTTGCGACCTGCTGGAATATACTCAACACAAAATTATGTAACGCACTATACATATGAGTATACAGCGTGTTTATTGTTTAGTATTAGAAATTAGGGTGACAATATAATATATTAATATAATTAATTTATTTGACATTGATAATGGATAAAGTTTATTTCTTTCGTTTCGTTTTTTTTAATGTTTCAACTAACTTAGTCAATGTTTAATGGAAGAATTAACTGTTTTTCTTCTGACATTTTTAGTTGTTAGAATATGTTAGAAAAATAGAATACTATACATATATATACATTTACGTACAGTTCGCCTATTTATATTTTTATAGAGTTAGGTTTTCGTATGAAATGATTTTTTTCGTGATGAGAAATTGGATAAATTAAAGTGTACGAATGAGATTTGCTTCTTTTATGTCGTGAAGAATTGATTGATAGTTTTTGTGCTTAATTTGAATGTGTCCTAGCGATGTTTAGCATAACAATACGGCGGGTGGCAGTGATAATCAAACTTTATATAGAATAATTTAAATTACCGTAATAACATCACCCATTCCTTTTACTACAGTGTTGTACCGGATTGTCTACACTGTGTAGTTAATTAATATTCTACAAGTGGCCACAATGTAGAGAATATAGACAATATGTCTTGTAGAACAATTTAATATGATTTTCTATTTCAATAACGGGAATGGAATCATGTTCAATTTCCATGAACAGCGAGACTGATTTATGATCAGCATCCGTGCGCGTGAACATTTCCTAAATCTTTCATAAACAGAAAATTAGGAATAGTTTAGGAAGTGGTTCACAAGCACGTGGGTAACTGCAGCAGGGAAACTTTCGAATTTCAAAATGAAACTTTGCATACCGATTAAGCCCCAGTTGTGCTAATCAGTGCTTACCGGAAAAAATTAGTGCTAGTCCAGGAGTCGAAAAAACAGGAAAAGAAAATTTCAAATTTCGCCTAAAAGACGGAATAAATAAAACCCGATTTCTAGAAAAAACCAGAAATAATTTAAGCCTAATTATAAAACTTTCTAAAGGCCGCTAAACTTATGAAATTTGTGCATATCATAGAAATATGGTTTTCATAAATTTTCATTCATAAATCGAGGAAAACCAAACAAGCCCCTGAAAGATACTATATTTAAAAAAACGGAGATATGTCGTTCAATAACATTTGTGTTGAACAACAAATAAAACAATAGAAACAAAATGTTCTAAAATCCAAGGCATAAGCAATTCAGATAGTATATTCCTGTCAGGTATGTCCATTGCCATCCGAAAAATATAGTAGCTGAATTTGTGCTAATCCAGAATTGGCCCAATTCCGTTGAACAACAACGACCGTTGAATGAACAATTTTCTGACAAAAAGTGTTCTAGAAACCAATGAAGTTTGCACTTCTGATTGCAAATTCTGATCAGATATGTTCATTGTCATCCCAAAAATTTAGTGGCTGACTTTGTGCTAATCCAGAATTGGCCCAACTCCATTGAACAACAACGACTGTTGAATGAACAAATTTCTGACAAAAAGTGTTCTAGAAACCAATGAAGTTGGCACTTCTGATTGCAAATTCCGATCAGATAAGTTCATTGCCATCCGAAAAATTTAGTGGCTGAATTTGTGGTAATCCAGAATTGGCCCAATTCCATTGAAGAACAACGACCGTTGAATGATCAATTTTCTGACAAAAAGTGTTCTAGAAACCAATGAAGTTGGCAATTCTGATTCCATAATCCTATCAGATATGGTCATTGCCATCCGAAAAATTAAGTGGGAGCTAATCCAGAATTGGTCCAATTCCATTGTACAACAACGACCGTTGAATGATCAAATTTCTGACAAAAAGTGTTCTAGAAACCAATGTAGTTGGCACTTCTGATTGCAAATTCCGATCAGATATGTTCATTGCCATCCGAAAAATTTAGTGGCTGAATTTGTGCTAATCCAGAATTGGCCCAATTCCATTGAACAACAACGACCGTTGAATGATCAAATTATTGACTAAAAGTGTTCTAGAAACCAATGTAGTTGGCACTTCTGATTGCAAATTCCGATCAGATATGTTCATTGGCATCCGAGAAATATAGTGGCTGAATTTGTGCTAATCCAGAATTGGCCCAATTCCATTGAACAACAACGACCGTTGAATGATCAAATTTCTGACAAAAAGGGTTCTAGAAACCAATGTAGTTGGCACTTCTGATTGCAAATTCCGATCAGATATGTTCATTGGCATCCGAGAAATATAGTGGCTGAATTTGTGCTAATCCAGAATTGGCCCAATTCCATTGAACAACAACCACCGTTGAATGATCAAATTTCTGACACAAAGTGTTCTAGAAACCAATGTAGTTGGCACTTCTGATTGCAAATTCCGATCAGATATGTTCATTGGCATCCGAAAAATATAGTGGCTGAATTTGTGCTAATCCAGAATTGGCCCAATTCCATTGAACAACAACGACCGTTGAATGAACAATTTTCTGACAAAAAGTGTTCTAGAAACCAATGTAGTTGGCACTTCTGATTGCAAATTCCGATCAGATATGTTCATTGCCATCCGAAAAATTTAGTAGCTGAATTTGTGCTAATCCAGAATTGGCCCAATTCCATTGAACAACAACGACCGTTGAATGATCAAATTTCTGACAAAAAGTGTTCTAGAAACCAATGTAGTTGGCACTTCTGATTGCAAATTCCGATCAGATATGTTCATTGCCATCCGAAAAATGTAGTGGCTGAATTTGTGCTAATCCAGAATTGGCCCAATTCCATTGAACAACAACGACCGTTGAATGATCAAATTTCTGACAAAAAGTGTTCTAGAAACCAATGTAGTTGGCACTTCTGATTGCAAATTCCGATCAGATATGTTCATTGGCATCCGAGAAATTTAGTGGCTGAATTTGTGCTAATCCAGAATTGGCCCAATTCCATTGAACAACAACGACCGTTGAATGATCAAATTTCTGACTAAAAGCGTTCTAGAAACCAATGTAGTTGGCACTTCTGATTGCAAATTCCAATCAGATATGTTCATTGGCATCCGAGAAATATAGTGGCTGAATTTGTGCTAATCCAGAATTGGCCCAATTCCATTGAACAACAACGACCGTTGAATGAACAATTTTCTGACAAAAAGTGTTCTAGAAATCAATGTAGTTGGCACTTCTGATTGCAAATTCCGATCAGATATGTTCATTGCCATCCAAAAAATTTAGTGGCTGAATTTCACAAGATTCTACGCTAACATTAACATTTTCAAATCTCGCAATATATAGCGCAACACCAAATTAAATATCTACAAAGCGACGATAAGACCAATAGTCACATTTGGTAGCGAGCCTTGAAAGCTAACAATACGGGATAGCCGAAAGCTTGCCGTATTATTAGCTCAAATTAATGCGTATGACGCCACGCCCTATATTACGGACAGATCTAAACAACTCTAATATAATTGGAAGAATTAAATCATCAAGGCTGAGATGGGCCCGGACACGTTTTTACTTTTTCAAAATCGTACCATAAAACAGGTCCTGGAAATGACACCAATGAATACAGGACCTCGTGGAAGGCCTCTTACTCGGTGGATGCACGACGTAGAACAGGACCTCTAAGCTCTTCATTACCATGTCTGACGCTCTCTTCTTGTCGATTGAGTTATCTGGAAGAGTCAATAATGCTCTACTATTCTTGGCCGGAAAATTCCTTCATCGGATGTAGCGCCAGCGAAGAAGAAGAAGTAGTTGCTACTTCTCATTGACCTCTTATTGGACGGATTATAAATTTGCCCTAACTTCTCCTAAAATCAACAACAACGATTCCTGTTTATAATTTAATTTAACTGTGGTGTATTTTGTATACACCTTAAAATCGAAATAAAATAGATTTGTCTTAAGATATTTCTAAGATGTTCTACAACAAGTTTAACGGGTATTTGCACTTTGAGTTAGACCCAATCCAATTAAAAAACATGAAGGTGTATACCTCGAAATTGCATTAAAACTGTTGTGTCGGTCGCTTACTACGGCTGCAACAGGTCTTTTCACTTTGTACTAGACCGAATCCCATTAAAAATATGAATTTTAAAGACTGCGTCCAGTACGAAGTGAAAACACCCCCCAGCCTAAATAACCTCTAAGTGTGTGAAGTTGAAAATGTTTATCAGGCAATACTAATTATAGCTCATGCCTGGATTTTTAAAGTCCTCGCAGAAAATTTTGAAATGACATGAAGTATGATAATAATTGATCTAAATTGTTTATTCTTTAAATATCTCGGATAAAATGGAGAATGCAAACCGGAAACCGTTTCTTGAGGTTGGCACAATGGGCTCATTTATTTATCACCTATTCAGTTAATATATGAATTGTTATTTAAATTAATGGTTCCCGAAACTGATCTGTTCTGATTTCGAAAATTCACATTTCCATCCGCACGTTGAGATTGGCGCTATAGGATCCGGGGATGGCCCATTTTAAACGAATGATTTCCTTGTAGACGGAGGTCATTATGTTGTTTTGAAATTAGCAAAGTTCGATGATGATATTTCAGGCTTCTGGCAATAACCGATTCTTCATGAGTGGATTACCTTGTTGGCGATGCTAGCCTCCGCAAACCGCGCCTTCCAATAATTAAGATAAGGATCTTTGTTGTTGAATAACGTTCACTTCAAAAAAACCAACCCTGTCCCCGAGGTAATATCAGGATGGTAGGAATGGAGAGTGCCATTACTTTTTATCACAAAATCGGCCGGGGTTATACGAGTATGTATTTACAAATTCCGGATCTACATTGAACAATTTCAGTGAATATTAGTCACAACAGTCTGAAGCGTCTGATTTCTCAGAAGGATCTCAGTGGTTGCGATTGTCGGGCCTAAAATTGCAGGACTTCAGACTTTTTCGTCATGCTTTGCCTGCATCAACATTTTTTTCTGTTGCAGCATAGTTGTGACGCTAATGCACATCGTACCCAATGGGGGAGTTTCAATTTTAATAACCGTGGGTCTTCCTTGCTTAACTATGTATACTCGACTGAGCTTGAAATTCGAAATGTGTGCCACCTACTTCAAGTGGCGATGCGAAATGATTGACTTTAAAATTGGAAGGCAACGAATGAAATTCTTATCTCTCTAAATCGTACCTAAGAAAATAGCTAGGTCACTGAAAAATAAAATTAAAATAACTAATTTACAGGGTGGTTCCTAGTCACTCAGAAGAATTATATTTATAATAAAATAAAGAGTAACTTCCTAAAACATTGGCTAAAAATTCTCCCTGTAGGTTCGATTCGCTTCGACAGCCCGGTTATAGTTGAGCTTCTGACATACGGAAGTTGACTAATTCCTTCTTTCTGTTCATTTTTTTGGGTGCAACAATGTAAATGTTCATAATGATGATTCAATATACATATATTACCACTTCTGGTAGAACCCAAGATTGGGAACTGACTTCCAGGAGGCACTTACTTAAAAATCCGTTCTGTTAGTAACATGCAACATCCTTCAAGAGGTGGCAAATCTATGAGATTGTTATGATGAAATCATAACGTACAAATGTTGGCGTTGGCCAAACCCTATAGTTACATGAGTTGCTTTAATTCTCCAGTTTAGTTGCCGCAGGATATGCTCAGGGCGGTGTTTTATCTCCGCTAATATGAATTTTGGTAATTTACAAGCTCCTTAGCATGGTTTTGCCGATTAGAGTTCTGCTGACGATCTTGTTTTACTTCCTCTAATTTGTAAAGGCGTGGTGTTTAGATAGAAGTCTTTACTTTTCTGTTTTAGAGATTAGACCATCCTTAGTCTTAGTATTGGAAAAATCACTTGGGGCAGAATCCAAAAACGTTGTCATTTTTTATCAATACGGAAGAGCTTTTTTGTAAATCTTTTGATGTTTGCCGAAAAATAAGTTAATTAATTTACAAATAGCTGACTCTTCGAATGCAGACATACGCTGTCATAGTATGGAGGCAAGTGAATTACATTCTTAGTAGGTATTTAAGGCTCGCTAAAAATTACTGTCGGCTGAACAGTTACGGCGGTAATGTTCTCAAGCACTCTTCTTGAAATTGAAACCATTTATTACTGACCCAAGTTTCAATTATTACTCTAAGCATAGCTCCTTCCGATTTATTAATCGGACATAAACTTGTTTTGACTAAATTGGTTTATCCATCGAGATGATTTGGTTATATCCTCAGAAAATCCGTACTCTATGTCAATACGCGGTTTGAAGCTGGGTTGAAACGTTTAATTTTCCTGTACAAAATAAAAACATGGTTATGTGCACTGATAGCAAGGCTGTGCTGAATTTGCGATAAAATTCCGACACTGTTTATAAACTTAGTTTGTTTTGAGGCAAACGTGGGTTTTTGCCGCTAGGCTTGACTGCTGTTCATCACAGACCTTAATCAAAGGTCCGCTGGATCTACTTTATCTTGATTCTTACGTCTGAATAATGTACATGCTCACAGGCTGCGACACAACCGATTGATTTGCTGCATCAACTTGGTTAAAGGTTTCTTGAGACCTTACTACAGATTATGTTATTGGACTTCATACTGTCTAGCTCTGTTAAATTTCACATTTGTGTCTTAGTTTTGATTTGAGGCACTAACTAAAATTTTCATCCTCCTAAGAATTAATATTTTTTCTATACTGGCCCCATCCATTTTGATATTTTTATTCGTTTCGTCATTGGCGTCCAACCTATATAATAACACGGAAAAAATATCAAGGCACGGAAAACTTATTTATCAAGACGTACATTTATACTCGTACATACTAAATTATGTGCCATACAACTCTCAGAGCCCCAGAAAAAATATTTAGCGAGAATATTTTCTGATGAACAAGCAAATGTGAAAAAATCAATCAAAATTAAAGTTCCAAAAAAAAAAAAAAATCTTTAAAGCTTCAGCACGTTTCGGTTGGTACATATGCATGATTCTCTAAGATATATTGCACGGGAACATCAAGTATCGTTTACATATAAACCTAGCGCGTTGCTTTTGGGTATTTCATATTATCGTCGAGTGAAGATTTAAACAGCATGTGACACAAATAAATCTTACAATTTATATTTCTTATATGTGGGTATTTCTATTTAGGGCGTAACTTTGTATTGTCAAAAGCTCACATTTCACACATTTTTCGAAAAGCTTATTTTTGTTTACATTTTTGATGTGTCTAATTCACAATATTGCGAAAAGCTTTAAAAACTTTAGTACAAAATTGGTGTTTTGTGCGACATCTTTTAAAAGCATCTTGACGGCTCTAAACATTCTAAGACACCAACCATTATTTAGTCAAGACATACAAATAAAGATTTTTAGAACTTCTGTAGACTTTTTGTATTGTGTAGAGAAAAATAGAAGTGATTGTTAGTACAAAAAGCTTTACACAAATAATATTGAGCTTTATCCAGGGTTTTGATTTTATTGAATTTTATTGAAAAGAGATAACAATTTTTTTAGCTTCCTAAATATTTACTTAGCTGCTTACGATTATGTATTTATGAAATTACATAAATGGTTTTGTACATAACTAGTCTATATATCACTTTCTCTGTCTGTCTGTCTGGTTGGGTAAAAAAAAATATTGTAAGTTATAATGTAAATAGAATTTCAAGACGGTGTACGCTATATACAGCTATAAGTACATACTTATGTAGATAAATAGTGCGCGTGATGTATATCAAGATTTAATTTGAATGTTGCGTCGTATACTTCCGATAGTAACTCACGGTTTTTATTAATTTCGAATACCATGAAGAATATTAATAAAGAAATCAGTGACCTAATCTCTTAAGAAAATTTCTTTAGTTTATAATGTGGTGACGCGATTGTCGCGTGCCAAAATAAAATCATAAATTTTAGCACTTGTATATGTTGGCAATTAATTATTACTTCCTTTTACGTTGTAAAATAAAGGATAGTAAACATGAAAAATGTTGACCACCAGATTTTTGCAAATTTACAAATTTAAGCTATTCTTATAAATTAAGAGATCTTAATAATTTTTGCCTGAAATCGGTCCACCGGTTAAAAACAAAAAAAAGGTAAATTAAATTTCAAACAGAATTAATTCAGGCAATTTTTTAATTTTTTTTTCGGAAACGAATGCTTTAAACCTGCACCGACCAAATTAGCCCGCCTCGTTTATTATTACCACAAATCCCAATTTTATTACAGTTACCGTTTTCGTGACACGAATGGTCGGTTTAGCTTATAATTAAACTTGCACCGCCAAAATTGAGACTTTTGATGTAGATACGATATCGAGATGGTAATATCGTATAGACGATCCTTCCACGTGAATCAAGAATTTTTGAGGGTAAATACTGGAAAAATAGACTTAAAACATGATTAACATAAAAATGCCTGTTTAACCACTTTCAATAAATTATTACACTCGACCGCCTCCAGATATTTGGTCAAATGTTACTTTATGAGTCTTGTATAGAGGACAGGTCAACCGGATCCATGTGTATAGTAAATTGGTTTTGTTTCTGATTCGACGGAATTGGCTTCAGGTGTTATGGGCTTCAGATATGTAGTAAATTATTATACCGACCGGCATCAGATATTAAGTTAAATGTTCCGCCATGGACCGTGAGAAGGTCAACCTTATCGAGGTACTCGTATGTAATACAAGCTTTTTTTCGCCGGTCTACCGGAAGTGACAGCTTTCATAGGAGCTTTGCCGTTTCTTGAAAATATTTTGGGAAGTATAGCATTCAAAAGATTCTAAATTAAATTTGAAACAATAAGGGCTTAGATCAATTTACAAAAGTTTAACTGGAAATGCCGATTTTTGACAAAAAACTGTTTCTTAACAAAAATTCGGCCTTAGAGAACTCATACGGATTGACCGAGATGAAACTTCTTATCTGAAGTGAATTTTAACCAAAAACGGTTCACTGGAAGATTTTTTTTTACTTAAGGTTATTTACTGAAGTAGTCTTTGCTTTGCATTGGTGTCCTTAATCCATTAAATCAATTGGTTTCGATCTCTGCAGTCGCCTTACTGGATATGAAGTGTCCAGCATACCACGAAGCTCTTCATTTACTTAGCACTTTGTTCTGAAAAGTTTGTATTATTTTGGTGTTGGTTTTCTTTGTACAGCCCCAGAGCTGAATTCCGTAAGTCCATACAGGCTTTAGCACCTGTTGATATAATAGCAATTTATTTTCGGTTGGCAATTCCGAATTTTGCTCGAGCAGCCAATACATTTTTCCATCTGAGCCTGGTATCTAGGGTCATTCCTAGCTATTTAGCCTTATTTGCATATGGAATCCCGCTAATTGTTAATGATTACAGGTTTGTAGCTGACTTTTAGATTAGAAAAATTGATATGCGTGGATTTCGATTTATTGAACCCGCCGATAAGCCACACACACAAAAGAATATACTATTGTTTTGGTAAATCTGTATGTATATAGGGTGGGCTAAATAATTTTTTTTTTAAAGCAATAAAACAAAGTTCTCAAAATTTTTTAAAACTATTTTTTCATTGTAAAGAACAATCCTTCCGATTAATTATGGAACACTATTTCATTCATATGACTGCCTCGGCTGGCCTTGACGTACCCCATACGGTCTGCGGCATTATGTCTTCAATGGCAATGCGAATATTGTTCTTGAGAGCAACAATCGTTGGCACCCAAACATAATAGTCCAACGACGTCAAATCACAGCTCCTAGGCGGCCAAATCACATCAGCGTTTCGGCTGATAATTCGATCTTCGAAGACAGTGCACAAAAGATCAATTGAAGCGTGTGCTGTGTGGCACGGAGCGCCGTTTTGTTGAAACCAAATGTTGCCTATGTCCTCCTCTTCAAGTGCCGGGAACAAGAAATCGTTTATCATGGCGCGGTAGCGCTCACCATTGACAGTAACGGCGGCTCCTTCCTCATTTTCAAAGAAAAGTGGCCCAATGATGGCACCGGACCAAAATCCGCACCAAACAGTCACTCGTTGAGGATGCATCGGCTTCTCTACGATAACGTGCGGGTTTTCCGTGCCCCAAATGCGACAATTCAGCTTGTTTACATAGCTGCCAAGATGGAAATGCGCCTCATTCGAAAATATAATTTTTTTGCCAAAATCGGCATCTTCTTCAAGACGATCGCAAACCCACTCAGCGAACCGAAAACGCAATGGGTGGTCTCTTTGCTTCAATTCCTGAACCAATTGAACTTTATACGGTGTCATACTAAGGTCTTTATGCAGAATTCGTCGCAATGTTGTGCGTGAAATGTTCAATTCTTTAGTACGATGACGAGTTGACGTTCCCGTCGACTCACTCACATTCTCGGCTACAGCATCAACATTTTCGGGTGTACGCTTGGTTGGCTGCTTGGTTCGTGTTGGTCTATTAATTAGCAAGTATGTTTTTTTAACTTTATTCACAAAATACGGCACATATGGAGCTCCCAGCGCGTCGTTTCTTCCAAAAACCGCACGCAATTTTCGCACACATTCTGCATGATTTTCGTAATGTTTCAATATTTCCCAGCATTGTTCAAGCAAATACCCAACCATTTTCGTTCAGCGGAAGGATAAAACTAACTTTCTGTCAAATCAGAAGTGACATAACTCTTACCATACTCAAAATAACCGCTAGTTCAAAAAAAAGTTAGATAGCCCACCCTGTAGTTTGAAGAGTAAACCTCTGTGCCACACCTTATCGAAGGCCTGCGCCACATCTAAGGAGATACTAGAGCAAACCTTTTTCCTATCTAATGTATTCTCAACGACATCTGTAAGCCTATGGACCTGCTCAATAGTTTAGTGTTTCACTATAAAACCAAACTGATATTCTGGGATAAGGTTTCTTTTTTCTATGGTTCTTTTCAATGAGTAACAGCCTCTCAAACAATTTCGCTAGTGTTCGTAGAAGTGCAATATGGCGGTAAGATTTTCTATCATTCGGTGGCTTGCCCAATTTCGGAATCATTATTACTTCTGCTACTTTCCACTGCATTGACACATATCTTTTCATGAGGATGGCATTGATTATGTGCAATAATTTACGGGTACCCTTTTCAGGCAGCTCCTTTATTATTTGCTCGGTTATCAGATCGTAACTGGGAGCGCTCTTTGCTTTTATGTTCCTGGCCTGATATCTTCAAACTCAGATGTTCTGGGCGTAACAGCAGTGTTTTTGTAACTAGGTCTGCCGACCTAGAGGTTGAAATGTTTCTTCGAGATATTCAGCAAACAGGTCAGCTTTATCTTTCGCACTTCTAACCCATTTTCCATCGTTGGTTTTGATTGAGGGGACCCGCGTTTTTGGTCGTTTTAACCCTTTGTTGCTTACCATAGGGAATAGTCGGTATCTTTACTTAGTACTAGAGAACAAAGATATTTTCCAATCGTTTCATTTTTCACTGCTTTTATGAGAGCCTTAAGTTTGATGCACAAGTTGTTTACGGTGGTTTTATCTTGCGGCGCACGCGTAGCCTGCCATTTTTTTCGGGCGTTTCGTGTTTCCCGCACTAGTTCTCTTACTTTTGTTGGGTAAATAACGGATTTTTCTTTCCTGGATGATAATTTGGGGGCGCATTCCCAAACCGACCATTGTATGACATCAAGGAGCATGTCTAGTTCCTCTTTTATTTGCTGTTTGTGAACTGTGGTGAATTTGTTTTTCTATTACATTTTCACTAATCGTCATAATAACAGGAGAGTGATTATATATCAGACTTTCATCATTTTCTAAGAAGATGTAGTATTCCGATTAAAGGCATATCGGCATATGTAGAAATTTATAAGGTCTAGGATTTTGTTGTTACTTTGGTTTCCCTCAAAAGAAAAATTCACAGTTTGAGTATTGACCAGCTGCAAGTAATTCTTTGCCTTTTGGAGAGGTTAATATTGAACCCTAGAAGATATTTCTTGCATTAAAGTCACCTCCGATAATGAAGTTACTTCCTTATTTCTGCAACAAGTTAATGCAGTGTTCTTTCTTTAGGTTATACCGTGGGGGACAATATATTGCAGGTATATTATAGGTGGTGTGATAGCCAAATTTAACCGTCACGGTGGTTACTTGCATGGATTTTTTTTTATTCTTCATGTTGATTAATATTACCTCTAATAAATATTTCTGACCCTCCTCTTGCCCGTTCTGCTGGATGTGTGGTATGGTAAAATGTATATCTCCGGATTGCTACACAGGAGTTGCTGGTGTAATGTGTTTCTGGTATTAAGCAGATATCAATTTTCTCAGTAATTTTCTTTCACTACAAGTGATAGCTTCCATGAAAGCTTTTCGTTTTTTGCAAATATTTTGAAAAGTATGTCATTCTAAATTAAATTTGCAACAGCATCGGTTCAGATCAATTTTCCAAAATTTTACCGAACATGACCATTTATGATATTAAAACCGGGTTTTTAGCAATCTTGAAATTTTTTGACCTTTCAATATATCGCCAAAGTGAAAAAATGGAGGGGTGTAATTGTTGAGGCCAACACCCGAATTTTTTACGACAAATTTACATAAATCTCGAATATACCTACCACATTTAATTTCTAAATTGAAAATTTGAACCTATCGCAATTTTGATAAAAACTGTCTTGTAAACATATCAAAAATCATTATCCTGCTTTATTTTCAAAAATCCAAGGTCAACCGTTGCTGAAAATTTAAGTTTTATTGCAAAAATTGAGAAAGATCCTACGGAAGCTGCTACTTCCCGGTACACAGATGTCCACCAGATTTCGCATCGATTTCCTAATTTATGGAAAAGCTTTAGTATGAAGTTTGATTTCGAATAGTCAAACTGCTGGTACTGTAGCGATGCCGAATTTTCGTGAAATACAATTTTTTTTTTGTTTTAAAATTTTTCTGTAAAAGCTTCTATGGCAGTTGCCATTTCCGGTAGACCGCTCTCGCCCAAAAATCACTTGGATCTCCAAATTTATGAAAAAACTTTCAATATGAAGTTTTATCCTGATCAATCAAATTAAATCAATAATTTTGGAAAAACGGTCTAGGCCGAGGTTCTTGTAAATTTAATTTAAATTCTTCTAGTTCATGGATAGTTCCGATGGACCGATGAGAAAACTCTAAGTATGAAGTTTCATCACGATCAGTAAATTCATCTGGGACCAGCCACCTCGATCTCTTAAAAGATGTGGTCAAACTCGCATTTTATAATCCAAGTTTCCCACATGTCACACTGTCTGTTAGTCCGTTTCTCATATTTTTGGCTTAAGAACTCTACCGCCTACTAGAATATTTGACGAAGTCCCAGGAATCGGAGACGTAGATAATTATCGAGACAGTCTCAGTTCTTGATGAATTGCACGGCTTTTCACAAAAAAGTCATGAGTCAAGACAACCAAAAGTTGCTGGTTCGAATGACCAATTTATTAATTTATAATTTTCCGCCAGACTATCCACATTGATTATAATACAAATTGAGATTTTAAATTATACATCAACCAACTCCATCCAACAGCTCTTGAATCAAGCTAGGGTTCTATGAACTTATCATTCATTATTTCAAACAACAACCTCCATGAAATGTAGCGCCAGTGGAAGAAGGTTAATTGAAACGCCTTGAAACGATTTGAAATATGTACTAACATATTTTTGATCATAGAATACTCTATACCCTACCCTACCGTTTAGCTTGCAGCCGTATAATTTCCCAGTAAATAGGACAAGCTCTTTCTTGGACGGGTTGACTCCCCAAGTACATCTGCTGTTTTATTTTGTAACGATTTTTCGATACATAGTCCGCCCCTAGATTACAAAGTTTCAGTGAAGGGATACAGGAAGCCCTGCCTCGTGGCGTAGTTCTAGCCACGCATTTTCTTTTGATAGATCGCCCAGCTCAGCGCTAACAATTCTGCTTGCTAGCATATGAATGACTATGCAATTTGATTGCCTGCGAGTCTTATCTATCGTGCTCACTAGGCATAATATAAAGTTGAACCTACTGAGATCCCTTTACAGTACGATAGTTGAGAGTTTCTCTCAAGTTTTCGGACTTTAGTAATTTGGGTATCCATGTTTTCTTTTTCCCGTTTTCAGAGACCTTCACATCCATCCATTGCTTAGGAATATATTATATCAACTCTTAACATCCTATGAAGATTCTCTCCAGCTAAAGAGGAATAATATCCGAGATGCTTTGCATTTCCATTGGAATGATCCGGCCCGATTTAATGATTTCTTTTTTTATGAACGATACCCCTGTATATAGTGTTAGGGTTTCCCGATAGTACTGATCTACATAAAATCCTTAAAGTTTTAATGTCCATGTATACCGTGTTTACTTCAGTTTAAAAAACTATGATTATTTGAATTCATAGAGATGATCTTCTTAAGGCAAGAATACTCGGCGACTCTTTCCGTTTTATCACAGAATAGTGTTGACTTGTTTTGCGCTTTTGTCAATTCAATATTATAAATTTTAAGGTTCTATTTGAAAGGGCTCTCCTGCATACTTCCTTATTTTAGTTCCGCTGAGGCCTTTAGCTCCGTCTTCTTATGGTTCCTAAAGCCCCGGGTATTGCGGCGAATGTCACGACAATATAGGACAATTATCGGTGATCCGATGAATATTCCTTCGAAACTCTCCAATCCTTTATCATATGAAAAATTGTGTCAGGTTTTCGAATTATTTTCCACTCCTTTCAATAACAACTGAATTTTCTCCCGATTTAGCCAGTGTGAGAAGGAGAGTTGCTCAAGCAGCTTTTGTGTGATTCAGATTGGTTTAAATTATACAGGGTATCTTACAACATTTAATTCCTGCTAGAGACCTTGAAAATAAGGCTGTCCGTCATCTCTATTTTTCTTAAGGTATCTCCTGATTGGATCGATTATCGTCGTCAACTGCAAGAACCACCTTCCTTTAATTGTGTAGGATTTCAACTACTTCAGATTGGGCTCCTGCATCCTTGTCGAATCCTTTCAGGGACTTTATAAGTTATTGGCAGGCAATTCACGGAAAACTAAAATTCCCCGAAAACCTTAATTCACAGAAATGACAATTCACCGAAAACCTTAATTCGCTTAAAAACAACTCATCGAAATAAGAATTAACCGAGAACGATAATTCACCTATAAAGACCAGTTAGCGAAAATATGTTAAATGTGTAGTTACTAAGAGTTTGAATTTCTTCTTTTTCCCATCTTCATTACTTCCGTCGATGATCTGGCTTCAAAATATGTTGTTTTCAAAATATGGCTGTTTTTACATCTCTGAACTGCTTTCGCAAATTGAAGTCCTAACTCACCGTACCAACCCGGTACTGGCACGCGTACTGTTGGTGGCTTCTGATTGGTCTTTGCACAATTTGCCTGAGCCACGCCATGGACTCCATCTTCTTTTGGATCCTGAATTTTATTTTAAATTGGCTAGAGGCGAAAAGGTTCCGCACTCAGTTCCACAAGGAACTCATGATGGCAACACAGAAGTTGGATGAAGAAAGAACATTTTACATACGAAAATGTGATGTTTACAAGTGTCCAACGTTTTATTTTTTTTAATAATTTATCCAATATTGTAGATTTTTGTTGTTTAGAGTGTCCATCGACAGATGTCACCTTTGATTGACGGGGGGCGTCTGATATGATTTCCAAATTTACCGAAAGTCATAAATTATTTTATGCTTTAGCATGAACCGACGTTGTTTGGGATTGATTGCAGACATAGCAACAACACTCTGACACTCCACGCAGAGCAACCATTTTGAAAGTGGTATGGCTTCGTATTTTGTAAGAACCGATTGGCCAATGGTAAGATTGTCAGTGATTCTAAACCACTTTGAGCATTGTCGGAGACGAGACCTAAATTTCGACTTCAAAATTCGCCAGAAGTGCTGCTATATCCTTTGAACTAGCTGGTAACTATTAGGTAACTAGCTAGTAACTATTTTAACGAATCACCTCGCTCAAATTTGATCCGAATGTCGTGTTTGACGGTTTTCTCAAGAAATTATCAGGAGTAAGAACGGTTAAGTAGTTTTAATTGATTGACATAGGATACAAAGGTCGCGCATATAAACATGATGCGTTAAGATTCGCCAGTGGCTCTTTGAACATGAGGGGAGTTTCGCTAATAAGACGTTACAGATTTGACTTCTGTTTCCGGCAAATCGCCGGTGGAAGCAGGTGAAATCGAGTTGCCATCTTGAGCCTGTGATGCAGCGATCAAGGTTTATATCTCTGATGCATTGTTGATGTAGGAATACTAATTTACGAGGCTGGACTCTTCAAACGTTGCTTAACTATATACCATTGCTGCGTAGGCTTGCGTGGAGACATTGAAGCCGTGAATTTCTATATGTTAGTGACTTTTCGAATAACTTATGCAGACGATCCAACGATCAGTCACCCTTTCGATATGTGAGGCACCATTCAACAGCTGACGATATGCGTAACCAAGCCTCTTGAAACATGATTTTGGCGGTGATTGGAATAAGGGATACCCTGTCGAGAGGAACAAATCACTTCGATTGCTGTGACAATATTGGTCACTTGGTAGGTGCGCGGATATCCGAGATCGAGGTGCAAGGAAACCAATGCAGTTCAATAGATTTGACTGACTCGTCCATTTTAACTCGAGTTGGCTTTGATGATTCTTCATCATTTCTTTAATTCGATGCCACCACATCGAAGCAGAGTCTCTAATTTCCTCTATCGTGGCCCGATTTAAATGTGTCGATTCGTAATGCCGCGCACATTCTAATCCATCTTGTATTGGTTCTCGAGGTTGCATGCCCACCTAAAGGCATTATCTCTGATTGATGTAAGAACGTCTGGTATTGTCTCCAAAAGTGAGCGATGGTGGTTTATTAAAATTTATTTCATTTCAGTTTGGTTTATTGAGTGTCGGAAAAGGGCCAATCTATTCCAAGCATACACAGGTCAGATTATTTACAAAATGAAGGCACCAGATCGTTGGTTCGAGTCGGTTTACACCGTAACCATAATTATTTTTCTGGGTTTACTTCCGTGAGTCTGTTATATTTAACAAAAACAAGGTTACCTTAGGAGAGAGTGGTGGTGACTAATGTTACTACTTGTTGTTATTGAATGTAACTCGTCGATTCCCATACCAACGGCGATCCATTAGGTTTAAAGACTGGATTTGAAATTCTGTCTTTTAATTTTAGGCTAGGTTCTGAGTTGTGTTGATTGGGTCAAATTCGGTTTGTAAGGCAGAATTGCAATTCTCACATGACTTTTGAACAAAGTTTGGGAAGAGTCTGGGCGGCGTTTGAGAAAGCAGTTGCGCACTCGAGTAGCTCGTGCTATCAATAATTATCACAATACATATACAGCTCAATCCACAGACTAAAGTAATTATTTAAATTATTCCAATAATTTCTCGCAATAAATCATTTTGTTCACGCAATTAAATTAACAACAAATTTATGGGATTTTTACAATGTTGAACTGAACGATTGTATATCAAGAATTTTTTTGATTTGTTATAAATATTTTTTTTGCATACACGCCCGCGTGTGTCTCATGTACCGGAAACATGAAAATTTTATTTTGTTTGCCATTATCACGCGATGCTTAATGTGAATTTAATTACGTATTTTCCAAATTGATTATGACTACGGTGGTTATAATACTGGAGGTGGCCAAATCACCCACTCCCAATATATACATAATATAAATTATGTAAGGTTAAGGGGACAATCAAAATTTTATTGAATAAACACCCATAAAAATGAAAAGACAAATTCATTAGAAAGGCACCCTCCCCCCCCCCCCCCCTCAATAAAATTTGGTCCCAATTTTATTATTTCTTAATTTTTTAACGCACAATAATATGCGGCGCGCGGTGGTTGTGGTATGGCTATGCGTAAAGAATTGTTTGCCAAACAATTTTTGGTTATGTACTGCCAAGATATAAAAAAAAACTTTACAATCCCCCATTATCGGATAAAAAAAAATAATAAATTTAATGCGTGTCAGAACGACAAAAGCGTTTGGCATTTTGGTTGTGACAGTTTTATTTTCCGTCGCGTACAGTACTCGTTTTGTACTTTATATTCAAATGAAACAAAAAAATTATATTTCATTTCCGTTTATTTCGTAAATATCCCGAAGTGTTTAACCAACTTTGTGTTTCTATTTGAATTGATTGATTGATTGATTGATTTTGAATGTACGACCAAGTTCTTAGGCTTGAGTTCCCGGATGACGCCGGGTCCACCGTACACCCTTTTTTACACATAACAAAACCGAAGGATTGGATAGGTTAGTTAAGTGGGACAGAATCGGCCCGGTTACAGACACCTAGGTATAGCCGATAGTTAGTAACACAAAGACAACACAATTCTAATCTACTAGATGAAGGATAAAGGCTTAATAGGTTAATTTATAACGATGGTATTGGTCTTCAACAATTGCTTCTTTAAAACGGCAACCTAAGAAAAAATATTATTATTTCACATGCATCTGGAATTTTCCTGAAATTTAATTCTATTAATACTTTTCGGCTTCCTAACCAAAATTGGTTGACTCGACCCGTTACAGACACCTATGTAAAGTCGTTAGTAATAAAATGACAACACAATTCTAAACTACACAATCAGCAATTACAATGAAGCATTAATTCACAAGCATCTGTAAATTTCCTGAAATTTAATTCTAAATTCATATTTTCCGGCTTCCTAAATAATTGAAACATTTATTAATTTAATCATTCTGCAACTCCGCAACTTACAGTCGAATTTCCTGAAACCAAAGTTATTTGAACTATATTCAAAATAATTCTAAAATTCATTAGTATATTTAGGACAATATATATACAATATAATAAAATTATACTTGAATAAAATAAATGTAAAGTAACGATTAGTATTAACTAAATTAATTTGGTTCTCATAAAACAAATAAAATAAATCGAATCCAGGAAAGGCACGCACGGCCTTCCTAACTTCTAAGTCTGTTGATTTGATGGATTTATTTATAAAAAAATATTTATGAAAGTCACTTGTCCTTGTCATCCCTAATCTAATACAAATATGTTTATTTATAAAAATAGAAAATGACCAAACGAAAACTGGTTCTAAAAACAGCTAATCTGGAATCTGTAAGGTAATGTATTAATAATGAATGTTTTTCACAGCTTTAGAATCCCCAATACCTAAACAAATTCAACCAAAATTAAATAAAACTATTAAAGTAATCAGGAATCTGCAAGATAACAGAATTAATAATAAGTAGCTAGCACATCTGTAGGATCCATGATAACCAAATAACCCAATTATATGGTTCAATGCTTTAATTATAAAATAAATAAATCAGAAAAAAATTACATACATACATATATATATACATACACACACACATACACACATATATCTACAACAGCATTAAATAAATTATAAATTATATAATCGACATACGTCGATAATTATTTGTCCAACCTAGAACAAGTTAACCAAAACCTTTACCAATTTACAGTCTTCCAAATAATCTAGAAAAAAATTTAATTAAAAAGTGCATGATCCCGAAAAACTATCTACATATAGCAAATTTGACTGCATTTCAAATGTACTCCGTAGCTTCCATGTAATTCCAAATATTCAAATATTCGCAGAAATAGCAAAGTTATAAAGTTAAGCCAACAATTCCAATTCGATCACAGCCGCCTACCTCTACATGTCCTAAACTAGAGTTCCAAAATTCGTTAAATTATTATTTTCACGTTCAAAACAAGAATAATAAGAAATTTAAGAAATTTAATTTAATTTTACACTAAAACCTAAAATTCAAATTAATAAATTATTAATTTATACTTCTACAACGATCTGTATATATGAATGCGATAATACGTTTTCCGCGGAACCAATCTACCGTGTAAATCGGAGGATGGGTGTATATGAATGAATGAATTCATCTGTCAAGGAGAAAACGAAAAGTACAGAATAACCACGATCATGCTTGTTTAGTTTCTATCCAATTTCGTCATATATTTATCCCCTCAAAATTTTGTTTTATGTATTTTATTTGTCTATTTCCTGTTTATTCTTTTTTAGTTGAAACTTGGAAGGGATAAATTATAAAACACTAAGCATGATCATAATAATCTATTCTCAGTCTCACTCACGCAACAAGCGCAAAAACAAAAAATAGAAATGTATGTATATTTAATATACTAAACCAAAACATATAAATGAAATGGTATTTTATTTTACGCTCCTCTCTTAACACGTTTACGCAAATAGAAACAGTTAAATACATATTTTATATAATTAAAATTTATTTCAGAAAAATATGAATTAAAATAATGAAAAACACTTATCTTAGGCATCCATTGGAATCAAAAAAGTCATACATATTGAAGATTTACATACACTGCGTACGTTGCGTTCAAGCAACGGTATCAAAATACATATAAACGAAAATTGTTATGTACATATTCTATACCATCGCAAGCGCACCGTACACAGATTAAAATAAATATACAATACGTACAACTATTCACTTCACTTATTAAATTCACGCAAATTATTATTGAAATTATTATTTATTAAAATTATCAACTATATCAATATTATACTTTTTATTAGTTAATTAAAATACATTTAAAATAAATTATTTATTTATTTAAAGGAGAGACAAAAACACGTCCTTCCTCTACGACGATCAATCGCCGACCACCAACTTTGTGTTTCTATTTGAATGTAATAAAATGCCGAATTACGTAGAAAGGGTGAATGTAGTTGCTGTATTACGTTAATCGATTTAAAGTTCAGGGGTATGGGATGCGTTTTTACGACCTCTTGCAATGGCATATGTAAACGTCTAAGCATTCAGCCTCAAAGTAGCGTGAACGATTCCTGATAACAGCAATAAACCAAAATTATAATTTACATTGTTTTCTTTTAATTTGCAAAAAGCTTATTACAATTTTATTCGCTAATATAAAGTTTGATTAATCGTGCTTGCTAACTTAAATAAAGGGTGTTTTTTTAGAGATTCAAAATTTTAAATTAAAATAGTGAAACTATTGGATAGATAATTTTATGCCATTAATGCTTAAATATGGTTTCAGCCATGTGGCAATTGCGGCCGTATCTCTCTAATAACTCGACGAATATTGTGTTCCAAGTGTTGAATCGTCTCTGGTTTATCGGCGTAGACAAGTGGCTTAACATACCTCCAAAGAAGATAAACTGATGGAGTTAGATCACACGAAGTCTTTGCTGTGTGGCATGACTGTGTCGTTATCGTTACCCATTATCGTTTTTGAAGACATATGGACCAATGATTCCGCCGACCCATAAAGCGCACCAAACAGTGTTTTTCTCTCGATGTGATGGTGTTTCGGCAAAGGCCTATGGATTATCTTCACTCCAAACTCGACAATTCTGTTTATTAACGTACCCATTCAACCAAAAGTGAGCTTCATCGCTGAACAAAATTTTGCTTGGAAAATCAACAACAATATCAATTTGTGCTTCAGCCCATTGGCCGAATTGACGGCGTGTGCGATGGTCGGATGGCTTTAATTCCCTCATAAGTTGAATTTTGTAAGCACGTAATCCAAGATCCTTAGATAAAATTTTCCATAAAGTGGATGGAGACATCTTCAGTTGCTGAGAACGACGTCGAATTGATCGATTTGGGTCTTCTTCAATGCTACGCTGTATACAGCATCTATCACTTGTTGGGTACGCACTGTTTGACGTCTTACTGGTTGCGTATTATCATTTAGAGTATACGTGGTACGATAACTATCCAAAGTTACCCGTAAAATGGACGTAATGCATGATAAGTTTGGCGAACAGAACCATTATTTTGATAAAAAAATTCAACAATTTGCAAGCGTTGGTCTGGCGTGAGTCTATTTCTTATGAAATGGCAAATTAAACTGTGTTGCCAACTTAAAGATGTGAACCTTTTAAAAAACACAATACTTCGTTGTTATTTAACAAATCACCTTAGAAAAATTATGACCTCGAGATATAAATCAGCAATTACCATTCGCTATATCGCCGAAATCAAAAAAGTAGTTTTTAAAAAATATCTGTGCGTGCACATGTGGGTTCTCTACCGCCCAGACGGATTGACTAATCGAGATGAAACTTCATGCTTAAGGTTTAAGCAATGAGTTTTGGGTTCAGTCGATCCACTGGGAGTGGCGGTCTCCTTGGGAACTTTTTCGTTTTATGCAAATATTTTGAAAGTTTATCATATACTAGAAAACAATTTTAAATTAAATTTTCAACAAAATCTGTCCGGATAATTTTTCCAAAATTTAGGTGGAAATCACGTTTTTTCACAAAAACTGTTTTTCACCAAAAATTTGGATCAGTACAGCTCAGACGAATTGGTAATAATTTGGACAGTAGAATAAACCCGAACTAAATGAAACCTTGGATATGTTTGTTACGGGTATTGGTCTAAAAGGACCACAACTGTTCTTCGCGTTCTTGATAAGGGCGCTGCATCTAACAACGCAATGAGTAACTGCTCAACTCCTCCGATTCATATCTAAGATCAGTAAGATAGGAGCGTGTGCCAATGAAATACGAGCAATAGAATTTAAGGTCTGTTTAAGTTATTTATGGGAATTTAATCCCACAATGAATGTCCTTTCAAACGTATCCACCATGGGAGCCAATCTCTAAGTAGCCAATCTCTTAATTTGCCATAACCTACAGCGACATCCTTTCATATAAAAATCGTGGATAGCGTGAATGTTCAAATATTCTATGCGAGAGTCCTACAACTTATTTTGAAATGACATTAGGTGTTTTTAATTCAACACTGTGCCCACTATGGAAGTCAATCTATGAGATTCGTGAATTTGCAATAAGCTAGCACGACATTCTTTCATACAAAAATTGCGTATATTCCCGAAGATTAAAATTTTTTATAAAAAGGAGAATATGAAATACAAAAATTTGATCATTTTTGCAAACAAAATTTATTTTTATATTTACACTGTTAAGAAATGTACACGTGGGCAAATAAATATCCGTCTACAAAATTAGTTTTGAATACTGGCATAAGTTTCTGCCCAAATTGTAATAAAAGCATCCAATAATTTAAAAATGTTCAGTAACGTCACACCTTCTCACCATCCCATCAACCTCTCCATTATTAAATGTTTGGATTAACATACAGATGTGGCCGAATTATTATCACATTTAGATATTTGGAAGATTATAAAAAGTAAATTTTTCAAATAAAACATTTGAAACAAATGAACATTTGGCGTCATTTTCCCAGACTTCTTTCATCGCTTCGATCATTTCTGATTTGATGCGCGGGCACTTTTCTGCTACTTTTTCTTTAATAATAGCCCAAATATTTTCGATGGGATTCATATTTAGGCTATTCGCTTGCCAATCAAGGATTTGGATGCCGTTGGTCCTTAAATATTCGCTGACTTTTTTCGCCGTATGGCACGGAGCCTTATTATGTTTAAAATTATGTTCCCATTGAATGTTTCATTCATAGTCCATGCCAGTTGTGATTGCAGAACAGTATATTGATTCGCGTTCATTACCCCGTTTACTACATAAAGTGGGAAGAGTGCTTTTGATGATATGGCTGTTCAAATCATGATTCTACTGGTCGGTTTAGTCTCTCTAGACCATGTGAAATGTCCATTTGCCCATATTTTTCTTTGTTGTATCATCCTAGCGTTTAACCTTTGCTTCTTGCGAGGTCGTCTGGCACATAGTCCATATTGAAAAAGTCTACGTCTGTTCTCTCCGATACTTGCACACCAACGTTACACATTGTATCCCTCACAGACTTACTGGATAATGTTCGATCTTCTTTATCTTTCTGCATTAAAAATCAGTCCTGGCTGATTTTTATTTTACGATTGTGGTCACATTTTCCTCTTCTTCTGGGACTTGTTGAAGACTGAGATGTAAATTTTTGCGAAAATTTGATGACGAATGATTGGCTCACTCCTGTTTTCTGGGCTATTTGCGCATGCGTATTCTGGCGTACTTTCAAATACATCGAAATGTAGAGAGTCTTGGTCACAGCACTGATGTCCTTTAGTTTATCCATAGTGAATTTGGCTAATATTAGAAAAACCACTTTCACTTTCACTTTTCAAAGTCACAAACGAGGCTGAAATTTTCCAGTAAAATACTAATTCATAAATACTACCTAGTTGTCATAAAATCAAAACAATTCAGAAGGCAATCTAATTAACAAGACAATAAATACTCGGAATTCATATTTTGTCGAAAAGGATTCTCAGGTATTAATAAAAGGCGTATTTTCCGGTATATTAAATTTTTATTGCACGAATTTCTTGGACTGGTCGATATCTATCTAGACTGTGCTCAGCTAGCAATTTATCTTTCAAATTTACAAATTTTACATTTCTTAAACAATTAACTACATCTATCTTAACGACGCGTCAACTATACAAAAGGTGGCAGTTCGGGCTTTGAAAATCACATTACCATGATTTTCGTATAAGGTGATAATAATTTGGCCACATCTGGTAGTTAAGTAACACGGTCCAAGAAATAACCGTCATCCGAGCACACTTATTATATTCTCTTCATATGAGTACGACATTTCCATTTAAAAATTTGTGTTCAAAGTTTTCAAGTGTGAGGTAGAAAGGAAGCCAAATGGTTCTATTAACAAAGAAATAACAGAATTTTGCTGATTGCTACCAGAAACATTCATTTTCGACATTGTCTACATTTTCTACATGTACGACCTAATTTTGTTCATTGACTACATTTATTGTCTACACATGTAGAGTATTAATTATCTACGCGCTACGAATCTTTCTAAATTTTTTCAATGATATTGGAAAGTTTAGCGTTTTCAGAAACGACAAAGATTCAATTTAATTTAGAACCAACAACGGTTGACCACCAACAAGGCCTCTGAAATTTAAGCAGAGATGAATAATATTCTTGATTATACAAAACAGTCCAATTAATTTAGTTTTCGCTTTATAAATCAGGTTTTGTATTCGAGATTTATGTTTACATTCATGGTAAAAGAAAATCGGGTGTTAGCCACAACATTTATTGTATTCGGGTTAAGTTCATACCTGGTGAGGGAAAAAATTTAGAAACGGGTTCAGAATTCTTACTGGTTTCGAGATATTTGCTGCTGTGACAATATTAGGGATCCGCAATTCTTGGAATAAAATACCAAAATTTGGTGTCTAAGTGTAAAAGTTAACTTAGGTTCTATAACCCTAACTTTTTCTTCTACTCGAAGAAACTCGCATTTTTCAAGCGGTACCATCATGTTGGGTTGTTCTAGAACTTACTTTATAAATCTTCTTTTTCATTCTTCTAAATAACAAAGTTTCCTAATGTTATCTCGGAGTACATCATCTAAAGCATGTTGGCTTGTAGAGCGAATGGAATACGTGTGAACTCATATTGTGAGAGTAAGGTTTCGAGATGGCTCTTAACTCAATCTATCATTAGTTGTAGGAATTAAATATCTATCTGAGGCCGTGACTCATTTTACGGAGACAATAATATGTATTTGATAGAAAATTTAATAGTTGGTTGGATAAGTTACAAACCCTTTATCCATGTAATCGTGGCACTCAACCAAGACCGGAATTAGTGCATGGTGAATAATTTGAATACAACCCGCTACTGAGTTAGCTATAAGTCGGCATTTGTTAGGAATGGGATTGTGCTCCTACCTCTATATTTTTGGAAGCGAAGAGCTCCTTAGTTTAAAAAGTTAATGCCAGTTAAAATTTCGATTCCTCTCAATATTTTGGCAATCTGTCTATTTCATAAATGCTCGCTCGTATTAGGAATCGTGTTCTGCCAACGGGTTTTGTTAAGTCTAAACAGTTCTGGTCGCGATAGGCCGTTTGTACCTTATTCAAATAATGCATTTATTTTGAATAACTGAGCTGTGATCATTTCGCCGTTCTTTGATTGTGCGAATGGATCTGGTTTATGTAATTAACCTGTTATGGAATAGGTACTACAATTTACTTACATTGAAGTTGGTTTGGGTCGGTTTAGTGGATACTTTGGATAAAGTAATTGCCGTTTTGTAGGTAGACTGATCATATGACTGATTAAATAAGCCTCATCGGAGGAGTTATGTATAAATGGTTGTGGTGAACTTAATTTCCCCGAAAAATATGTTGAATTTAATAGGGGAGAGGCAGTGCAAGGCACTTGGAGAGTTTTTTCTAATTTAATAGGACATTGTATAATTCTAGGGTAATAACTTGGAATACATTTTTTTTTCTTATGTTATTTGGGATACCAAAATATTTCGGTGTTAATGAATTTGCAGAAGTCTGCAAACGCTTTTCTTTCAGAAGCTAAATTATCCTGGTTGTATTTGAAGTTAGACCTAACTAGGAAATAATTAACTTTAGGAGGAGTAGTTTAGTACAAATGTCACACTCTTGTATACGATTTTTAAGTTAGACCTTAGTTAAACCTAATTAAACTAAAATAAAAAAAAGTGTGAAACAAACAAAACAATGACGTTTAGGCAAACTAACAATTGACAATATTTCAAAAATTAATTTAGTGTTCAAATTTTCTTTGAAGAAATTCACGTAATGTGATATAAACTAACCGAACCTAAAACCTAAGATTTTAATGTCTTAACATGTGGTCAAATTAACTTTTTGCTAAGCTTTACTAAGATATTAGGATTTTTTTTAAGAAATTAAAGCTTTAAGTAGCAAAAAATTAATTTGACCCCGCAAAAATAATTAGCTTTAGAAATGGTTTGGAATATAGATAGTCCGTGTGGATAACTGCAGGTAAGGAATCTTTCGAATTTCAAAATGAAACTTTGCATACCAATTAAGCCCAATTTGTGCCAATTAGTGCTCACGGGAAAAAACGGGAAAATAAAATTTCAAATTTCGCCTGAAAGACGAAAACAAATATAATCCGATTTCTAAGGGTGTTTTTTTAAGAGGTTGCCGATTTTTTTTTTGAATAAAACACATATAAAATTATGAAATGACCAACATTTTTTTTTATTTGGTAGATAATTTTTTGGCATTTAACATTTAAACACAATTTCTGGCATATGGCTACTACGACTATTTTTCACAAATGTCATTCTGGAGGTCCAATTTTCCAGCACTTTTTCAAGCATTTGAGGGCGTATGTCAGCAATGACACGTTGAATATTGGTTTCCAAAGCGTCAATCGATTGAGGTTTATCCACATAAACCAATGACTTCACGTATCCCCACAAAAAGTAATCGAGTGGCGTCAAATCGCACGAACGCGGAGGCCAATTCACCGGACCATTTCTCGAAATAATGTTGTCGTTGAAAGTTTCTTTCAATAAGTCGATTGTTTCACGTGCTGTATGGCAAGTGGCACCATCTTGTTGAAACCACATTTCATTCATATCCATATCTTCAAGATTTGACAACAAAAACTCATTTAACATGGTTCTGTATCGATTTCCATTCACGGTAACGCGTCGTCCTTCCTCATTTTTAAAGAAATATGGACCGATGATCCCACCAGCCCATAGACCACACCAAACAGTACATTTATCAGGATGCATTGGTAATTCTAGAACGGCGTGTGGATTATCTTTGCTCCAAATGCGACAATTTTGTTTGTTGACGTATCCATTTAACCAAAAATGCGCCTCATCACTGAAGAGAATTTTACGGTAAAAAAATGGATCTTCGTTCAATTGATTTAACGACCAATCACTGAATTCACGGCGCAAACGATGGTCGTGTGGCTTTAATTCTTGCACCAATTGAATTTTGTATGGCACCAAACCCAAATCTTTACGTAAAATTTTCCATAAAGTCGATGGACAAAGTCCAATTTGCTGAGCACGACGACGAATCGATAAATTGTCGTTTTCTTCGACACTGGCCTCAACGACAGCAATATTTTCTTCTGTACGAACTCTTCTCATTCTTGTCGGTGGCTTGGCATCCAAAAGAGTGAATGTAGACCGAAATTTGGTAATTACGTTCTTTATGGTGGTCTCTGACGGACGATTATGTGCACCATAAAATTCACGAAGTGCTCTATAAACATTTTTAATTGAACACTGATTTTGAAAATAAATTTCCACGATTTGAAAACGTTGTTCTGGAGTTAACCTATTCATAATGATTTGCCAAACAATACTGAGTAGAAATGCCACTTTGAGCTGTCAAAACAACTGTCATAAAATAAAACGACATCTATCGGAAAAACAAACCTCCTAAAAAAACACCCGTTGGAAAAAAAAACAGAAATAATTTAAGTCTAATTTTAAATTTTTCTAGAGACGGATAAACTGATCAAACTTGTGCTTATGATAGAAATATGATTTGCATAAATTTTCATTCATAAATCGAGGAAAAACAAACTAGCCCCTACAAGATGCTATATTAAACAAACAAAACACAGCGGTTAAGCGTTCAATAATATTTGTGTTGAACACCAAATTAAACAATAGAAAATAAAATATTCTAAAATCCAAGTCATAAGCAATTCAGATAGCATATTCCTGTCAGATATGTTCATTGCCATCCCAAAAATATATTGGGTGAGTTTTTGCTAATCCAGAATTGGCTCAATTTCATTTCTAGTTCTAGAAACCAATGAAGATGGCACTTCTGATTGCATGTTTCGATCAGGTATATTCATTGCCATCCTATAAATATATTTTTAGGATATCACTATACCATCATATCGGATGGCAATGAACATTCCTGATAGGAATATGCAATCAGAAGTGCCAACTTCATTGGTTTCTAGGACACAACGGTCGTTGTTGTTCAATGGAATTGGGCCAATTCTAGATTAGCACAAATTCAGCCACCGTATTTTTAGGGTGGCAATGAACATACCTTATAGGAATATGCAATCAGAAGTGCCATTGGCTTCTAGAACACTTTTTGTCAGAAAATTATTCATTCAACGGTCGTTTTTGTTCAATGAAATTGTGCCAATTCTGGATTAGCTCAAATTTAGCCACTATATGTTTAGGATGGCATGAACATACCTAACATTGAATTTAGAACATTTTATTTCTATTGTTTAATTTATTGTTCAACACAAATATTATTGAACGCTTAACCTCTGTGTTTTGTTTGTTTAATATAGTATCTTGTAGGGGCTAGTTTGTTTTTCCTCGATTTATGAATGAAAATTTATGAAAATCATATTTCTATGGTAAGCACAAATTTCATAAGTTTAGCCGCCTTTAGAAACTTTTAAAATTAGGCTTAAATTATTTCTGTTTTTTTTCCCTAGAAAACGGATTTTATTTGTCTCGTCTTTCAGGCGAAATTTGAAATTTTCTTTTCCCGTTTTTTGGTTCCTGGACAAGCACTAATTTTTTCCCGTGAGCACTAATTAGCACAAATTGAGCTTAATCGGTATGCAAAGTTTCATTTTGAAATTCGCTGCTGGAGTTACCCACACAGATAGTCCTTAGCTAGGCGATTTAAAAAATTGTACTGACGTTGTAGATAAACGAAAAGAAAATCCTAATAAAAATTCAATATTCCACCTAAATGACGTTTTTGTTTTAATTTTTAACCAATACGTAAATATTTTTGTTTTTTTTGTTGGTTTAGGATAAATTTAGGTCTAACTTCTAAACCGTTGTATTCTATCGTTTGATCTGGCTTATTTTTTGTAACGCTACTAGAATTACCTTTTGGAGATAGCTTAGTCAGCTGATCGATATTAAAGTGATTTAGAATTTGAAAATGTCGGTGTGTGGCAAGCTTGCTCCTATATTTGGGTGGTTTCTGGAGCCTTTTTAATAGAATAATCGGCTAAACAATTCGGCTTGCGAACACAACACGTCACTTTTGTTCCAAACTGTTCTTTCTCTAATTTTTGGTTTCGTTTTTCGTATAATTTGGTTTACGTTACGTTTCTTCCAAAGGGTCTTGGTTTTTATTTTTAATAATAGGTTTTGTATTTAGATCTATTTGATATATTTTTATTTTTTAACTTACATTTTTTTAATTTTTTTTGCAGGGCACAGCATGGCCTCAGAAGTACCATACGAGAAAAGGACATGCAAGTTCCAATCATCAAAATTCTATTATAATAAAAAATTTAATTTTAATAAAACAAAGAAAAAATTTAAATATAATATTAGAACGTCCAACGAAAGGATATTATTATTATTATATAAAAACTTTTTTATTAAAAATATTAATAATAATAAGAAATATAATAATAAATTTAATAAAAAATGTTCATCAAAAAAATCAATTCATCATTTTTTTACAAAAAACCAAAGAAAAATTATGGAATGTAAAAGAAAATTTAATAAGCATACAAGTAATAATAATAAAAGATTTGTTATTAATAAAAGCGATAAAAATAAATTTTATAAAAATAAAAACAATGTTATTAAATTTATGGAATACAAAAAGCATAAACATAATGAATTTTATGTTAATAGACGATTATCGAAATCAAAATCAATGTTGTGGTTTGGTTGTTGTAAATCATCATCACGGCCGTCACCATCAGCACCACTACCACCACCAGCACCATCAAGAGCAGCAATTGCTGCCGCAATTCGTCGCGTCAAAAAAAGTAAAAAAACCATACGGCGCAGACGATGGCAAACTTCGGCGATCAGCCAAAATACAAAATTTAATAATTATAATAATAAAATTAATAAATTATATAATATTACAGGTGAAAATAAATTTAGAAAATTTTTATTTAAATTTAATAATAAACAGGAATATGAATTATTTAAACGAATTAATTATAACGAAAAATATAAAAATAAAAAAAATTTATTATGCTGCCACAAAAACTATAAAAAATTTAAATTTGATAATTCAAAATGTCATATATGCTGCCAATGTGATAAAAAAACAACAAATTTTAATAATAAAATTAACAGAAACAACAAAAACATCAATAACAATAATACCAACAATTACAACAGCAACATCAACAGTAATAACAACAGCAACAATCGAACAAAAACATGCAAAACAAAAAACGTACAATTTTTCAACAATGATGATCCAACAAAAAATAATAAATTTATTAATAGCCAAAGGAGATTTGAAATTTTGTATTTTAATAAAATTTCCAAAAGCCATAGTAACCAAAATGAAGTTAATAGTAACAGCGAATATAATAATAATAATGTTAGTAACAACTATAATAAACAAATTATTTTTAATAATACCAACAGCAACAACATTAACAATAACAGCCAAAATAACAACAATAACAACGATAATCAATTATTTGCAAATGATAATTGCAGCACAAAAACTACTGCTACTACTGATACTAATAATAATAATATTACTAAACATAATAATACATTTTTTTATAATAAATCATTTATTTGGCATAAAACAACCACTACCACCACCACCACCACCACCACTACCACTACCACAGCAACAGAAACCGCAACACAACATAATATTTTTAATAAGAAACTACATTTTTACCAGCTACAAAAATTTTTACAAAATTTGTTGCCGATTTTATTGTTATTCAATTTATTTCCGTTCCTTAATGCAGGTAAGAATTTTTTTAAATTTTATCTTAAATTAATTATATATAAAAAATATATTTCCTAATTTTATTAAAATTTTAATCATTTAATTTCGACGGAATGTGTTCTCGATTTTATATCATACGTGATCAGGCCATATAAAATGTTAGACTACAAAAAATAATGTTTTCACTAAGTGCATATTTTTATTTTCAGGTTATGTTACAATTTTTAGTATTCTCCGATTATAAAATATTTTTAGTAGTAATTTTTAGTAACCTTTACTCAAAAGGTCGATGTACATTTGTAAAATATTTACCCGAGAGACTCGCCTGAATATGGCTAAGTGTCTTATACTATTACAATCAAGTTATTGTTGTTGTCGATTTTGAGGAAGTTTAATTAATTTCACTGGCATATTTATTCACGTAATCAACTAAATTTACAAAATTAATTGTTTTTATTCGTTTGGAAGAAGTAGGTAAAATATAATTACAAAAATTATAACATAATCCGCCAATTATTGTCGATCATCTGTCACAATTTTGTCATCGTGTAGTCAATACAAATTTTTAATTGTGGGGTTAACTTACAAGTTTTGGGTTATTGGGTACCGGCTTAATGTCAAAACTCAAGATCAAAAACAAACACGATTGAACGAAAATAAATTACACTTTTCTATACTAGATCCGTTCATTGAATATAAATTAATTAGCCTTAGGATACCGTCAGATTAAAACTTGATAACTTGTGAAGTACGAAACTTTAATAAATACAGTCAACCACAAAAGTCTACATACACCACTAAAATTTTCAAAATCTAGATGTACTCACTCGAACTAAATATTGTAATATTAATTAAATAATATATTTAAACAAAGATAATTAATATTGGTCAAAAAAAATAATTAAAAAAATAATAATTTTCAAAAAATTAATTAAAACATATAATGTATGTCACAAAAGTCTACATACAGTAACTAAAACCAAAATGATCATGTTCAGACACACTTAAGAACTATAATTAATTTTTAGTTGGGTTATCATTAGCCTCAATAACAGCGGTTAGTCGCCTGGGCATTGATAAAACCAGGTTCTCAGTAACCTTACCGCTGACGAAATTTCAATTGGTAATCCTATATTTTCGGGCCCTTGATATAAGATCCACTGCTTGCCTAGTCCTAAGCATTCGGCGATCCGAATATATTGAATTTACTTTCGTTAGTGAAAAGCACATTAGAGCAAAATTCAATGCCTTCATTAACGTATTTTTTTTGCAAATTCAAGCCTTGTCTGCTTATTTACTAGGCTCATACATTGTTTTTTCCTTGGCACTCTTCCATTAAACCCTTCATTTCGCAAAATTCTACGAACTGTTTCGGGATGAACATCTTTACCGTGCTATTCTGAATCTCAACTGCTATTTTTGCAGCACTAATCCTCGGATGGCCGAGTCGGATTGGATGCCATTTTTCTTCAGGACGCCCAGATCGTTGTTTATTTTAATTACTTCCTCTGTTATCAAAATTTCGCACTATTGTTTGTATGGTTTCTCGACGTTTACCAATAGTTTTAGATATTTCATTATAACTCGTATTCTATTCCCGTAGCTCTATTGTTAAATTTCGTATTTCGAATGACGCTTCCGTGCGATGCACCATTTTTTAATGTTGAAGATGAAAAATATTTCTCACTCAAGACGAATGCAGACTTAATACTGAAAGTGTGAGACGTGCCTAGGTATTTATATAAAAAAAAGATAACTGCACTTTACAATAATTCGAGAATAAATAGAAACGTGTAACTGTATGGATACTTTTGTGATATACATTTTATGACTTTTTGGGTTTTTTGAATTTTTTTTTGTCCAATAATAATTTTTTTGGTTTAAATACATTATTTAATTAATATTACAAATTTTAGTTCGTTTTATTGATTTCGATTTTACAAATTTTAGTGGTGTATGTAGACTTTTGTGACTGACTGTAGTATATTTAATATGTTTTCAATCTTAATTGTTAATGTTAATATTTGCCGTGTTTCTTGGCACACATTGATCTGGATCAGTTCAAATTTAGATCCTAATTTTGTTTTAGACCACAAATTTTGATTTGAGATCTAGTAAGCGCCTTTGCGATGTTTAATGAAACATGAACTGAACCAGCATCAAGAAACACAGCTATTGTGTACTGTTCGGAAAAAGGTTATGATACGCATCGTTGGTAACGATATCCTCATTCCGGAAGTTAAATAATGTTGGTTGCTATTTGAGAGCGTTTGTGCCCCACACTTATTTATTTTTATTTTGATTTATCAAGGGGATTCACACCAATTGTAAACGTTACAATTTATTTCACTTAATTTTTTATTATTTTATTTTAATGTTAATAAAATTTAATTAAAAAATATATTTATAATCGACATTACAAGAAAAACTTCGATGATTTGTTAAACAAATTCAATTCTAACTAGACAACAAAAAGTTCTCAAAACCTTTTTGTTTTACAAGGCATGCATGAGAGAGAGAAGTGTATCAAAAATTAATTTTTGAAACTGCCAAAATGTTAGATAAAAAAGTATTGGGAAATTCCTATCAATAACCGCATCGGTGCATGTCTACAGTTTATTTTTTTACCTGTAGACGGTAGTCATGTTCATAAAAAGAATAAGCGAAAATTAACAGAAAAGAAAATATTTATACGAGTGCTAAAAGTAAGGTTATGTCTTCCCGTAAATTACGCGAAATGTGTACACATTTTATACGTGTACATATTTAACACCATTTAGAATGCATCATTTTATAAAAATATTATTAATTAATACTTTCTTAATTAATGCTTCTTATTAAATTTTAAAATATATTATTAAAATATTTTTCTTGTTCGTTTACAATATTTTTTTTATCAATATGACAGCTTAAACACCAAAAAATCAAAACAATCTTTTTAATTTTAGTGCTGCCTATAATAGTCAAAGAAAGAACTGACGATATAAAATGACGTCACATAGCAACCTTTTTTAAAGCAGTTTGGCCTGTAGTTTTCTAGGTGCACTGGTTGTACCGTACACATATTGCGGCTGATGATCTAGTTTAAACTGGTCATTCTTCCAGAAATTATGGTTTAATTGATGATTTTTGTTTAACGGCGCAAACAATTTGCTTGTGAGAAGAAATTAAGTGAAATATTAAAATAATAATACATGACATGAAAATTTAATTTGTTTAAATAAAATTATTTCCCAGTAACGCCTAAAAGTTTATTACAAGTAAAACACGCCACGGCTATTCTCAAATTTTGAACTATCATCTTGTATAAATTAAGAAATTTGCTTTGATGTGCATGGCAAAAACGCCATACGTGCCAATTTCAATTCATCTAGATCATAATCACGTGCCTTTAGGCAGAAGCAGAATCCATACAGCAGAAATTATTGATTATAGGCTCTGGGATAATTAAATGCTCTATTTTGGGCTCCTCCAACGATGGGTTCTGCTAGCTTAAGTTAGCAGAAGCCATATCAAAAAACGATTTAAAAACAATTGGAAAATCAAAGTTAATTTTAGACATTTAATTGTCCCAATTAAAATTTGTTTTATTCTGCTCGTTCTAGAAAAAGCTTTATCACTTCAAAGCTACAGCATAACCCAAATTGAAAATCGGATCAAAATCGAAATAAGAACGCAAGCCAAGATCCATTGACATACCAATAATTTTAGGTCCATTATGGCCTAATCAAGAGACACGTATACAAATATTGGGCTCCTCTTTTTTTCGACCAAACTTCAGCCCATTTAATTTAAAGCTAGTATACGTAGCAAATTTTATCAATTAGTCCGCGTAGGACATTATTCATAGCTCGCTGAAACGTTGCTAGACCATTTTTGAGCACGAACGCCTTTCGAGTAAGCACGAAATGTCCTTTTTCAGTCGAGAATGCGATTTTCTGGATGGATGCTTTTATCAATAGGAATTTGGTGGAAACTCGACTTTAAATCTAGCGTAACAACGATTTGTTCTTAGAAACTTCATTTTTATTGTGTAGGTTGGAGTCTCCGATTTAAGAATGAAAAACAATTTCGTTCATGTGGCTCCCTCTGCTGGCCTTACAACAAGCCATCCTAGGAGGCCTAGTTTTTAAGAACTTGTCGATGATTTCAGTGCCTATTTCGCGAATAACTGTCGCAATGTTATGTTAAAAGCTGGATTTGTCTCTGGATTATCCGCATAACATCTATCTTTAACAAAACCCCATAAAAGTCCAATGGCGTTAAGTCGCAGCTCCACGCAGCTCAATTGACATCTCCAAAACCGCTGATTATTCGGTTGTCAAATGTGGCGCGCAAGAGATCGATTGTCGGTCACATTCATAGCGTTATGTTGGTTGTTCACATTCATAGCGTCCATATGAGGCCATAAAAAGTTGGTCGACACGGCTCTGTAATGGTCGCCTTTGACGTAACAGCATTTCCAGTAGTGTTGTCAAGAAAAAAGAGCCAATTATGACACAATAAAAAACGCACCAAAGAGTCACTCTTGGTGGATGCATTTGTTCACTACGATTATGTGTGGCTGTTCCGAATCCCAAATCCTTTACATAGCCCCCAACATGGAAATATGCTTCGTCTGAAAATATGACTTTTCGATCAAAATTGACGTCATTATGAAGCTGATCTATGGCTCACGCAGATAACTGATATAGAAGCGGATGGTCATTTGCTTTCAACTGCTGAGTCATCTGAACCTTGTGGGCCGATTAATCCGAGGTCTTTGTGCTGTATTCTCCTCAGGCTGGTGCAACTAAACGCTAGTTGCTGCGATCGGCTTCGAGTTGAGGTCGATGGATTTTGTCCTACATTACGGACCACAGCCACAATATTCTCAGGCGTGCGCACTGTCCGAGCTGGGAGAGCACTTCTGTCATCCTCTAGCAAGCCTTTCTCGCGTATTTTTTTCACTTTCTTCTCCTTCGCACGATTTCGGTTACACAACATTGACTTGGAAAATGAGCTATCAATATTTCAAAAACCTTCTCAAGCGAAAACATGATTATTTCGTGACGCGGAATATCAGACTGATGAGCTGTCAAAATCTCAAGCAAATCATTCAAAAAAAGTGTTGCTATAACCTATGATTTAAAGTCGATTAGGTTTTTAATTGTTTTTGGTTTACTAACGTGGTTTTCAGCTTGAGATATGGAAGGAAGTTTAATCTGCCGAATCAAAATTCTGTCCCTCCCAGAAATTTCCCATCTCTGGAGTTTCTTTATAGTCCCGTGATTTTAGGATTTCTGTTTCGGAATCTATATTTTGTGAGCAAATTTCGTGGATATTTATAGTTTTTTTTATTAAAGGTTTCTGTCGATCTGAAAGATGGATCGATGTCCATTGGCGTGATTTCGTTTTCTTCTTTGTCGGTGTCTTTTTCGAATTATTTTGTTCTGAATTTCTGGTTCGGAAATTATTTTCTTGTGGTATGGAGTAGCTCTTTCTGAGTTGCTTGATATCCTCTCATTTGAGCTAGATTTTCGCAAGATAGCGTAAGCTTCCTCTAAACTTTTGGATTTTGCAGCTTGCGCATTTCCAAAATATGGTTTTCTTATCCCTGAAATCTTGACCAAGCTGGATTGCACGGAACATTTTGTTTTACTAGTGATTTAATGTTTTGCCTAATTTCTTTCACTTTATTAAAGTGCATATGCACTGATAAATCGTCTCGTTTTGTGGCCCATAGTTTATTTCTAAAAAGGTTCTGGGATTACCGGCTAAGTACAATATACCCTTTGACTTGCCCCCTATTTTGTTATGGACTGCCTGTATGTACAGTCTAAACTGTTGTTGAGTGACTAGGGGAATACTCTTAAAACATGCCCTGCTGTAGTCAACTATGCTGACAATCGTCTTCTATTTCCGTCAAACTGCGGAATAGATTTTATGTCATTCATTTTTTGGTTGAGGTATGCTAGTATCTGATCCATTTCATTTTACTCTTGATCTAGCTTTGCTGTTCAGAAATGCCTTTTAATTGCTCTGTAATTTCTTCTGTGCCTATTATAACCGAGTTATGCAATAATTTTTAGTTTTTTAAATTTCGTGAATTTGTGCCTACCTTAGTAGTACGTTGACCGGACAAGTGGTGCAGTGGTTAAAGCTTCGGCACTTGGACCGGGAGGTGTTGGGTTCGAATCCCATCAGAGGCTAGATCCAAATCGAATTTTCATCATCGATTACGATCGGTGATGCTAATAAATACAACTAAGACCCTCTGATGGAGTGCAGAATTCCGTGTCACGCGCTGACCCACCTTCCATGTCAATGTACAGGTTGACATGGAGCTTGCAATGTGCAGGTGGTATACTGTAGTTGTGTGAGTAGGTGAAGTAGGTGGGTTAATGATGTGGAGTGAATGAGTGGTATCACAATGGGCCTAAAAATTGGCCTAAGTGTGCAGTAAGCAACCACTGAAACCTACCTAACCTAGTAGTACGCAAATGAAAAAGAAATTTTCGGTTTTCGTCTTTTTGTGGCTATCTGGTAGTACACGACGAGTGACTATTTCCATAATTTTGCTATGCCCAACAAGTTATCCTGGTTTTTAATGCTGTCGGGTAACTATATTCTAGTGTGGTGAGTGATGAATGACGGCGGAATCTCTAGTCCTAGCCAGAGATGTCACTTTTTATTTTATAACAAAAAGGTCGAACTAATCAATAATTATTTCCGACGGATTCACTTTAAGTTATAGTTTTTATTCACTAAACTTGAGCACTACTTTTATCACTACACTACACTAACTATTCGGCTGTGCCAATAGTTTTAATCTCATGGGATTAAAAAAAACAATTTTCGAATCGACACTACCATCAATATTGATCTAAGGCAAATAATTTCAACTATACCACTCTGGTAAGAGAAAGGACAAAATCATTAATTAAACGAATCTAACTTTTCGGGCTAAATGGATAATATCAGCCTTTGAAGATTGTGATTCAGTTACGAGACCTAAGTGAATGGTCAAATTAAGAAGTGCTCGTACATATTTTTAACATGTGCAGGTTATTTCTCCAAATAAGTCGAGACCCATTAAATTCTCTTTCTCCAACGTAACATTCTAAAATTGAGAGATTCACTTAAAGCTGGGACGATAAAGTACTCAAATTTATTATTCAGTATAAATTTTTTTAATGCTGTCTCATGTTTCTATTTCAATTATCCTAATCTCAAAATTTTTGTAAATTATCGGTATCTTCACTAACCGAGTAAATTAAAAACCATTACAGTAAGCTTAAGCTTCGCTTAAGTGCTCCCCACAAATTTCATTAATTTCACAGACATTGTCCAATTACAAGTATGAAGAAAATAAAGTAATACTTCAGCTTCGGATTCAGTTTCCAATCAGCCAGTTTTTTTGTAAGCGACTGTGTTATCTTTATGTATAGCATAAAGCCATTCTCAAAATGATGTTTTGACAGTAGCTGTCATTGTGGAATTCTATCGATGTACACATTTTGTGCACACCCTTTTCAAAATTTATGTCGTACCTTATGTCGAAAGATAGCTTTTCCATTTATTATAAATTTCCATACGTAAAAGGAAATCAGACAACAGCAAAAAGTGTCGTGGGTATAAATCCAATTCATAACTAAAATTTGCTTGTTGCTAGCAATAGCACACAACAGATGAAAATCAATAAAACGCTATATTTTGATTTTCATCTACAATAAATAGGAAATTCATATAACCTAAATCGATTTATACATAAACAGGTATAGTGAAATGATTTGTTTGTAAATGGTGCCACAAAGCAGCATCTTGCATCTATTTTGAGTATTTGCCAAACAATTTGAAAATTAAGCATCACAACCTGCACCACGGTGCAGTATTTAAACGAAAAGCTTTTTAATCGAATTGATTTGATTTAATGGGTATTCATGGTTATCATAATAAATCTCTCGTGTCTGAATACAACATCACGTAATGACCATTATATCAGGGCATCGATGTAAAATTGAAAAGTGGATCGATTTCAAGATGATTTTTGTGGTATAGAATTATTTTACGTTACGTTTTTCGCAAAGCTAAACAAAAAGCAAAATTTTTTAATCAGATTAAATCTTAAAATACATTTTCAGTTGCTTTGTGTACACCCTAATAGTCAGGTACAGGTACGAGTATAAGGGGCGCACACATAATCAAGTAGAAAATGTGTAAACTCGACGGCACATCAGCTTTTTGTATCCGAATCAATTATTTTAAATAGGTACATTTTCAAAGATCTACTTTTGATGACAAGGGTTTTTCATCTTGATGTGATTCACCTTAATACACTGATCCAGGAGGAATACAAAGACAGCGCCTGGAAAATGTAATGCTTGATTGAAAATTGATTTAGGGTTTGAGACGATTTTTATGTGAAGGGTTATTGAATATATTATTTCACGATAAACCATCAATCGTATTTATTCTGATTATTTATCATCTACACATTAGAAATCATCTAGTCATTTTGTTTAAATGTTTAGACTAAGTTTACCTCGTGTTAAAATCATAGCGCGGGTCAACTTAAATAGTTATTCGTAAACCGATTTTCATATGGAAACCTAAAATAATTTTTAAATGAATTTAATATGACCAACTGTGAAAGTACCAAATATGTTGGGTAATTTACCAGTTGTGTAAATTTAGCTTTGGAAAAATCATAAATAGCCAACGAACCAAAAATTACTTAGTTGGTAAGCACGAACATTTCCTGGATTTAAAATAATTTAATAAGAGCCTTTCAAGTTTAACACGCTTCGATTCATAATTTAAATGCGTACCGCTCACAATGCACCTAAAATGTTTTTTAGTTGTAAAATGCTATTCTATTACGCTTTTCGAATACCAGGCCTAAAATCGAAGCTTTTGATCTTCAGATTGGAATATTTGATATAGTTCATTCAAACCAGGATTGGTTCTATCAAAATTTGTTCCTTTGTCAACATAAATAACTCGACAGATTCGTCTTCGTGACACAAATAGTTTTAAAGTATTGCGGGCAGTTGAGGCACAATTGTTCATTCAGTGCCTCCAGGTACCCTTGCCGAAAACTGTTTTACAAAAAAACACAAATTTTTGCAAAAAAAAATATTTATTTTAATTTAAATAAATTAGAAGTAGTAGTAGTGGTCTATTACTTCTTAATTCTTGTATGCTTAGCAAAAACATTAAAGCACTTCTTATTATCACTTTGTCTTATTATAAATTCAGATATTGCAAATAACATGAGGGTTTTTGGAGGATTCCAATCACATAAACTACTGCCTTCGATGACTGCTTAGCTATCATCAATGCGTTTATGGTTTCTGTTTTTAAACAATTTCTGTTTTTTGTGTTAATATTGTTTAGCGGGGGGAAACATGTTTCGGCAGCAGGGCTACTATGTGGTAGGCTTAAAAGACCACCAATAAATATTTTTAAATTTAGAAATCGTAATTCTCCTAAACCATTTTTCAGTTCAAAAATGTTGCCCCAAAACTTCTCCAAATTCATTCGCCTGAAGTTTGTCCTAAATCCTAAAAACATTTAAATGTGGTAGTTAGTATAATATACTAAATTCGGATAAACCGATTAAACCATTGATTGATTCGTTTTTACGTACTAATGTAGATTGAACTTGCTACAAATTTGATATTATCCAATAATATTAAGTAAATATTTATCATGTTTTATAATATTTAATTCCAGTTTAATTAAGACAAAATTAGAGTTCTTGTGCCAGGTCAGCAAAATTTGCCGTGGAGTACTACAAATCGAACGTGCAATTTTCTTAATTTTTCCGGGAATCTCCTGGTAGCCAGCACGCAAAGTGACGTATATTGTGAGATGCTATTAGGTCCTATCTAATAGAAAAACACGTTTATTTTGATCAAATTGGGGGTTTGGTTCACACGTTAACATGTTTACCCTATTCCCCGCATCCGACAGTTTTCCATGCAATTAAATGGATGCTCAATTTTTTCAAAAGTCGATCGCGTTAGTACCATTTAATAAAAATTGCCCCTGACAACATACATAAAACCACAATTACCACACCATTTGGCTTACTCGAATTCACCTGAGTGCCATTTGGACTACTAGAGCAATTTCCTCTAAAGCGGAGCGAAATTAAAGGCGAGCACGGCAATTAGACTTAGACTATGTCTCTCAATTTACGACAGACATACAGCATATACAAGGTAAAGACAATGTGGTCGCCGACATCACAATGATCGCAAAAGCTCAACAAGGCGATCAAGAACTACAAGACTTACTCTCTAGTTCGACAAATCGGCGCACTTCCAAATGGAAATTAGATAAATTTCCATTAGCCGATTTAACAATTTATTGTGAAACAACTACAGAGAACGTTTTTTTGTTTCTAGTTCAGCTTATGGGCCTAAATATATTAAACTTAAATTTTTGAAAATGTCTTCTTCAAAAATGAAATTATGTAAAACCATAATAAACTTTTAACGGAAGGCAGCAGTTTATATAGTTGGGGTTTTTCACTTTGAAATTCTTTATTCAAATTGGTCTGAAATGTCAGAAGCTAAGCTTTTTCGAGCAAAAAGTAGTGCTTTAGTGGTTGTCACTGTTCTATAATGCGTAAAATTACTCCTTCTAAGGCAAGCCATCTATAGTAGTTGATGTCTTGTATGGGTTTTTGGCTTTGAGTAATGCTTGGACACCATCAGTTTTGGCCTTCATTACGCTAGCATTATCAGCGCCAAATCCAATCAAATTATTTATTGGAATTTGGTGGTCGTCTAAAAATTTGGTAATACAATTGTACACCGACTGACCGTCTGAATTGTCGAGTTCCAACATTACGAAGAAACTATCTTTGATCAAATTTGTTGTACTATCGAAATATCGTGCCATTAATCCCAAACACTTTTTGGAACTAATGTCCGTCGTTTCGAAAATAACATTTGAGAAATGTTGATTTTGAAGTTTCCTAGTTAATGTTTTAGTACCTTCTTCAGCAAGTAGTGTTGTTGTTGCATCCGTACCTCTTGTGCGGCTAAATTCCAATTTTTGGAATATTTTCGATTCTAAATCAATAGACTTAACTAAATCGATTAATGGGTCAATTAAACTAAATGGTAAATTATTTGGTAGGAACTTCAACATTTTCAAATCGGCAACTTTCTGTTTTGTCCTAAAATTCTGCTCATGTTAACAATGAGCTTTTGATGTTCTAATCGTGTACCTTTTTAACAGTGAGAAATTGTTCGATAACTACTGTTCGCAATGTTTGCAAAATGCTCGTCCTTTTTTTCAGTCAGCCAAGAAAACACAGTAAGCCAGTTTGAGTGAAATTTTCGGTTGGCGGTAGGATTAGAATTTCATTTTATTAATCTAAAAAAGTTTTAAATTTAAAAGACCTTGCAGTTTTGACATAAAAGCTTTCACACACACACTAACCTGCCGTTTGAAACATCTTCATTAATTTCCATAAAATCATCCGTCATATTATTTGTTCCGGAAGAATTTGATAGAAGTAAAGAAAAGAGTAAAGAACAAAGTAAAAAACAAGTTGCAGCTGAGACAGCAGATAACGATGATACAGGTAATTCTTTTTGCAAGTCATCATTCCGATTTGGATTATTTTTATAAAGCTCAGTGCCTCATATTCTCCATAAGTGCTCGAAAGACACTAAAGTGCCCCTTTGACAGCGCTCATTGCGAGTTGTTGAAATCGGTCTTTCTTATAGGCGCCAATCATCATCAAACAACAAAACGTTTCCGTAAATTATCAATCCTGGATTTGGTGTTGGAAAACAATACGCGCCTAGTTTCTTCGATGGTATTTGAAAGAACTTTATATCCGGAATTTTACTCGAGATGTTTCTTAACATGAGTGAAGAACTCTGGACTATATGTAATGATCGGTGCTGATATCCTTGCATTCTTCAATAAATCGTATATTTCTATATTCAATATGAAGTTCGGGTTATTCTGAGTGATAGCCACATATTGTTTTTACATCTAGGTGAGGTTATGAAGACGTTGGAAGTTTGGTTTCGAACTAATGCAACTTCAATTCTTTAATTTAAAATAATTCGGTCGTCTCGTCAGACTGCAGTGACCAAACTACAAAAATATTGCAAATACTTTGCACTTACAATCATACATACAAAGTATAATCACAATGCCTTAGCGAATTATTATGTTTCGCTACGCAATTGTCAACCCCTTCGTAACCTCGAATTTTATTGTATTTGACGCATAGATGTGATTTATAAATGTTGGTTGTTATTCTGGGTGATCCCAGATATTGTTTTTACTGCCTTTGACGAGACTATCAAATTTTTTAAATTAAAGAATTCAAGTTCATTAGTTCGAAACCAAACTTCCAACGTCTTGGTAACCTCCCCTAGATATTTTTATATTCAAAAACTGTGCGAGTAAAATCCTTGATGCAGCTTTCCTTTACGTGGTGTGGATGCGAGGATCAGAAATCGATTAGACGACCCTTAAGCTTTCTGTACCATTTGCTAATGATGATATCTTCTAATCGGATAAGACGGACATCCATGTACGAAATACTACCATTTTCCTCGTATTCGATGGTAAACACGAAGTCCGTTGGAGGCATCTTTGGCAGAGATGATGAAGATGTCATTAACACATTAGAAAGGTTGCGAAAAAGAATATTTTTTTTATTATAAATAGGCTATCTTGTCTCTGTAGTTCGTTGAGACCTAACCTTAAAACCACTTTTTGTAAAATAATACAGATGGGGCTTTAATTATTCGAAGCGAGACCTAAATTTTCACACGGCTTTCTTGCAATCACATTTAAAAAATGTGTGATATGGTACTGAAGATGTTTGATTCATTCCTGTATTTGTAATGTTACGAGTATGTTCCTGTTATTGTTAGTAGTTAACAGTGTTTTATACTTACATTCTAGTAGTTCCTGGAAAGTCATCTACTTGGACTGTAAATAACACCAAATAGCTTGTGCAACATCCAATAATGGGATAATTCAAATTCCAGACAGTTTTGCTTAGAGGACGCTTATGAAAACGATATGCTTCAAACGGGTTAGGCTCTTCATAAAGTTCTGAGAATATCTTCTAAAAATTCTAATAATTCAAACATAAAAACCTGATAATAGCTGCCATCAAATAAAAATGGGGAAACGCCCTAAAGTTGATGAGAATAGCTAACGCCTTAGTAAGGGTTTAGGACGATGTCAATTATGATGGACATACAACGAGTTAGAGATCACTTGGTATTTCCAATCTATCAATAACACTTGGAACAGAGGACAAAAATGTAATCAATAACAAGAAGTGCTGGCTGTTTTCAGTATTATCCATCAAATTTTTTTCGATACACGTAAAATGACGAATGTCTAAATTGCGAACGATTATCTGGACAAGTTAGGATTACTTTATTTTAGTCTGAGATCTTTGATAGCTTTAGAAACAAATATAGTATAAAAGATTTTGTTAGAACCATCTTAAGGGGGGTTTAAAGTAACATTTTCTACACACTATCACTAAATCATTTTTGGATTTCACTTCTACAGTTGTAGCTGATCCGTGATCTCTGTATTTTATATCCGTCATATAAGTGTAGTTATTATTAAGCAAAGTCCTGAACCTTTGAATTATTGTGCAGTACAAAACTGGTTCTAATATGATTCAAAATAATTTTACACTTTGATCGTAAACGTGCTTCTAAGTACTTTTTTGAAAATTATTTCTCAGCAACATCTAAAAAAACTTATTTGATTACACCTCAGCAACAAAAGCATTTTACACATTGTTTCAAAATTTTACATTTTGAATCTAGATTCAAGATTCTAGATTCTAGATTCTAGATTATTTTAGATTCTAGATTCTAGGTTCTAGATTTTAGATTCTAGGTTCCAGATTGTAGATTTTCTAGGATCTCGATTGTAGATTTTAGATTCCAGATCCTAGATTCCTGATTCTAGATTTCTGGTTCTAGATTCTACAGCCTAGATTCTAGAGACTAGAGTCCAGATTCTAGATTCTAGATTCTAGATTGTAAATCATCTAGGTTCCCGATTCTATATTTTAAATTCCAGATTCTAGATTCTAGATTCTAAATTTTAGATTCTAGATTCTAGATTCTAGATTCTAGATTCTAGATTCTAGATTCTAGGTTCTAGATTCTGGATTCTAGGTTCTAGTTTCTAGATTCCAGATTCTAGGTTCTCGCTTGTAGATTTTAGATTCCAGATTCTAGATTTCAGATTCTAGATTCTAGATTCCTGATTCTAGATTCTACAGTCTAGATTCTAGAGAATAGATTCCAGATTCTAGATTATCTAGATTGTAAATTATCTAGGTTCTCGATTCTATATTTTACATTCCAGATTCTAGATTTCTGGATCTTGATTCTAGAGTCTGGATTCTACAGTCTAGATTCTAGATTCTAGATTATCTAGATTGTAAATTATCTAGATTCTCGATTCTAGATTTTAGATTCCAGATTCTAGATTCTAGATTCTAAATTTTTGATTCTAGATTCTAGATTCTAGGTTCTAGATTCTAGATTATTGATTCTAAAATCTTGATTCTTGATTCCTGATTCTAGAATCTCGATTGTAAATTTTAGATTCCAGATTCTAGAGTCTAGATTCTAGATTCTAGATTATCTAGATTGTTATATATCTAGGTTCTCGATTATAGATTTTAGTTTCTAGATTCTAGATTCTCGTTTCTAGATTCCAGATTCTAGGTTCTCGATTGTAGATTTTACATTCCAGATTCTAGATTTCTTGTTCTAGATTCGAAATTATTAGATTTATTAGATTTTATATTCTAGATTCTAGATTTTAGATTTTAGATTATAGATTATAGATCTTAGATTCTAGATTCTAGATTCTAGATTCTAGATTCTAGATTCTAGATTCTAGATTCTAGATTCTAAATTTTCAATTCTAGATTCAAGGTTCTAGATTCTAGATTCTAGATTCAAGATTCTAAATTCTAGATTCTAGATTCTAGATTGAATATTTTATATTCTATATTCTAGATTTAAAATTTTAGATTCCAGATTGTAGATTTTCTAGGTTCTCGATTGTAGATTTTAGATCCTAGATTCCAGATTCTAGATTTCTGGTTCTAGATTCTACAGTCTAGATTCTAGTGACTAGAGTCCGGATTCTAGATTCTAGATTATCTATATTGTAAATCATCTAGGTTCCCGATTCTATATTTTAAATTCCAGATTCTAGATTCTAGATTCTAAATTTAAGATTCAAGATTCTAGATTCTTTTTAGATTCTAGATTCTAGGTTCTAGATTCTAGATTTTAGATTATTGATTCCAGATTGTAGGTTTTCTAGGTTCTCGATTGTAGATTCGAGATTCCAGATCCTAGATTCCAGATTCTAGATTTCTGGTTCTAGATTCTACAGTCTAGATTCTAGAGACTAGAGTCCAGATTCCAGATTCTAGATTATCTAGATTGTAAATTATCTAGGTTCTCGATTCTATATTTTACATTCCAGATTCTAGATTCCTGGTTCTAGAATCTCGATTGTAAATTTTAGATTCCAGATTCTAGATTCTAGATTCTAGATTCCTGGTTCTAATTTTAGAATCTAGATTCTAGAGTCTAGAGTCTAGATTTTAGATTCTAGATTATCTAGATGGTTGATTATCTAGATTCTCGATTATAGATTTTAGTTTCTAGATTACAGATTCTAGATTCTCGATTCTAGATTGAATATTCTATATTATAGATTCTAGATTGTATATTCTAGATTCAAGATTCTAGATTATTTTTAGATTCTAGATTCTAGGTTCTAGATTCTAGAATCTAGATTCTAGGTTCTAGATTTTAGATTTTAGATTTCAGATTCTAGACTATCTAGGTGCTCGATTCTATATTTTACATTCTAGAATCTAGATTTCTGGTTCTAGATTCTAAATTATTGATTCTAGATTCTAGATTTTAGATCCCAGATTCTACATTCTAGATTCTAGATTTTAGATTTTAGATTCTAGATTCTAGATTCATAATTTTTGATTCTAGATTCTAGATTCGGGATCTTAGATTCTAGATTTTAGAATCTAGTTTCTAGACTCTAGACTCTAGATTCTAGATTGTATATTCTAGATTGTATATTCTATATTCTAGATTCTAGATTCTAAATTCTAGATTCTAGATTCGAGATTCTAGATTCTAGATTCTAGATTGTAGATTGTAGATTCTAGATTTTAGATTCTACAGGGTGTCCGCTGGGAAGGTATACTACTTTGTTTGTTTATGATTTTTGATTAAATGAAAGAGAATGGATCGTATATTGATAAATTTTTATTTAATGACGGCAATTATGTATGGAATACAATATCAGATAAATGTCCGCCTCTGTTAGCCTCACAATTGCGAGCCCTTTTGAGCATATTTTTACAAGAAGTAAGGTTCAATGATTCCTCCTGACCAAATTGAACACCAGACTGTCACTTTTAATGGATGTAAAGGTGACTGATGAATAGTGTGAGGGTTTTCCATTGCCCAGAACCGACTATTCTGTTTATTCACATATCCATTTAAATGAAAATTTACCTCGTTGCTCATTATGATTTTTTCATGAAAACCGGGGTTGTCATGGGCGAGCTGTAACATCCTATTGGCATATGTACGGCGGCGTAAATGGTCTTGTGGAAGAAGCTCTTGTGTCAACTGAATCTTAAATGGAAACAAATGTAAATCCTAGTACAAAATTGTGGCCAAACTTGTTCTTTGAAGACCAAGCTCCTGAGCGCGGCGTCGAATTGAGGTTGATGGATTGTTTTGAACACTTTCTTGAACAGCAGTAATGTTTTCAGCCGATCTTGCAGTACGTTGTGATCCATGCTTGGGCCTATCACTTACAGACCCTCTTTCTTCGAAATCATTCACTACACGATAAAGAGTGCGTTTTGTTGGCACGTTGTTTCTCCCAAAAATTTTACGTAACTTTCTCATCGTCACAGTAATCGATGATTGATTTTGATAAAATGTTTTAGCGATTAAAACACGATGGTTTATCGAATATTTTTTCATAATAAATTTGCCACGTGTCTACTTCACGAGTATCAAGTATGAACTGTCAATACTAATATTCGCCTAAATGGCGGCAAAACAAAGTAGTATACCTTCCCGGCGGACACCTTGTAGATTCCAGATTCTGGATTCCTGGTTCTTGATTCTTAATTATAGATTCAAGATTCTAGATTCTTGATTTTAGATTCTAGATTTCAGATTCTCGATTCTTGATTCTAGATTCTAAATTCTAGATTCTAGATTTTTAGATTCTAGATTCTAAAATTTAAGATGTTGAGATTGGGTGATAATTAATTAAATATAATACTATACTTAATTTTATATATCTAACCATAATAAATTACAAATAATTTTCTGTAATCATTTTTAAACTGAAAAGCTTATCATATTATTTATAATTTATTGCCACAACTTAAAAATAATTGAAAATTATCTCTGGTATAATGGCACAACACTATAAAAGAGAGTTACAAGAAAATGTGCTGGTGTACGTGTTGTGTACATGGTTTACGTAAAACATGAAAAATTAATTGGTTTTTAATACGGATTGAGTGATTAAAATGCACTTCTGTATCATCAGAAAGAATTCCCACCGTTGGGAAATTCAACAACGATGCTGTCCCCGCCAGCAGCAAATATAACATTCAAACAAGTCCAAAATGATACAGAAATTCGTAGAAATAAAAAAAATAAATTTAAATAAAATTCACAAAAACCAAATCAACAAATTCGTCGTATTTTGGGGATTATCTGTCGAATGTCGGAAAATGTTTCAATTTTGACAATCACAAAAACAGCAACAACAATAAGCATCATAAATGATTCATTGGACTTAACAATCTGAATAAACGGGAAGAAGGGTTGATTTAAATGTGTAATCACCCAGTTGTGAATGGCAGTTGAGGGATTCCGTATTGATAAACATTTTAATTTAAAAACACCAAATTTTATTGTTTATTTTCGGAATAAATTTGTTGGACACACTTGAAACAAATATTGAGATGAGAGACGTCAATATTGGAAAAACAACAAACACTGTACCAAAACCAATTTTAAACGATAAAATGCCACACAAAACTAATTTAAAAACTATTGAAACGTCTTTTGGTCAATTTGATCTGTATAACAATATTATGGTACATTGGTAAAAACAACATTGAATAATAAATGTAATAATAATAACAATAATGAGTTTTTATCGAATTTTATTTGGAAACATAAATAAGATAAAAACAAATTTAAATTGATTTCTGATGCGGAAACTTAAAAAACGAAATAGAAAATAGGAAATTCCATCTTTCCATTCTTCATTTCATTTTTTCTGGTTTCAGCCAAAAAGAAAAACTGGGAAATATATTTTTATTGATCGACAAGCCACGAGAGTATGGTCAAATTCTTTAAAGAAAATATGCTTACAGTTTAGCAAAGCATTTGAATTTTTTTATGGCGTGGAATATTTTTGAGACATGAAATGGAGTGGAATAAGTGTTTTTACTCGTATCTTGTTCTTGTGCAGACTTTGTGTAACAATCGATATCAAACATTTCAAATTATCGATATAAATGCAAATTTTATTCGGTGCGGTGAAAAGCTTTTACCTATTCGCATTTAATCAAATTTAGCAATAAAACATTAATTTTGCATATATTTCAGAGAATCCACTTAAAAATCTAATCTGGATTTGGTTATAAATAAAAACACTTAACAAGTTTTATAGGTAATATGCGATGTTTGTATATACGACTGTGTCTAGCAATGATGAAATTATTTAGTTGAAGTACCATATTGAATTTTAAGAAACCACTTGCTTTGTACCACAAGCAACACTAATTATTGGATGGACAAAATTAATCAACTGGTGGACAATTCTAAAACATATCTCATTTATTTAAATTGATAATTAATATTGGATGCTTGTATCAAATTATTTTGCTCAAAAATTTAAGTATAAATTTTAATATTCAATGCACAGTTTTTGTGTTGAGGTGGACAAAATTCATGATCAGGTGGACATTTCTAAATATGCATTTATTTAAATGATAATTAATAATGAAATTAAATAAATTTTCGTAGATCATCAACTTAGTTTTACTCGTTCATAAAATTTTGCCCACCCAATTTGTAAACTTTTAAGTTAAATTACTTAATTAAACTATTCTAATACATTATAACATTGGAATAATTTAATTAAGTAATTTAACTTAAAAGTTTACAAATTGGGTGGGCAAAACTTTATGGATGGTAAAAACTAATAATTTGGTGGACAATGTTCATCAGCAGATGTGCAATTCCAAAACATAACTCATTTATTTAAATTGACAACTAATAGTGATCTATGAACACTTATTTAATTTAACCCGATAGTTTAATTAGAAATTTTAATATTCATTGCACATTTTTGTTGTGGTGGACAAAATGCATCATTCGGTGGGCAATTTTGAAATATAACTCATAAAGCACATTTCATATATTTAAATTGACAATACTAGCGTAATGAGGATGGACAAAACTAATTATTGGGTGGGCAATATTCATCAACAGGTGGACACTTTCTATGTGATTTACGTTCAGTCATATAATTTAACTCAAAAGTTTAAAAATAAATATTAATATTCCGTACACATAGATAGCTTCACAAGTATTTACAAAATAAAAATTGGATGGACAAAATTAATCAAAACGTGGTCAATTCCCAAACATTTTACGTAGAAATTTTAATATTTCCCCTACATTTATTTAAAGGGTGGGCGAAACTGATTATTTAATGAGCAGAAATTATCTACCCGTGGAGAATACTAAAACATAACTCAACAATAATATAATTTAACTTAACAGTTTCAGCAAACATTAAACTTCTCCGAAAAAAACTTTTAGATGACTCAATTCAACAACAGATGGACATTTACAAAACACAAACTAATTGATAGATTGATATTTGTGAGTGCTTTACACAACACTGTGATAATATAACTTTAAAGTTTCAATGAAAATGGTTAGATCCATACAAAGGTTTATTGGGCGGGGGAATCATTTAATTGAGTTAACAAGGTATTTCTTGGAAATCGAAAATATTAGCATCTTAGAGTATTGAAAACATTTAGGCGTATACCTGCTTCTAATTTAAAAAAAAATCGATACCAACGTTTCCTTTAAGTTCTCCCCGTCAAATGTTCCTGTTCTTTTCACTATTTTCGGCTATATATTTGTAAATATTAGCCATTAGCGTTTCAGTTAAAATTCACTTGATAGGGTGTACACTTGGATCTAGCTTAGTATGGCCAAAAGAATGCTTCGATACGCTAGTTTCGCTGGATTGGCCTTTGGATGGTAGTTCGTGCTTGAGCCAGTGGTCTTACTGATGCAAGTGGTGGACAAAACTTTATGGACGGTAAAAACTAATTTGGTGGACAATGTTCATCAGCAGATGTGCAATTTCAAAACATAATTAATTTATTTAAATTGACAACTAATAGTGATCTATGAACATTAATTTAATTTAACTCGATAGTTTAATTAGAAATTTTAATATTCATTGCACATTTTTGTTGTGGTGGACAAAATGCATCATTCGGTGGGCAATTTTAAATATAACTCACAAAGCAAATTTCATATATTTAAATTGACAATACTAATAATGATTTACGAACATTCATATAAATTAACCCAAAAATTTAAGTAAACATTTTAATATTCCGTACATAGCGTAATGAGGATGGACAAAACTAATTATTGAGTGGGTAATATTCATCAACAGGTGGACACTTTCTATGTAATTTACGTTCAGTCATGTAATTTAACTCAAAAGTTTAATTAGAAATATTAATATTCCGTACACATAGATAGTAGTATGGGCAAAATAAAAATTGGATGGACAAAATTGATCAAAACGTGGTCAATCCCCAAATATGTATATCTAGATAATTTATTTAAATTGACAATTAATAATAATTATAATTTAACGTACAATTTTACGTAGAAATCTTAATATTTTTCCTACATTTATTTAAAGGGTGGGCAAAACTGATTATTTGGTGAGCAGAAGATATCTACCCGTAGAGAATACTAAAACATAACTCAACAATAATATAATTTAACTCAACAGTTTCAGTAAACAATAAACTTTTCCGAAAAAAACTTTAAGATGATGGACTCAATTCAACATCAGATGGACATTTCTAAAACACAAACTAAATAAATTAAATTGATATTTGTGAGTGCTTTACACAACATTGTGTTAATATAACTTTAAAGTTTCAATGGAAATTGTTAGATCCATACAAAGGTTTATTGGGCGGGGAAATTATTTAATTGTGTTAACAAAACTTGGCTTAGTGTTACCAAAATAATTTCTTACCTCACTTTTCTAAATTCTCTTTTTTGGATTGCTGACCTAAATGTCTCTTGTGTTTTGCGCTTTTTAGGGGTGGGCAAAATTGGATTAAATGTGGGGGTGCATTTTGGGATAGTAACTTGACACACCTTCGGTTGTTGGTTACAGTGTTCTTGTTTGAATTTTCGACACCGATGAAAAGTCTTTTTCATGAACAATGACAGTCATCTAGTCGTACTCCTTCAGTATTTATTTCTCATTCAAAAATGTTTATTCCGAATCTGAAGTTGGACTGGTTGGATAGATAAGACGATTGCAAAAATATGTTGCTTAAAGTTTTCGCCAACGACTTACACATTTTATTGTAATTTTATTCTAAATATTTATTTATTTACTAATTTAAAGATAAAGTTAAAATTCACAATTTGTTTATGGAAAGTTCGAACTCAAGTTAAATGCAGTTTTTTCTCCTTGCCTATTTGCATTAATTGTACTCGTATTTTTAGTGGAGCGAAATCTGGGTAGAATCAATAAGTTATGAATTTTCTGAGGCAAACAACAAACATCTTATACCAAGTTTGTCCGGTTATTAAACAACAAATCGGGAAAAATTTCTGTGTAAAATTTCTGTGTGGTATTGATGATCCTATCTCTGAAGAACCACTTTAGTAGTCGCTTTACATAAACGACATGTAAGTTCGCTAATTTTTTTTGAGGAAATACATCCTTGGTTAAAATCTCAGTTAATCCCACGACGAATTTTTGTGCTTTTCAAGCAGATGGCGAACAATTACCATTTATATAATTTTTCCGAATTTTGGCCTCATCGCAATCGGGATTTTCCTCAATCAAATCTTGTTTGGATTTATGCGACCGCGGGTGGCCAGTAATGGAAGGTTAGAGTGAATAAGGCGTAAGCTGCACCAGCTGCAGACTTAGGTAAAAATCAAAACTAAATTCAATTCGATTCAGATTCGAAGTTAATTAATTATTTCTTGGAAATCGAAAATATTAGCATCTTAGAGTATTGCAAACAGTTAGGCGAATATCTGCTTCTATTTTCAAAAAAATCGGTGCCAAGCAGGATACTTTCAACTTTTGTAAATGGATCGGTGCCAATCCTGCAAAGTGCAGGATACTTTCAACTTTTGTAAATGGAATCGATCGTTTCATTGTACGGCTGGGTTAGGTTTCCTTTAAGTTCTCCCCGTCAAATGTTTCTGTACTTTTGACGATTAAGGCGTTACAGTTAAAATTCACGTGATAGGGTGTACACTTGGATCTAGCTTAGTATGGCCAAAAGAATGCTTCGATACGCTAGTTTCGCTGGATTGGCCTTTGGGTGATAGTTCGTGCTTGAGCCAGTATGGTCTTCTTCATACATTCATCAAATACAGCTACCGTTTTCTGCTATTAACGCTGACAACCCATACGTACATGTGGAATATACTTTCCTCTCAAGAATTTCCTCCTCGATGCACCTTCAGTTGTTCTAAGAGATTCAAATAATTTGGGGTTCGTAATAGATTTTTCAAAAAACACTCAACGTAAGTTTCCTACTTTATTTATTTATGCCATTTACACTTTTTTTTTAACAATTTCATTATTTCACATTGATCACTCTTTCACTTTAAACTGTTCACTATTTAATTACCATTGTTCAACTTATACGGTGCCTTCATTGCAATTTGATCGCGGCTGTATAACAGTTCATGTCTGCATATCGCAATTGAAATCGTTTGCACGTATTCGTGAATATTCCAAGTCATCAATGTTCTCCGATATGATTGTCGCTGCCGTCCTCTTCTTGCAATGCCATTGTGTATATTGGCGGAATACCTAATAAGGTGACATCTTTGAATATTTAGAATAAGAATCGTCCAATAAATAAATAGACTTCGACTTGGAACTGTTGGGATTATAACACTTGGTTGTATACACTTTAACCACTCGACCAATAAGAGTTTTTTTCTGTGTCTAGTAGATTTCACCAGAATACGAGTATAAAATACAACTAGCAGTATCGACGTATCTACGTATTGTTGTGTCAGTATCTTAATTATAGCTGGACGCGTTTAAGAGTTTTGAAATAACCTCGTGTGCAGCCATAGCTTGTTATACAAAAATGTTTTCCTCTTGGGCTGCGCGCGCCGGATTTTCTCTTTGGCTCAAAGATGTTTCTCACCTTCGGTCGTTTTACATCAGATTTTTGAACCACTTCAATGAATAGTAGTTCGTTAGTAGACACCATTAAAGTCTAAATTTCTGAAGTCTAGATGACTCATTTTATTCACTGCTCGCGCAATATTCACGCTCTATGACCAGACATTTTCTTTGTATGAATGTAAATTTTTCACTTTGTATGCGCCACCTCTCGCTAGTCGCCATCAAATGCATTACTCTGAATGAGTGAGAGCTTCTGGAGCAGCATTATTGGAAGTCGCCAAATTTCAATCTTCTGATGATCGAATTTTAATTCATATACTCGTTTTTAGAGTGAATCCAATTTTTATAACCTAAACAAAAGGCTAACCATTCGCATAGTTTTACAGAAGCTTGTGACTAACGTTCAAACGTTTGTGTAACATCACAATATATTGATGACCGAGATGACACAATCAACTCTTTATCTCCCTCTCTAGATTTCACATCTCAGTTTCGTCATCCTTTTATTCGCAGTCATGCTAGCAGCGTAGTCTAGGTCTACCCCTACGACGTACGCCTACTGGTGGTTGATGGAAAGCTTTTCGTATCATTCATTTTCGGTTTACGTTATTGATCTTTCAACGTGGCCCGGCCATATATTTCAGATGGATCCACTCGAATTCGGTACTCCTTGTTTGTGACGTTAATGCGCTACTATAAATAATCGAATGACCTTTCTTTCGAAAGTAGAAAGTAATCTACAATTACTGGTGGTCATGCTTCAACGTATAGAGTCCAGTACTTCTCCAATGTAGATTTTATAACTGACTCGAGATATTTAAGGTTATCCACGTTGTTAAAATTGTGGTAGTTCTTTCCAAAATTTGGCGTTGGGATGCTCTTGGTGTTGATAAAAATTTGCACAACTGCAAAACAGTTGTTGATATTCAGACCAAGTCGTTTCGCGTTACGGTCAAGCGATATTAAAATGACCTTTAAGTCAATGGTGTTCGGCCACGAAACACGATATCATCTGCATATCTAAGAATTTCGTCTGAGTTATTGAATATGCAACGCGAAATTTGAGCACCACTTTTCCTCGTTATGTACTCGAGCGCCAAAGTAAACAACGCAGGCGAAAGTCTTGTCGCACACAAGATGTTACATGGTCTGGTGAGGTCTCAACTCGACTAGGGTCTTACATTTGTTACATTTGTAACATTAGTTCTCTGCTCGCGTTTTTAATGGCTGTGGCTCTTGAATGGAAGTTTTTAGTAAGGTTTCTGTTTGGCAAAGCAGTCTCTATCGAGTTTCTGCTTTCCGCTTGGAAGCTGATGTTTTTAATGAATTTCCTCATATATTCTTTTTCGGAGAAATTTGGCTGTGGCATTATTGGCACAGAAATATTCTTTTTTACAGTTTCTACACGTAGCTTTCGTTATGTTCGACGAGTTAACGACCCGATTGTCGAACCAATCATTACGTGATGTTGATGGTCTTCTTTCAATTTTTCTCTTGCGTAGAATCATCGATTCCTCGAGAAATCGCAGAACTGTAGTTTCCTGTGATTTCTCGTTTTCTTTCTATTATCATTTGGAACCAGAAATATTTTCTAACCGGTGGCGCTGCTCTGACTTTTCCTGGAAATATGGAATTGGGAGTAATATTTTCTTATTTAAATTTTTCAGTGTAAATTTTTTCAAATTCTAGTTAAATGGGAAACTCTTATTCCCAAAACATATTTCTCCGAGAAAATAGTTTCTCAGTTAACTGTGTTTCTAAAATTTTTGTTGTAAATATAACTGATGGTATCATTAGGGCAGGAAAATAAATTTCGGACAAAACGTTTTGAAAATATTTGTCCACAAATTTTTTTCTGCCTCTCTCTAGCTATAACGTCACACAAAGGAATTTTGTTTCCAATTTCGACTTCCTGTTTTGAGTAAGTCTTGTTCGACGTAATCTGGCCAACACATTCGGGGTCTTCCTCTACGACATACATTGGCAACACTTTTTTAGCTTATGTTGAGGGGACCTTGCAACGGACCTCTAATTTTTTTTTTTTCGATTTAATGAATCCAAAATATCGCAGTCTCCGAGAAGTCGCATTATCTCACGGTCCATATGAATCCGGTGTACGTTTTCCGCAACTTTAATTGAACCAAAGATGGACCGAATGCCTTGCTTTCAAAAGTATATAACTTTCTGAAGTTGTTAGAAGTCAGGGTTCAGCCCTCGCTTCAGAAAACCAGCACAGGTCTTATGACTACGTTAGATGTTCGACAGCAGTTCCGGCTTTTATTTCTGCCCCCATATCATTTAAAGATGACTGACTGTCAAACTAAATCTTCTTCCCTAGCGATCGGGCGGTATGACGCTCTGCTTGATATCTTTAGGTCTTTGACCAATGCGATGTCATCTGCATAACCAATAATTTAGCTCGATTTATTAAATATCCAGAAAATACGTAATCTAGTGCCACTTCTATCGAAAACCAAATGTTATTTCAAAGGGATCTGATACAGTTACTACGACTACGATTCTACATATAGGTACAAACGTTGTTCATTAACCCAAAGAAATGAGTTTTTCTGGTATTTCTAAACATATACGCGCGGGCCAGAGGTGCTCGCGCTTGATGCTGTCATGTAGGCTTGTATTGTACTCCCAGAATTTTTCCAGAATCATACTTCTGGTGCAAGTACTGGGCGATAGTTCATGGCGGTAGTTGATAGTACTAAAACTACACCATTAGTCGCCGATGATGATTTCGGTGAGAGGAGCGAGTTTGAGAAGATAACACATGCCAACACTTTGTAAACAGTTTTTAATAAAGTTAGCACGATGGTTTCCACATTTCACACGGTCGCCGTTTTGTGCAGAAGAGTGCCTTCGCGTTTAACTGATTCTGTGGGAATTCCATCGAGACCGGGTGCTTCCACATTTTTCAAGCTACTAATAGCTGCTTCTACTCTTCTACGGTGAGATATTCGATAAAGATTTGCCCACCCGGTGGAGCAATTGCGCTAAAAGGGGTCTCTTCGTCATTCCGATATAGCAAATTTTGGAAGTACTGGGGAGATTCGGCCACGTTTGTTTTCAGGCCTTTATTTTGGTCCTGTTGGAAACTGAGTTTTCTTTCCATTTTAGCATAAGTTAGCGCTTCTTTTGTCGGATATATTTAGTAGTAGATTACCAAGCTCCTGCTAGAGTGGTTCTAGTGTAACGAGAAAACCATTTTTCACGAAAGTGTTGTTTGTTTTTGACAATCAGGTGGCAGTGTACACCGAACCAAGAGCCACTGCTCCTGGATATTGAGTGGAGGTTCTTCATTATTACTGTACCGGTCTAAATGTTAGTGACAGCTGATCGATAACTTAATCTTTTAATGCATCGACATTCCTACGGGCTGTCTTTTGTGCTTGTCAATTGAATGTAGATGAAAATTTTCACTTTTAAGCATGTGCTCGATAGCCTGGTATAATGTTTGTTTTCTGTTCTTCCGTAATGTACTTGATTGTAATGTACATTATTGCCAGTTTGGTGACGCGTTAGTCATTGTTGTTACTAGTGAGGTGCACCATTAATGTGTATTTTCTGCATTATTTCCAATTTGTGTATTAAAGTCGCCCACGATAATTTCAATGTTTTGGTGCGGGATGTTATTGATTACCCCTTCTGTTATTGTTGGTCCATCGAAGTTCTTATAGTGCGAGTACATCAAATATTTTGCCTGGATCGAAATTTTTTGGGAATTTCAATTCTTAAAATCCTAAAGCGTCACGTTCTGCCGCTTAACCTGCTTGTTACGTGTGTGGGTTACATTCAGTCGTACCTTGAACATGGCTTTATAGCGAGAATTACCTCTGTCCGTATAAGTCTCCACACAATTTTGGTGATTTGTTGTTTGCGATAAATTATCATTTTAGTTAGACTGATTCCATCTTACTCTGTTGAGTGCTACAGCTTTTATCTCTTCCATGATATACCAAGTTGTTTCGCTTCAGCTAGCATTGTTCTCTTCCATATCATCGCTGCGGTCTTTTTACTATTTTTTCTCCTTGTGGGTTCCAGACCAATGACATCCTCGTTATATCACTTGGTGATTTCCTCAGTTTTTGAATTGTAGTTTCTGGTTAATTGCTTTTCGGTGGATTGCCGTGCTTTCTGAATAATTTATGCATATAGTTTGACAGACGACTAATTTTTTGGGATGTGGAAAATTTGGTCTGACTGTCACAAATCGGAGCTATAATCTTTAGTTAAAGAATATCACTAAAGGAGATATGATACTGACTTGCCATTCTTTTATGTTCGTCATCGTTCATTCCTGTTAATTGGAAACTTACCCCAGAATAGTTTACTATTTTAATCTCGCAAAACTATTCAATTAATATTAATTACACGCTCGCTACAAAATACGAAAGATACGTTAACAGTATACAGCTACGATATAATTTATATGCTGTGTAGGTAGGCAGCCGGAAAATTTGTTACTAGGCGCACAACAAAAAATGATTAATATTAATTACGATCCGTTTATACGTCGGGTTGGAACCCATGTGTGAAACAGAAATTAAGATAACATGTGAAAAATTCGATTAATGAAACAATTTTACACATAAAGTTCGGAGTGTGTCATAATCCCCTCCCAAAATTTTAAGTTTAGTGTAATTTATGAAACAACGTACGATTACAAAATCTAATAAATTATGATGTCAACATACCCCTAAAATCAATATGTAACGACATTCGTTAATGTCCTCGTTAAACATAAATCCAAACTATATACGAGTATGTTTGTACACCTAATATAGTACGAGTATACTGTACATGATTTATTACGTTACTTACGAGTATAATGGTTTATGAAGAAATTGATTTTCTTTAAGAGATAAGGAATAGGCAAGAGTAAAATGAACATGAAAGCTAAAAATGGTGGCCATAAAACTCATATGTTTATATTCAAATTTCCCAATTTTATCGAAACCTCACAATATGTGCTTGTACATTAAGGTTACATATGTTTATGCTTTTATGTTATAGCAAAATAATCAGGATATAGCAAAAAATGTGGTACCACCCCGTATCACACTACATAAACTACAAAACTTTGGATATAGCTACCAAGCACAGTGTTTAGATTAGAAACATGAACATTCATTTGGCCTATGATAGTGTATAGGATGCTAGTCTACATACCCTTGAATGTGGAGTATACATACCTTACACAAGAGGTGATCATTTTCGGTATTAATTTAAAATTGATAAGAGATCCAAAATTTTGGGATAAGTTAATCCAAATGAAATTAATTTTGACACGTAAACTATTAATTTAATCGGTACTAAACTAATATTTTATTGCCTCTCGTTTCGTATAATTTAGTGGTAATGGTAATAAAATCGATACACATTTACACTTTATATGTCATACGGATTGAGCTGTATCGGCATTTAAAAATAAAATTGATATAAAGGAAACTACTCGTGTACGAGAATAACTCGAAAAACCCTACAAACACGAGTATATGAAGCTCTTATCTATTGTTTAGTCTGGTGTGTTTTCCGAGTACTCTATAGTGTTATATCTGCCAAGAACTTATTTGTAAAATAAAATGGTTGTAGTTGGCAATTTTAGCATATGCATATTGTGAATGGAGCGGAGGGATCGAGTGAAAATATGATAAAATTGAAATTACTCGTATGTATGGTTGTTCTGTTGACGATTTGTAGAAAAATATTTATCCTCGTCTTATCATATTTACCATATTTCTATGCACTGGAGGTACCGTGTGTTGCATCTCGACATTCAACCGGCACTTGTGGTAACTATTCCTTTTTAAGATAACCACAGCTCAGCTGAAGGCTAGGGAAAGCAACCCTAATCCATAGAATTTGTCCCAACCCAAATAACCCCTTGTTGCTTTAGTTTCCACAGCTTCAACCGGTAGTGGAACTTATCGTGATTTTGAAAAATGGTTTTGATTTAATTATTTATAATCTAAATAATTGCTATGCTTATCTAAGCTTAGGATCATTTTCCCACTAAAACTAAGAATTGCATAAAGAGTAGTGCGCGTTGTTGAAATAGGAACACTTTATATCGTTCACGTTCTTAACCGTTAGGTATTGAACTATGTACTACTTATGGTTGTAGTACTCGACGATAACATAACTCTTACCGGGGATGGCGAAAGAACGTCCGCGATCTTTGGTCTCGTTTCAAGATTTGATAATGAAGTTGAACACTCGGTTCTATCATAGCCGATAACCGTCCAGATCTCACGCACTTGTCCAATCTTGATGACATATTTGTCATTTCATATGATTGGAATTGTTTATTGTCGACCAGGAAAGTAACATGACTGGGTGTAGGGCTACGCAGTGTTTCAAAATTTCACAAAAAAACCCGCTCCAAGAATTTTTTTAAAGCAAAAATTCGGCAAATTTTTGTGTCGAAGTAAGTGGTGGGTGCCACCACTTACAAGGCCTTGATGTTCTGGACCACGCCCAATGTTCTTTAAGGTTTAAAGAACTTCAGTGTAAACAATAATTCGCGTGAGCACTTTGTCACAATTGGGAACTAAGTTTCCCTGCTCTTCAGTCTCTTTGACGGTAACTTTGATACTCTCAATGGTTTTCACCCTTGAAAAGGCAGTGTATAATTGCCCATGAGCAAATACTGGTTGTGACAAATACAGTCTCATTTTCTCAAGAGTCTGTCCTTGAATTTTATTAATAGTCATGGCAAAAGCCACTCTTACATGAAATTGTTTTCTCCGTAACTCAAAGGGGAAAGGAGTTTCAGAAGGTGTTAGTGCCATTCTTGGAATGAACACGATTTCTCTCTTTGACTTGCCATCAGAAACTACTATGGCAGAAAAAAAAACCACGTGGTTTAACAACTTCGTGATAATTATCCTTGCACCGTTACAAAGATCTCGTTTCCTATTCAAATTTCGGAGCAACGTTATTATTGCTCCTACTTTAAGAGTTAATTTATGCGCAGACATGTCTAATATATTTAGACTGTTCAGAAACTCTACAGGAAAGTGGTTTCTTTCCATAGATTCTTATCGTCGGTGACGATACTGACTACACTTTCGTAAACTCTTTTATCTTCAGGTGTAACGACTCAAAACTTGGTCATTAAGTTGGTCATATATTTCTGTCTCCGCCGGAGAAAAGGAATCAGGGAATATTGCACCCACTAATGCGTCATTGCAAATACGACGTTGATCATTGGTGAGTGTGCCATGCCATAACAGACATTAGACACTCAGCATATTGAGAGTCATTTACAGCCCTTACGTTCTCAATAAAATGAATCTGAGTCATATGACGCCACATCGGCCTCTCTTAAGAGTGTATTCCATGATTTGTACTCGACCTCTACCGATTCCAATTGGCAATGCCTCCAAAAATCGCCTCCAAACAAAAAGAATGACGATATTGCCTAATAGCCTATAACCATTTGACACATCAACAGCCCTTGTGATTTCTTTGAAAAGCCGGTCAATGCATGTCAGGGCTTTCTTTGGAGTCATTCCAGCTTCATCTCAAACCATAATTTTGGCATTCCTGACTTTCACAGCGTTGTCTGACGTCTGCTTCGTGTTTGATAGATACCGAGTCCGTTTTTGTTGTGACTGGTACCTTAAATTTGAGTGGTAAGTTCTCCCTCCCTCAAGAAGAGTGGCTGCAATTCCAGTGGAAGCAACTGGTAATACAATGTCATTGCGACAGGAAAGTTTTCCACTTTCTGCAGGCCCATCAACGAAAAAGTATCCAACTCTTTCTTTTGGATTATCAACGGCTTTCATTCATGACCTTTTTTTGTCTAACATTCAGCTTAGACAAAAACATAAGTCCCTTTTCTGCTTGAGAAACAGGGTCATATTCAGATGGAATATCATCATGAATTGCATTAGGAGTAGGCAATTTCAACCTACTCCAATCAATTCCATGTAAACGGAGTGTGTCTATTATATCGTGTATTGCTCGACTTTCTGGGTGAGACAATCTTGCATGAACGAAATCTTCCATTAGTGGAACTTTATGGATAGCAAATATATTTCCTGCATCTTGTGGTTTGCCAAAAATGCAAATCCATGCAAGGAGAATTCTCATTTGCTTAGAAAACGTCGTAAAAGGCACTTCCGTAAAAGTGATATGTCACTCTTTGTCATCTGCAAGTAGATGTCTGCGTCTACAATTCTCTTCGAATGTGGGACCAATTATGCTTTCGGGATCTTTATACAACTCATGTCAATCTTGTGCTGAAGAAGAAGCATTCTGAGGCAATATCGGTCAGTGTCACTAAAGTGAACGCTATACATTCTTGTTATGACTTTGTTGGCATCCCTTTGTCGGGATTCCCAATAGTTTATCCCTCTAAGTTCTGTGTGGAAGGTATAATATTTCGGTATTACCATATATACTGCCGTGCTTTATAATCCCTCTGATTCAATTTAAACCAAGCTCTTAACGTGGTTTCCTTTTTTGCAGCCCTTGGCAGAGCTGCTAATTCCTCTCCAGATTGGAAAGTCAAAGGTTGACAGTTCTTTAAATGAACTGTCAGTCGAATAATATGATGCGACTTATCGTGCATCAAGTAGCCATTAAGTTAACCATTGCTTCTGGAGCGCACACTGCTTCTGTGACTTTGACGCGTGCAACATCATGTCCTTTATAAACGTATTTACAAAGATATTTTACGCTCTGTACGCTCAACGTTGATATCTCAGTCGAATTTGTTTAAAAGCCCAAGTAAGGGATGACCCTTGAGTTATCAATTCGTTGGTTTTCTTTACCAATGATAATGGCGGTTTCTGCCAGCACGTCTTTGATACTTGGGATAGCTTTTTATTTTGTCGAGTTACCTCTTCAAAATCTTTGGGAAATTGGGAAAACTTTGGTCACAAGGTGTATTCCACCTTGGACTCTAAAGCAATAAGGAGCTCTAGAGCCAGGCTGAGCGGTATTGCCAGATGTATTTTTGCCTCCCATAGAGGCAAATGCTAAAGCACAATTGTAATTGCGAATATAGTCCATGAAGATCTTTTTAACTTCTACGGTGACTGGGTAAATATCATCGCTAAACGCCAACATCGACGATGTACTTTTTTATTGCATTGGGAAATTCAGTGCGTTCGAAATTAACTTTGCCTTTATGGTAACAGTAAGTAAAAAGATTGTCATCAGACTTCCTTTTCTTTTGTGGAATTTCCCATTTGAAACTCAAAGAATGACATGACCCAAATTCAAAATGGTCATTGGACCCAAATCGTGAAGATCTACATCAACACTATCTTTCGATGTTAGGGCAATCTTTAAAGTAGCATTACGAATTGTTTGATACTCTTTGCTGTCTTCCTGCATTGAAATTAGCATTTGGTTCGTTATGCGTCTTGAGCACGGGCTTAAGCTAATTGATCATCGGGAAGATTGGATCTTCTCTGAGATTGTCGTTGTGCGTCTTCAGCAAGAACTTGAGTTAATTGCCCAACAGAATAATTTTCTCTTTCTTCACGAGCAGTTTTGCGCGGGCTTTATTGTTAGCCTCAGCGGTATATTTTTTTACGCGGCATATTATTGCCTTGTACGGTTAAATACTTCCTCTAAGGGTAAGTAAAAATCTCCAAGGCAAGCCTTTAATAGAATAAACTGTTTAAATTTATGGACACTAAATACTGCTCCTAGAAGTCAGTAAACTATCAAAACAGGTAAACCTTTTATGATAACTCCGACAATTATAATAGTCAGAGGATAAAGCTCAGAAAAGTCAACCTTTAAGAGTAATAACTGCCTACAATTAAGAGGCAGTAAAGTTTTGCTTTCAAAAAAGCAGATTACCACTAATGTGTGGCTCCCAACACCACAACAGACAAACCAACAACCACTGTCACCTACAACAGTTTTTAATTTTAATATCCATTTAATTTTTGACTACAGTACACATAAACTATTTACTACTCCCAAAATAGCAACTTACCTATAAGTATCCACGATTGACTAACTTGAAATTATTTAGTGAATCCAAAACGAGTTTGTAAACGAGAAAATATGCGCTACTAAAAAACAATTGTATGTTCAACAGTCCCGTAGTAATGGCAAAAATGCTCGCAAAAACTGGCAAACAGTGAACGAAATAATAGTTGGTCATCCATAGCGGCAGCATGGAGACACAGAATGGTGGATACAGGAATTTTTCCGACTTCCTTAAAGAAAACCGTGGTAGTCCCTATATTTAAGAAAAATGATAGAACATCTTTAAATAATTATCGCCCAATCTCTCTCCATTCCGTTTTTTCTAAAATATTTGAAAAGCCTATGAAAGCTAGATTTGTAAGTTTTTTTTGGTAGATTCAATTTTCTATCTTCCTTACAATTTTATTTTAGAAAGAACAGAAATATGGAGCAAGCTCTATTGTCATTTTTAGAACAAATAAATATAAACAACGACCATAATCTAAAGACGTCTGCTTCATTTATAGATCTGACTAAAGCCTTTGACAGAGTGGAGCACCCCACTTTTTTAATGATGCTTGACCGCATTGGCTTTCGCGGTACGATCCTCAAGTGGTTATATTCATATTTAAATGGTCGTACTCAGGTAGTTAAAATAAATTGTCATTTTAGTAGGGGTTCCTCAAGGTTCAGTTCTTGGACCTCTACTATTTCTAATTTATGTAAACGCATTTTTAGCAAAAACAAATTCTGTGGCTCTCCCATTGCATTTGCTGATGAGTTTTCGTTATGCTCGCGGGTTGGCTTAAGGCTCATAATCTTCTTCTAAGTGATAAAACTAAAATATTACATTTTCGAGAAGGAGTGTCATCACCATCAGTCATTACCACGAGTATGGTTGCAATACACTCTTTAATTCCAGTGCATGTTTCTTGGTTGACTTGGTTCATGTATATCGTTATCTTGGCATTTTGATAGACGAACATTTGAATTCGTAGGCGCATATTGAGGGTTTGAACACTAAATCTTTTATTGGTAGCAAGGAAAATGTATGTTAACAGACGTAAACACTACGTCACATGTTTGTCGTCAAGGTTTTAAGAATTTTTTACAATATTAGCGGAAACTCTTTTATTAACTATTCACACTATAGTCTTCGATCTAGTCTTCTATTCAGAAAAAATATTCCAAAATATAATTCTCAGAAGAAGTTTTTTCAAAGATATTTCGCCTATTATCTTTTACAAGTTACATTGTAAGATTCGTAGGTGCTGCACTTTATCATTATTTTCAAAAGAACTAAAACAGTGGCTTAGAACAATCAAGAAGTTGGAACTAGTACGCGTAGAGTTACACTTTCGTGATGTCTATAATAATTGGATTCAACTGATGCTGTATAAGATAGCGGAAAATAAGAGATTACGCTACTCGCCGCAAGTGGCAGCACCGTCATAAAAGAGAATGTATTTTCTTATATAATTACCAGCGGACATTTTTTATTCATTTTGTATCTCTTTTTTAATAAATTAAACATCCCAGTGGAATAAAATATTAAAAGTGATCCAACCTGTTCCAGTGAGTAACCAACGCTTAGAAGTTTCACAAAACACTTTTGATTTTCTGCGGCCATATAAGTTGTTTTCAGTTTTTGGAAAATAAATATCTCTATGGCCGCAGAAAATGAAAAAATTATAGTGAAAATTCTAATCCATAAATTTTCCCCAAATTTTCATTGTAGTTTCAGTATGATCTAAGCTATTAGAAAAACAACCGAAAGTATTGGTTACTAGTGAAAGTTTCTGATATATTGACCAAAAACTGAAAATAAATAAATAGTAAAATTTCTATTTATCAACTTTCAAGAGGATTGGTTATGAAATGGCCAAGTTTAGTCCAGCAAGAACAGATCCAAGAATTTTGTCCAAAACTTACTTTAAAATCCCTGATCAATATTACTAGCCAAATTTCATTTTATGACGGAATGATGATGATGATTTTGCATTTCTTAAAATATTTAAGTAAAGCTGGTTCCGATTACACCACTCACTTAATCTATCGATGTTTTGTTGAAGTTTCTTCGTACCTAGCATTCCATTAACAGCACGAACACATTTTTACGTCATCAGCAAATATGAGCACGTTTGAGTTTTTGATTATCTCGGTTATTCGATCTATGAAAACAATAAATATCTACGGCCCGATGTGTGATCCTTGGGGAACCCCAGAGTGTATTTAATAACGTCGCCGATTTGATAGTTAAGACTAGAACAATTTATGTAATCGAGTGAAAACTCAAATGCGAATAAACTCTGGAATGCTTTTTGATGGCAGATAGAATCAAATGCTTTACTGAAATCCGTGTACGGTACAGATTTTCTATCTCATTTATTATTTTACTGGTAAATTCAGATTAGTTGATGTGGATCGGCCAGCCATAAACCCGTGCTGGTTTATTGATATATGACGTGGATTTAAAGTTGTTGCATAATACTAATTCAAAGAATTTTGGAATTGATCCAAACGTTGTAATGTCATCTCGTCAATTTTTTGGGGAACACGCCAGTGCTTAAGGATTGGTTGAATATGTATTTTGCAATCGTTTGTATAAATTTTATAAAAATTTTGATTGGTTAGATAATATCTTCTATTCTCTTTGTTTTGTTTTTGTTTCATTTTATATTCCTCCGGATCTGGAAGGTTCTAACAAAGTAGGTGGCTCCTCTTTTTTATTGTTTTGTTTAACCATTCGCCCTATTGATTGTTGTAAACTAATATGCTCACGCTTTGAAATATATTTCTTGTCTGAGCCTGAATTTATTCCGGGTTTGTGAGGTTGTTTCGATTGAATATTACCTCATTTGGCGTAAATCCTGTAAAAGATTGTTCATTGTGTTTGCGCTTCAGATTTTGTGTTTATTTGTGTTAAAGATCTCGATTAAGGTTGCCTGTGCCATTTCTATTTGCTCGTATGATTTTGATGAGGAGGCATATTCCAATTTAATATTTAGTTTGTTTAGAAAGTCCTTAAATTGTGACAATAGAATGCTGTATTCCGAAGAGGGTAAAGTTTTTTGTTAATGCTGTTGTTACACTTGTGAGATTTTTCATTGTATGTAACCTTTCTAAAGGTTTTACTGTAATTGGTGTAGGTGAAATTTTAATGTTGGACGGCTTACGATCTACTTTTGTCTATTACAAATAGTACAAACATTAACGTTGATTTTTATTTTGCTGGCCATCTTAGGGCAGAAGTGATTTTATTTGACTATAAACGAATTTTGACAGTCTTCGTTAATCACATCCTCAACCATTTTGGTGACGAACACAAGTGACCTTTTTGTGAAAAATTTTCTCTACCAGCTTCCTGAACATTTCCGTTTCTAATTCCTCAGTAATTATGGTATCTAATTAGGATAGTCTAAAAATGAATCGTCAAAATTCTCTAGTACTAACCACTATCTAAGAATTTTGGAGTACTTCCCAGTAGTTTTAATGAACATAAGGGGCTTGTGATCAGTCACCAAGGTAAACTTGTTACTATAAAGGTAAGGTTGATATTTTTTTACTGCCCAAATTATCTCAAGTGCCATCTTTTCATCGGTCACAGATAACTGTTTTAGATACCAAGGAACTGTTTGGTCTGATTTGGTGTGGTTGTTAGTGGCCACTCGATATTTTTTTTTATTGTGCCAAGATTCGGTTTAACCCTTTTTTGTGTTACTATATGCGCTAAAAATCCTGTCTCCCTTTTTGGGAACTCACGTTTATCAAGCAGGATTTTGTGATAAGCGATAAAGGAAATCTTGAGAGTTTTCGGTGTGGTTATTGAAGTTCACAGCGATGATATCATTCAAATATACTTAACAACTCTTTCTTATTAGTCCATGCAAATGACATTCGGGCAAATTAGAAGTGTCCGTTGCTCAGTGGAAAAGTAGTTTTTTTCTGTGAATCTTTATCCATCGGGGTTTGGTGGAACCCCGATTTTAAATCTAAGGTTGAGGGATGGGAAATTTCTCATTAATAGTTTTATCATTTAATTTTTTGCACTCTACTCTAACCTTCCGGATACCTGAAGCGCCGGTTTTTTTGGAACTTCACATAAAGGAGAAGAGTAGGAGCAGCTGAAATTTCGAACCATTCCACTGTCTTGCGACTCTTGTATGTGATCTTTTACGTCTTTTTTAAAATAGTGAGGATATCTGATTATCATAAATAATGTTTACGAGAGGATCCTTTTCTTCTTCATTTAAGTGCTCTGTTCGAATTTTATTCATCGGTTCTTTATCAATTAGTTCATTTTCACATATTTCTATGGGCTGAAGTGTCTCGAAGTTGTTCACATTTAAATTTAGTTTCGGTAGGTATTCTGGTGTCGCTGGTAAGGCACCTAATACTCCAAAGAAGTATTCATGAAAAATTAGCTCATAATACGATAATTTTGGTAGATTGTATCCGTACTAGTTTATTCTGCCTGTTTTCGACATCTCCTGGTGTGTTCCTAAAATATTTTTTTTTCTTGATTTCTTTAATGATAATATATGATTGGGTATTATAATAGGCTTGATTATGTTCTTGTTAGCCCCCGTATCTAATAGAATTTTTATGTCTATTTTGCCATTTAATATATGGAAGGACACTTAACCTTTCGAGTCTGAATTGTGATCATCCGAAAAATTTTCATTTCGGACTTGAGTTGTTTTCGGAACTCTCTTGTTTTGGCTCAATATCTGGACGTGTCTTGTGGTTATTGACGACTGCTTTATTTAAAGCACGTCTTGATTGTCTGGAAGGGTCAATTTCCATAGGTATGGCTTCATTTTTATCTTGCAGGGCTAATATCTCTTGTCTGCTGTAGATGGTAGAGTCTAGAAGGCGTTAAAGCCTCTTCTATGCTCTACGGCTTGGTCGGTGGGCATATCCAAAATTCGGTTTTATTAAACCGAAAATGAACGCCGCTAATGCATCTTCTACGATGAAGCTGCATATTGCTTGCCAGGAACTGTTGTCCCAACTAATGATTTTAAAAAATATGCACAAATATACCTTCTTCCTGTTTCTTACTCCAAAGCTGGGATTAATAATATGGGAGTTCTTATTTGTTGGAGACAGTCAATTAATATTTGCCCGATAACCGAAAAATTTTCTGGATCTCCGACAAGACAGAGTACATATTAGGCCTTGCCCTCAATTTTGTATTTGATACATTTTGAACTTTTGAGGTGAGACCACTCATTTGAACATTAAAAGCGTCTCTTTCGCCGTCTTCAGCCATGACGTTACTTGTCTTTTAGTTCCATCAAAAGATTTAATGGATTTTATTGGATCTTTGATCCTAAATACATCTAGTTGCAATCTAGTTGCATCGGCGAAGCGTTTCCAATGTACTGATATAGCGACCGTTCAAATCATTTTCAACGCCATTATGAGCATTTCTGAAACTAAGTGTTGCCTGATCCAATTTTTTATTTTAATATTTACATAAATCCTTTATGGCTCACAGAGAATGATATTATCGCTCGGTAATATGGGCCCTAAACGAGCAAGAGTACGAAAAGACTCATATCTATTGCCTATGGTAATCGTCCTTCAAAGAATAGTTGACGATTTTTATAAGTTAACGAATACTCACTTATAAAACGCCCATGAATCATGTGTTTGGTTACGATGCCGAACAACGCTGGACCTTCGTCTTTATCGTGTAGTTCATCTACTATAATGTGGACAATTTCGTGAGGTCGATATTTTCTTCCCAACGAAAACAACGTATGGCAGAGCAGCAACCCGCGCTTTCGCCACTCAATGTTGAGAATATGACACTTCACTTTTACAAAAAATTACATCAATTTTTTTTATTAATTTTTAAATAAAAGACCCTAGCTATAATTTCTTATCCATCCAGTGCTTCCATTTGCATACTTCGCAATTCTCTTTCTAGTGGCCCCAAGGTCACCGTCTATTTTGGCGTAAATCACTTTTCTCACATCGATCTCGGACCTCTGTATTCGATTATAACTGATAATGAATTTTGGACACTTGTGTTTATTTGAAGAGATACCTCCACATTGCGCCATTTTTGGACCTGGTTATTCAGTTCCACCACCATCTGGTATCTCTTCACAACATCTAGTCCGAGGATACATACATCAGTTATTTTAGCTACGATAAACCGATGTTTTGGAACCAAATTTTTGCTAACGTTACTGGAATGGTACACTCTCCTTCGAGTTATAAAGGATCTTTGTAATCGCTCCAATGTACATGGAGCGTTTTCTTCCTTTCATCAGCTTACGTCCCTCGAAACTAGGGTAATTTTGGTTTCCTGATACATGCTTATTAAATGAAACGTGTTGCAATGGCTAATCGCCTCTTTCTTAACGCCTCACTCTTCTTAGTTGTGTGTCAGTTTCTCTTGGGTGCTGTGTTCTTGGTGCTTACAATCCGTCCTGTAATGGTCGGGTTGTTGGCTACGGAAATATCGAGAGGGAGAATTCGATCATTTTCGTTCGTTCGGTTTCCTCATTTATGAGTGTTTCTATTTGCGTGCTATCCTCCTAATCCAGCTTGAGCAACTTTACTGAATCTTAACTTGCTCTGGTTACCTGACAGCACTGATGAATGTGTCCACTGTTAGTTCGTTCAACATATCTGCAGGTGTATTTCTGTTAGCTTTACGCGACAATTTTATTACCTGCCTTTCTAAGTCTTGCAGTCCTATATCTTAACGTCCTTCTGTTGAGGATATATTTTACAAGACATTTCCAGCTTTCCTTTAAATAGCCAAAATGAGCGCGTTAAGCTGATGCCCTGAGCCCATCCCACGTGCAGTACTGCTGAAAATCTCAGGCTTTTCTTAATCTCAGGTCTGTTGAAAAAGCTCTATTCAGTTAGCAGCCTCTAATAGTTTGCGAGGTTATGTGTCTCAAAGCAGGCTTTTGCTTGCTTAATTTTATTTTCAAGGTCGTTCCTTGCCATATAAATTCCGAACTGGTCCTTGCTTTTCCTTGAAGAGACTTTATTTCTCCTTTAAGCCCTTTAAGCTGATGATCTTAGGCGTGCTGCATTTGATTCAGGTCATACATTGTTCGGCTCGTAGTTCTGCCAATTAAGCGTTTTGTTGTTTACGTAGATCTTTAAACTGTCCCCCTGCTCGCAAGGCTAAACTTTATGCTCATCGTTTGGAGTAACCGGCGTAATCCCTGATGTCCCTATTGTCCAGTGAAGATTATCGTGATTCACGTCTCCCAGTTTCAACATTTTCAACCATAGTGCTCGGCACTTTTGATAGGAGCTCGATTTTATTGCCTTCGGTTAATGGCTGGGATATATAGATGTTTATGATTTGCAAATCCCATTTCTGACTCCAAACTTAGGAAATTCGGGCGTTCGATACCAATTCGTACTAAATTTTTCAATTCAACTTGCTCGCGCTTACATGCTTGTTTTGCACTGTTCAAGGTTATTCTATTTATTGTATCGAGTATTACAATTGTAAATCATATTCCACGTCATCAATTCCGCTGCCTTAACGTCGGAGCCTGGAATTAACGTCGTTGTTAATTCCAGTATTTTCCATGATAACTATCGCAGCTGTTTACAAGTTCTCTCGTTATTTCCCATATTTCCCTCCACGTGGAATGCCATTCTAAAATCCAATTTTTAACCAGTACTGCACCTTTGGGATGATAACACTTGCTGTTTTGCTTGTTTAGAGTAGAATTCGAAGCATTATTTTACTAGATGGGCGCTCAACAGGCTTGAAAATATTTTGCCTAATCTTTCACATTTACACAGTGCGGCATACCAAATATTTAAGCTCATTACGTCAAGCTTTTACAATACTTTAATTTAATCCATGACAAGTAAGTCTGAAGGGCGTCAACCGTGTTTTGGATAAAATAACGAAATAATCATAACTCCTTTTTTCCACCACTGTACCTGCTCGTATGTACAAATTTGAAATATGTACAATAAAAATTCTTAAGTACGCGTATATTAGGGGATATATATGTATGTGTGTGTATGTGTGTGTGTGTAAATACAATAGTGTAAATCACATTTAATATTTCATTTTCCAGAAATAAATTTGTATTCTATATACAAAAATATATTTAAATAAAAAATAAAAATTCTAAGCAATATTTCTATATATTCTCGTGAAAATTATTCTTCTGTGCTGACGTCACGTAATTCACTTTTTCTTGTGCACATACTTAAAGAGACGTATAGCCTCCCCAAAAAAACAAAATAAATAAATTCGTTTTCGAAATCATATTTAGGGATACGAGGATACACACATACGAAATGTGTATTTTTACAGTGTAACCACACACCCCCCCCCAAAAAAAAACTAATAATCGAGCTTTCGTCTCTCGATATACTCGCACACATACGATTTAGTACAAAGGTACTGATTTAATAAACAGAAAGTTTTTCTTCTGATTCACCTAAAAGTTCTCGTTTATAGGTACCGGGGAATCTTTTATTATGTTTTGCCGCTCATTCTATTATAGGTCTAGGTAGTTTTTATGGTAAAACATTTTTTTATATTTCGAATTTTAAAGAATAAATTTAAGACGTTTATGTTGTGGCATATAAAACTAGAGATCCCCGTGTGCTTATCGATTTTGTTTTCATTTTGGGGGGAACGAGCTCAACCCTATATAATCGACTTAGTTTATATACTTTGTACTATACCTTGGTACAAAAAGCTCTTTGGTAAATAAACTTTTATTTTATTGTGTTGTACATTAAATAGAAAATTATGGTGAATTAAATGAAAAATAACAAACAAAGGTGCATTTCTCTCGATGATATGCACGTACGATGATATAGTTGTTCGTTTAGTTTTGTACAGATTTTTTTATTCCTGTTATAACAAAAGAGCTTTTTGTTGTAGTACACAACATTTATTTATGCCTGGATAAGCAATTTTATAATTGTTTCGTGAGTCCACACAGAAACATTAAATGTGCATATAATTATTGGAAGCGGAGGGGCGGTGTATTATCATCATCTGGTGTTTTGCAGGTGCTTAAACAGAAAACATTAAATATTTTCATAATTCCAACACGATGCATAGCAATTTTCTGTTTGTATAACCAGGCATAACTCGTAGTATTTTGGATAGATATTCATACGTGACATTATCCAAAATATATAAACTTTAGATAGTCGCTAGAAAGTCCATGGCATATAATGTTGTCATTAAATGAAAAATTCTTTTTTTATAGTTTGGAATCGTAAGAAAATTCTACGAAACTAAATATTTTTAACTGCTCGCGTGACGCTATTTATATACCAACTTTACGTAATGTTATAGAGATAAGTAGAAACTATGTTTGATAATCACCCAATCATACTAAGCAAGCTTTTTTGTTTAAAGAATTATATACCTGTATTATGCTGATTGATATATGGCCATCCTGTTCTCATAAATGGATGCCAAAAATAATCTAAATTAGTTTTAGTTCGCAAAATGATATATGCTTGCTCAAAAACTGTATTTGGAGCGAGTTGTGTTAAATTGTTTAACGCGAGCTTTGCCCAGGAATCTGTCTAAAAAACTTTTATTTTGAAAACTGTAATCATTGAAGTCAAAAAAATATGATGAAATTTCTAGACGCCTCTGGCCGAGTGTGAAAAAAGCCTTCATTCCATCCGATTTGGCCATTTTCGTGCTTCACATTCAAAGAGAGTTTTACCCCATCGGTCCCCCCTCGATTAATAAATGACTTAGTTCTATCGTACAACATGTCGAACAGAACGACCTAACCGTAGCACTTCTAAACAAATTTTCCAAAATCGTGATCCATTGCAGTCGTTTCCTGGCACTCAATTCCTTCCTTTTTAAATAGGGAAACAGTCTCCTTTTGAACACGCCCCTCCCAACATCGGCCCTCAGTCTATTTTTATAAAATCGTATAACTCTAAAAAAATTCTAATTAAATGTTCCGAAAATTGGGACTCATGGGCGATTCATTCCTGGACATTAGCAAACTCTTATCACAAGTTTTACGAAATCCGTTCGACCCGAAAAAAATTAAAAGAAGAGTCCCGGGATGACCAACTCTATATACATTTTTTCGAAATCTGGTGTCTGGTACTCGAAAGCATTCTCGAAAGGGACCAAGATTAAAACGACATTGATATCCAGACATCTAATTAACGCAAAACGTAAGACCCGACCCCAGTATTCCACCACATGAAGCAACATTTTGCAACATTTTACAGCATAACACAACATAGTGGAACATCAAATAAGATCCCTAAACAAGATGCAACCTGATGCAAAGTAACGCATCATCCGAACACCTCCTCCTAAATGAATTATTCGGAGATCGGAACTCCTTTTAATCGTTTTCTTGCAATCGAAACCTCTATCCTGCTAAATTTTATAAAACTTGATCTTTATCACACGAAGCGAGCCCCCTCCCCCCGCCCCTCCCCCTCATTGATAACGGTGCTATTGTTTTGATGATCGTATGGGCATATCATAACAAACAACCGATTTTGAACCGTCTGCATCCAAGAGAAATGTGTATTCAAATTTTGCAGTCCTTGCCAAGGTTTCGTATTTTATCGGAATCCTTGGGACACTTTTCCCCTTTCATCTGCGTCCACCCTTCAAAACTGGTGTAACTTAGTGAGACTAGTGTTTTCTCTAGTCGTCTAATTCAATGTCTATCACATTTATTCGCATTTCTTGTCTCGTGTGTCTAGCTATCCGCACTAAAGCATCGAGAACGGTTCGGTAGCTTTGCGGGATTTTCTTATCTTTTCTTTTAAGAGTAACAACGCTAATTACTTTATTCATGCTTGTGTTTTTTCTTATATGTGGTTTTAGACGGTTGTTACCATTTATCTTGGCTTTGCATGTCTCTTCATTCGTACACTACTCTGACGAATGACTGTCCATATCTAAGATCCAGTCAGTATAGAATATGTCTGTCGCTTCTCCTCGCACAGCCAAAATAAATGCATTTAACCCTCTTCTGTAGCCCTATTGTGCTATACGGCAGCGTACAGCTGCTACATCTGTTGAAAAGATTTCATTCTGCTGACTGTTTGTTGTAATATAGTTAACAAAACCCTGCCTCAACCCTCTTCCTCGTTCTACTTGGGTTACCGCCATTCAACACTCCTTTGCTTATTTCATTTTTGGTCTTTCCTTTCGCCCTCGAGGCGTTGTGACTTTATCATAATTTCTGATGCGAAACTATAAACGGCTTTTCCTGTGTCGACCATTGTCAAATGTGTCGCAATAAGAAGTTCAGATTTAAAAATTTATTAAAACCAAAATGGCTTAATATATTTCCAAATTTATATTTGTTTGACAGTGCAATCCTCCTGGTTATTTAGGGAAAATGATTTCATTCAAATGGGAGGCGCGGCTGACCTTGGCGTACTCCATTCGGTCGGTCCAATTTCTGAGCACATTTTGGATTGTGTGCGGATCTATTTCAGCAATGGTTGCTTTAATATTGGCTTTCAAATGGTCAATTGTTTGTGGATTGTCCGTTGCCTTGAGGCGTCAACTCACAGTTCCTTGCCGGCCAATTCGCGTCACCATTTCGACTGATAGTGCGGCCATCGAATTTTCGACGCTTTTTTGCTATTGTAGCGCCCGATGTGTGGCATGGCGCATCATCTTGCTGAAACCAAAGGTCGTCCAAACCAATACCTTCAAGATATGGCCGCAAAAAAGATGTTAACATGGGGCGGTAGTTGATTCCGATGACCGGAATCCGACGTCGCGCCGACCTCATTTTCGAAGAAATAAGGCCCAATAATACCACCATGCCACAAGCCGCACCAAACAGTAACACGCAATGGGTGCATTGGTTTCACCACATATCCTTGTGGATTTTGCGACCCCCAAATGCGACAATTTTGTTTGTTTTTCGAACCCACCGAGGTGGATTTGGCCTCGTCCAAAAAGATGATTTATTGAGCAAAATCCACATCAATTTCGAGTTTGTCGCAGGCCCACACAGCGAATCGATATCGAAGCGGATGTTTACGAGGCTTCAGTTGCTGAAATAATATACTGGGTTTCTGCCAAAGAAAGAATGACATTTATGTTACCAGAGCCAAAATAACCGATATGTCAAATCTGAACCGGTTATTGTGACACCCTATATTTGCGTGTATTCACTTTACTTCCTCGAATCGCGGGCGCTAGAAAAACTTACAGCTCGGACAATCAGATGTATCGTTGTGTTCAACCTGTGCAAATAAAAACATCTACTGAAGTTATTAGACAAGATGTCCTTCTGGCCTTTTCGGATGTGCTCCATTGTTGTTGTCATTCAGTCATTACCTCAGATATCATCAGACTACGATTCTTCCTAGCAATTGGCGCAATACCTTGGGCTCCATTACGGTTTACTTGTCAATCTTCTGCTTGAAGAGCAACTGGAAGCTGTATCGCTATTACATACGCCGCTTAATCTGATATAGTGCGAAACCCACAGATCGCTCGTAGCACTCATCGTTGATAAACTCCATTCATGCTTCGGATATAGGCTTTAATTTTTAGTGATTCTGCCCAAATAGCATCTCCATAAAATATGATGGATATGACAACACTGACTAATAATCTCCGGTGATTTTGTTTAAGCCCCCCAAAGTAAGGCATACGTGCGGCATTACGATACTGCTTGCTCAATGTGTTCTTTGAATCAAAGCCAGGCACCAACCATGAGAACTAATTATTTGATTAAAGATTTGGAGAAAATCGACGCGTTACCTACATGGATGGAAATCGTTTCCCACTCCTTTCTGCTTGTGATTAGTACTACCTCGCTGCAGTCCTACCTTAGATAACCACCCTTAAATAGTAGTCTCGTTACTATGTTCTCGTTACACATGTGTCTGCCTCGGCCTTGAAAATGGCTACAAGAACACCACTTTTATTTTCTCACGCGTCGAAAAACCCTATCACCATATGGTGCTCCTCCCTTCATTTTATAGTTTCGAATACATCGGCTGCTTTATATTGCTGTACTATCTATGAAGATGATTTTTCACGCGATTTTTCTATTTGAAAAGTAGAACCAATCTCTGCTTTTTCAATCGTTCAGGAAATGATCCTTCATTTAGTTTTTAGTGCTAAGTTTGGCAGTTTTTCTGAGGTCGAAGCATAAAATGTGTACAACTTTTCCACCAACTTTTCCACAAACTTTCATCAATTCCTCCGTCGTAAATGGAGGGAACATTTTAAACGGGTACATAACCTATTTGCCCTTGAAAAAAATGGAACCAATCCTCTCAATTTGTAATTTTGAGTCTCGACATTACTGCCCCGTGCCGTCTGCTCCATTGATGTTAACCTCGTTACACAGGTCTTTCCATGCTAAGTGCTTGCTCCGTTAGGTAGCTAGTTTTATTTCGAATAGAAACCACTTGAATTGACGCTGGAGTATAAAATGTCTCACTGCCTCTTGCGCGCTGCGATAACCTTCTCACTCGATTGCATTTATTGTACAACTTGGAAATTTCCTCGTTCCACCAGTAGCCAGGAGGATGCCGGTTATCTACCACTCTACTAGACATTGCCGCGTCAAGGCCCTAGTTGCACAGTCTTTAAGTTTGCTTGCTTTAATCTCTGCTACTCCCTCCAGGTAAACCTCATCTAAATTTTGATAAATGTTTCTTCGTCAAAATTCTTAGACTTCCGCCCAACAAGTTCTATTGATCGTTTTAGTACTGGCTTGAGACCTCGTAACTCGAAAAGTACTGCTTGATGGTCTCTGTGGGTGTACAAGTCCCTAACTTCGTACTTGATTTCAGCCGTCATATGGTTGCCACAACTCGTCGCTGCAGAACGTTGAAGTTATCGCATAAGACAATATCGAGAAAGAATGACTCTCAAGAAAAGCATGCTCAAAAATTTTTAAAGTCATTAATCGATGTGCTCGGGGATGCATAACAGCTGTAGATATATATGCAGCCTAGTTTCACAAGACCAGCTGAAGCATGATCAAAGCGCTGCTTTAACGGTTTTATCCGTAACCCAGCGGTCGCCCTCAAGTTCCTAAACTGTTCATAAAGAATCGCAATATCCACCTGTAGTTCTCGCACAGTCTGTGATAATAGGTCTTCTGCGGTTTTTTTTCGTCATACTTTTTTTCCGAGATCTTTTAAGCTAAGATTGCTTTTGAGTTTCTTAAAATGTCCACATAAGTAAGGTTGCCTGTCTTTCCGGCCGCCTTCTACTTTCTACGCCTGCGATAATTGCATCATATGGATGCTAGGATTCTTCTATTCTCGTGGTACACTTTCTTCTTATTCTTGATGAATTTGGAAAGGTGGTCAATTTGCTTTGCCAAACGCTCCATATGTGTCATTCCGTTCATGAATTTGACAAGAATCGCTGCCAGGTTTTAAGCGTTGATTCGTTTGGTGGCATTGGGGATCGTAGTAACACTAATTCCAACTACATATTGTGCTTACTGTTACGAATTTCGGGCTTCACAAGGATTCGTTACGGATTTTGCAATAATAACACTGATTCTTTTTATTAACGGGTACACTTTATTTCTCAATAAATTACTTGACAGTTCAACACTTTGAGTGGTTATTTTAATTTCACTGTTTACTCTTTTTTACTGTATCCACTTGATCACTGGTTAAATAACAACTGACTTATGCTACGATTTTGCTCCCGTTTTATACCCAGAAATGCGATTCTCGACCTTTCCATATTGCGCTGTTGCAGCTAAATTGTCCATGTATTTGTGTATTTATTCGAGGCGAATCTGTATTCGGGTTGTAATTGTACACATCTTCCCCCTCATCATGCATTTCCCCTTTTTATATTCCATTTTCTATTTCCATGCTCCGCTTCCATCGGTCACGCCCATCTTCTGTAATATTTCTGTATTTTGCTGAGTGTAACAACAATCGTCAGCCTGACGATTGTTGAGAACCATAGATCTTCACCTAACCATCCTGCAACCTTAACCACTCGGCTAACGACGATTCTCATGTGATCTGTGTGTATGTTAGGAATAGTCGTCACATTACAGCAATATCTGCTGTATAGTTGTGGTCATTAAATGTCGACGGTAGGGAGCCCATGCACTCATTTTCTAAACCCGTCGGGTCCGAACTACCGGCATTGTAAGCTTCTTAGTCTGTCCCCGTACATGATTGGTTTTTTATTTGTGGTTCCTTTCCCTAGCAGTTTCGAACTTTGGGTGTTATTTTATTTCTCCTACCTAGTTAACTGATGAGAGCCTCCTGTAATCTTCCACCTGAGGACGCGCCGAAAGATAGAGCAAGCAATATCACAGGGATGTGTGTTGTGTGTGTGTGTGTGTCGATAGCTTCGATTTTCGTAGAACCATCTGCACAGAGTCGGCCCACGAGTTCCTTACTCCGATAGGAGTCATTGTTGTGTTAATTTTTATCGCAGATCATAATCTGATGATGATAAATTCCTTTTGCATCTTGCCCCTATCGGGATTCAAACCCGGTACCTTTTGATCCAAACGTCAAAGCTTTAACCACTGTACCGTTTCATCGGTCAAAATTAGTTCATATCACTTTTTTCACCAGAAAGTTTTCACAAAAAAACTTTATATCACGGAAATGCTGCTGCTCTTCAGTTCACGCGATTTGATTATTTTTCACGAATTTTCATACTAAAGCTTCTACATGAAATAGGAGATCGTTGCGAAATGTGGTGGAAATCTGTGTACCGGAAGTAGCAGTTTCCGCAGGAGTTTTTCAACAAAGAATACAAATTAATTTGAAGATTACCTTGTTGGTTTTATGAAATTTAAACGGGAATAATGCTTTTGGATTATGCAAGACAGTTTTTAAGAAAAATCTGGTAGGTTTACTTTTCGCTTTAGAAATTAAGTATGGTGTATTGGCCACAACACAATCCCTTCCGTTTTTTTGATCAGGTTTTGTATGAGTCTAGTAGCACTAGCAGACCAAATAAATAATTAACGGTACCCTTTGACCTTTCCCTTCTCCTGATACGTCTGTTCGTTAAAAAAGAAAATTGACTATATTTCTTGTTCCATCAGTTTACAGATATTTCCCAAAACCGTGGTTGTATAATTCCCAACAGCCAATTAAAGCATATAATAAGCATCATGCACGCCATTTTATTTATTCCTCTACAGTAATTCAATACCAATATTTCATTTCATGTCTCAATCAACAAAATTTTATTAGTTTTTTATTGCACATTTATTGCCTCAATAATTCCAAACACAAAAACTTCCGATAACGTTTTCTTATTTGTTACTGTCTGTGTACAATAGTGGCTGAAATCGATTAGGACTCGTTCGACATTTTCCTAGTAGTAAGTAGAGACATAATTCATTTCCATATATAACTTGTTCACTCGATTTCATTTTAATCGACCGAACACAAAAACCTGATACGAGAAGTTCTTTATTATGCAGGTACGTACGTAACGTATACCTTTGTTGACACGTCTCCATACATAATATGTGTTATTATTAAGAAAAGCAAATCATGATAACAAACTGTTCAATATATCTACAAAGTGACACAAGCTCTCTAACAAATGCGAGATATTCAAACAAAGTTTTTTTTTTTAAATTTGACGTTAAAATGTAACCAATTTATCAAAAATATGTTAATTTGGTGTAGTAACAATGCATAAATCTCATGTATGATGACATATACCACAAAAAGTAAAAATCCGTTAAAATCCTTGCCATCCCTCAACATTTTTATGTTTAATATTTATGTTGATGATGAAATGAATATTGGTATCAATACAGTTTCATGATTTTCACTTTATTTCCTTTTTGTGGTGTACGTGTGTAAAGGATATTTGGAAAATGGAAAAATACATAATTTATAAATATATTATTTATTATCTCGGTACTAATAAATATTTTTTTTTTCGGGTTTGTCCTTTTTTTGTATACATAATTTTGTTGTTGGTGATGTAAAATACTAAAATGAAAATCCCAGGACAATCTATAGGTTTTTCCATTCAGCTTCCGCTTGAATCTCGCTTGGGTATACGAGGCTAACCCTTTTTTATGTATTAGGATTGTTTTCATTATTATCCAATGTTTGATGGATTCATGCATTGGTATACGGTGGGTACCATCAGTATTCACAATTCTACTTTACACGATTATTTAAAAATCTTAGTTTCCTAATTCGATAAGATGTTAATTATAAATTATCTCGGCGCCTAAATTTTGTTAATATTACGATATTATTAACCGATTATAAATAAATTGGATACATCAAAAAGGAGCAAACTTATTTAAATTGCTTTATGTACATTTGCATGATTTATCTGAAATCGTCGAAAGTAATGTATTGGCATAAATCCAAGAATGATTTGCTCAATTTACTTAGAATGTGATCCAATCCGCATCTTACAATGGATTGGAATAATTTCTTGCCCTCTGTAGAAAATTGGATTTTAAAATATTTATTTATTCCATTAAACTGAAAAATAATTCCTTGTTCCGTGGCGGTAACCGTCCTTTAACGGGTGTATTGTCGAGCTAAACTCTGAATTGGGGTAAGCGATTAATTGTTCAAAGGCGTTGTGGATATGCTTGGGGACGGTGGAAGAGCACTTCGTATAAATACTATTTATGTAACGATTACTCTACGATTTATGATTGGATACGTTCGATTTTGAAGCAGATGGTTGTTGGTCAATTTTTAATGGAGTGACCGCCTTAATCGCATTGACAAATCATCATTCATAAATATTGGTTCATTTTCGATATCGAGAGAGTTTGATTTTTTCCCATTTGGTTTGAGAAATAGAATTCTGTCGATTTATTCCATTAGGGCTGGATCGGTTGACGTTTATTACTGGCCGGTTTTTGAAAGTTACTCGCGGCTTCTGCGTTCTCGAAATGTGGTTTTCGTATACTCCGGAGATGAAGGCTGCTAAACCGTTTTCTTCAATAAGTTTAGTTTTTTCAATGTTTTTATACTGCGGTCCACTCACCAAAGGTAAGAACACGTTTTATGTATCTTGACCTTCTTGATACAAGCAGTCAATCGTCCAAATAAAGCATCAATTGGTGCCGTTTGACCGATAATAGCAACAATTGATGCTATAGGTTTTGTACCTCTGCAGATGTTTCTTCTATTTTCTGTTGCAAATATGCTAACGTTCTGCCGTGTCTTTCCGACTTCAACTTCATTATGTGCAATTGTCCGACAATAATTTTTAATTGGTTTGTTAATACGTTACCGTCTCTTGAACCATTGTTTCGTGAGTGGGTGAAGTCCGATTAAAAACAGGATTACTATACTCTCCAATTTTATAACTTTAAAGCGTCTCGTTAAAGCTTAAACAACAAAAAAGCTTTAATCTATTGATTGCGACGACGTCCTCGACGTCGAATAGAGTTAGTATAGGTAATGATGTGCTCTCTCCAGAATACAAGGTTAGATTAGTTGATTTGTCAATATAGCAGATCCGATATGGCTCGTGACGCCTGGGAGCTAGGCTTCTACTAAATCCGTTATAGTGCGTAAATGCGTATTTGTATATGCTTATCGCCGATCCTATTCTCGTTCATTCATTGCATGAGCATCCTTCTTTACTCCTTGTACTTCTACATTATGCGTATAAATCTATAGCACGAATGTCATTTATGAGCTCGCCGAGTGTTCACAACCACCGACCAAATATTCGAAAAGCGGAGGATTAATCAGTCGCCTCACATATTGTGGTGTATAGCGAATCTAATGCTTCATAAATACTTGGGCTACTCAGTATGAAAATCTTTAACTAAAATTAACTTTTCAGGTCGATTACAGCGTTCCACTAGATTGGCCTAAGGATAATACAATGAGGTTAGATTTTGCTCAATTCAAAAGTAACGTAGTATGTTGAATGATTTCGCCCACGAACTGTGTCACTTTCTTAGTCAAAAATAACGTAAGAACATCCCATCAATCACAGTGTTTGTACAATGCAGAGCAATTTCCGAGACAAATGCAAATAGTTTCAACCATCGTGTAGCAACAGCCTCCACTATCATTATTTGTCTATAGCCATCACTATCAGCCTCAGGTAATCAATGTAATCAATGGTCCGCAGAAGTCGACAGCCAAACAGGCACTTGGTAAAGAACCAATTGACGCGTAAGATATTCCCGAGAAACATAATTTTCGTGATACGAATCATCAGGCTTCTATAGGCTCTGGATAATCTTTGGAATCTCTTCATTTTTCACCTGTATTCGTCTTAAATAGGTTGGTCTTCGCTACTGAAAATCAATGTCAAAGGTACTGGATTCGAAAATCTGTTCGTGTGTTGACGTTCCTGCAGTATAAATAATTATTAAATTAAATGACTGAACTAACATTACTTAGCCAGGCTAAGCGGCCAATGGATCATTTCGTTGTTAGTAGTTAATTCTGCGGTTTATGTTCATCCCGGACCATGATTTCAGCCTCCTCTATGCAACCATCACCTCGCATTGGTCTTCAGGATAAACGATTTCAGAAGAACTTTTCTTTACCAAATTGGTTAACGGTTAAGCGCATCCGAAAAATGGTTGATTAATTTTCGGTGTCACGAACAGGTTTGTAAAAAGCGAACTTGTGGTTGTTGTTAACCGGTGGACTCATGTCCATAATATGCCGCAGAAACTGCATATTATGACGAAAAAAAATGGCACTGTACTCGATTTGCTCGTGATTTAAATAATAAAAATCGTCATCTCCAGATCACTTAAATTTTGCGAAAAACCACCTCGAAATCGGCCGGTGAGTCGTAGAAATTTCAGCGGCGCATTTTTCCACCCTGTCTTCATTGCTAACCTTGACCTCCCAGTAACCGGACCGTAAATCGAACGTGTTGATGACATGAATAAGATCTTCGTGTAAGTGAATTTAAATGACTAAACGCACAGGGTCCAGACATTTGATATGACGGAACGGTTACGAGAAGCTGGATCTGTCATCTTGTTAATATGTTCGATGAATTCGTTTGAATTTTTCGCTAGCTCAAAATTATCGGAGAAAGTTGTTAGCAATCTGTCCGCACTTAATGTTTTTTGTCCGCCGTTATTCCCACGCCTTTTTCTTGTTGAAGCTCGATTCCTGGAAAATCTAGCAAAACAGGTTGTGTACGAGTTGTGAATTCGTGTAAATGTTTGCTTTTGGGATCGTTGTTAACAAAATTAGCCTTTGTCTGGAATCGATAACAATTCCAGCATCCATGATAATATCGATCCCCAGAATTGTAGTTTGTACTTCATTACCGGGGAAAATAAGAAACATCGTTGGCGCAGTTTTTAACCCAATCTCAATCGAAACGTCACACTGAGTGGCTTAACATCAACATGCAGTTCGGTGAATGGCAGATCCTACTCTTTATGAATTTTTTGCCAATGCGACTCTAACGTTACTTGCTCGTGATGCTGTATCTAGCAGGCCGATTCTGTTGTTGTTTAAAAGGTCTACGTTTTTAAATAGGTTTGTCCCTAGTTTACCACATCCAAAGCTTTTTATTTCGAACGATGACGATTTATCATATAACGTTCTTGGTACTCAGCCTAAACCAAATTTCTTTGGTGTGACCCACAGACCCAATTACACCAATCTTTACGTGACGTCTCTGACTTATAGGGTGGCTGACACGAAGTGTTACCAAAAAAAACGCCACAGAATTTTTATTTTTTGATGAATTTTATTGAATCAAAGTACAAAAATTTCACAAATATTTAAATTTTCAAACTGCATTAGCAGTTTTTGATTTGGCCACCATTAGCCGCGATTATGGTCTTCAAACGGCCGAAAAAGCTATTGCATGCAGCACGAAAGTGGCTCTGCGGTATTTTGGCTCATTCCCGGCAAAGCACTTGCTTGAGATGATCGACACTTTGGCATTTTTTTATCCCAACCTTGCTCTTCAAAATATCCCAAACCGAGAAATCTAGTGGATTCGGCTATTGGGCAGTGGAAATGAACCGCCGAACGTTGTTTCTCAGCCAATCTTGATTGACGCGCGCTTTATGACTCCGCACCGAGTTCTGTTGAAATGTCCAGGCTCTGCGGCGAAATGTTTTTGTGCCCTATTCCTCAACGCTCCCTCCGACACATTATCCCGATAAATATGAGCATTTTTCTTGATGCCACGGTCTAAAAAATGAGCGGTGGACGGCTTTCGGCCGTTATGGCGGCCCAAACCATCACCATCGGCGGCGCTTGGTTTCGAGTGGCAATCCGTTGGTCCAAATTTTCAGTAGAACGGCCGGGCAACTAAATCCGGTCGTTTTGCTTGTTCACAAGTTGGTAACACTCCGTGTCAGTCACCCAGTAGTTTTTGTCATATATGCTTCAAAGTCAATTCGTTTAACTCGTTCTGGAATTTCGCGCGACAGCCGACCGTAACTCATTTCAAGTTGTGTTTCCTCCACTATATTAAGTTTTGCTAACAACTATTGCAACAAAAAGGTCAGTTCGCACATCATTGCCTTGTTCAGGATGAACATTTCCGGAAATACCATGTATTTTGGAGCATGGTCTCAAAACGCAAGCAACACCTTTTTCGCTTCGTCGTAGGAATATACACTTGATTTGGTTCCATTCCACCATAATCATCGGCCTCACCGGTTAATAAAATGCGAAAACATCGCAGAGCGATATCATCTGTGACGTTTACTGTTTCTTTGTACGTGTCCATTTGGATAATAAAAATATCTACATTCGATTTCCCGCCGTATAGGCATGAACATTTCGTGAACAGAAAGGAGAAGGAACTTTAGCGAAGTTGATGGGTTAGAATGCCCTCATAATACTTTCTTCGATTTCAGTATTCTGCAAAAATGAATACTTTGTTCCGAAAAATTATGTAAGAGGTCTTACATAATTTAGCCTTTCCTCGGTCCATAGCCACACATTGAAAAATTTAATGGAGAAAACCTTTGTCATTATATTTTCTGATGTTATGCCATCGTTCCTCGTGAGGTTCATTTTCGCGATTGAATTCCAGTATGTTTTATAGGGAGATTTAAAGGTAACGAATATGTTTATGGTTACATAATTTTAAGGGGACATTTTTACTGAAAACACTTATCATTTCGAATGGGAGTTCAAATATCTTAACTCTATTAGTCTTTTTCAGAATCAGGCAATCACATCAAATACTATAAAATTCTTTGCTTGTGTAATTACTACAAACACCAATTGTTGATGGTTCAACACTTCCTTAATAAAAACCAATTATAATTTGAAATCATTTAGGGCTACGTTTATATACTTAAACCACCCAATTTTTTTTTGTTAAGTGCCAATGAACTCAAATACGAGTACGAGTAGCAGCATAACACTCGTAAAATTACATTTGCGATTTTGTTAAAATGAGGAAAATAAAGCGAAAGCTGTTGAAAATAACTTTATGTTTTTATTGCACAATTAGACAATTACGAGATGGTTCTTTAAAAATAAGTACACGGCGAGTGTTACACAAAGATGGAGATAAAATAACATAACAACGAGAACGACTTGAAAATTAAGATCTGTGTGTAATATGTATGTACGTACATCTGTGAAATATTTGAAATAGCGCTCGCACGCAGAACAGACAGATAAAACTTAATTTACTCCGCATCATTGTGCCTAATGACTTTTGGTGCGGTTTATTTGTAAATTTTGGTTTGGCTCGTGTACACTGCAAATATATACATTTTACCGCCCGTCAGGTACATTTTATGTACAGGTTTATGAGATTCACACGCAAACAAACAAATTTTCCGCGCATCTCTATAATGATGATGATTATGATTTTTGTTTGCTTTGTGTGTGTAGGTATATACAGGTACACGAACAGTGGGAAATATCCGTAATAATGTTGTGACTGTTTGTTAGAAAACCTATGTAGCTAACAATTTTATTTACCTCGATAAAATATGTAAAACCCACATGGTGTATTTTATACCATGTAGATACACACGTGAATCTTGTACCTGCCAGAGTAATGAATATCGCTCCACCTCACGCGGAATCTGTACGAGTTTATTATTTCTGGGTTTAAAGTTTTGTATATCTAAATCTAATGTTATATCGCGCTAATCAATTTTATCGGAATCATAAATATTTCTTATAAGTGTTGAAGTAAATAGAAGTATGTCTGCGAGTTTCAACACAATTTTTTCGATATTCGTAGCATAAACGACAGAGTTTGGCGTAAATGCCCCATTTGTTGTTTCGAACATCAATTTGTGCTAAAACTTTCTGAAATTAATTCAGCTTTAAATGTCAGATGCAAAACAAAAATTTGTGTGATCAACGACCGATAATTATTGTAAATGAGAGAAGTGTCTAAATATATCCGACTTTGTTACCAATTGAGTTCGGTATATTCTTAATATGTACAAGGCGCTCCTAGCCGCTAGCCGTTCAACCCTGGGACTGCTTTGCAGCATTTTTACTACTGCTTTAAATTTAATATTCTAGATTCGATAGAGTTGATGTCGATTCCAAAATCAATCGTAGTTTGTTTACAAAAAATTAACTGTCCCTACTTAACGTGTCATGCCTTTGGCCGGATTTTTTAATCCTGAAAACACGAAGTAGTCTGAAATTGAAAATTGAAAATTTATTCGCGGAATGAAGACGTTGTCTATTGATTGCATTCGGAGATGATTTTGGCGGTGTTGAAAATTTAAGCCTATTAAAGTTAGCCGAGAGTTTCCAGCCGAAAGTGAAAAAATCGATAATCTACATAGTTTCTCGACTACTTCAGCCGAAAGTTAAAAAAATTATGTATTGAATTTAAATCCCAGCCGAAAGTAACTAACCAAGAAAATTGGTTTGTCGATGGTTATCACTGGAAAACTTTCCAGGGCAAGTTTCATGTTGGGAGTTCGGGAAAACTAAGGGGAGTGAAATACACCTTGCTTGTACGCCTCCGTGTAATATAAGATGGTGTGCCTCAATTGTGATGATGCTATTGAGTAAATATGATTTTTTGGTAGAACCAGTTGATGGTTTTCATCATACTTAAGTTGAGATTTTCGTCCATGAATGGATTTAGTGATTATAGTTTGTTATTTTTTCTGGCGTTATTCGTTGTTTTGAGGAGTTTAATGTCTTGCGTCAATCCCTATCCCACGCTATAGTTATTTTGATTTTAAGAGCCGATGAAAGTCGTGAAAAGTCTATGAACTCTGGTTGAGGAGGTGCGTTGATAAATAAGCAATTTGTTTGTAGCACTTCATTGGCTGCTTATTCAGTTGGTACAAGCGCTTGTGGGTAATTTGAGGTTTTTAACCAGCTTGGTCCTTCCCACCAAAGTTTATAGTTTCGCAAATGTCGTGCGTTCATTCCACGTGAAGCTACATCCGCGGGGTTATAATTGGATTTTACATAATGCCACTGGTCACATAGCGGGATCGCCTTTTATCCATCCAAGCGTTATTATCTAGTCCGTACACGCATAGGTAGTAGCGTGTTCCAAATCCATGGCATCTTGAACTGTTTATAATTACTTTGCCAATAGTACGGCACCGCATAATTCCAACCTTGGTAACGATATTCTGTTTTTTGTATGAGCGACTTTGGTTTTTGCTGCTATTAGATAAATGACCGGTGTGCCTTGGGAGTTTGTTGTCTTGTAGTATACCACTGCTGCAAATGTCTTCTCTGATGCATCGCTGAATCCATGTAGTTCACTTTCTCCTTGTTGACTGTGTTCTATCCATCTGCTTATGTTAATATTTTCAATTTCATTCAAACCTTATTTGAATTGACTCCATTGTTGTTGTAGTTCAATACTTAGAGTTTCATCCCATCCGACACCAGCTATCCATAGTTTGATGAATGCACACCATCCTAATGGATCGAACAGTTTAGCTACTTCTGCCAATATGCTCTTTTTTGTTGGTTCTTTTATATTTTCGGACTTAATTGTTTCGTCGATGTTTATGAAGCATAGCCCATCTTCGCGAGCGCTTGTAGGTAGATGTGTTGCCAATTTCAGTTGTGATTGGGCTTCTAATGCTTCTTCTAATGTATCCGCTCCTGAAAGCAGATCGTCAACCTAGAAATCTCTGAACGTTATTGTTGGCGCGATTGGGTAGTTTTTTATTTCATCATGTGCTAATTGACATAAGACTTTAGTGGCCAAATATTTTGCTGACGTGGTCCCATATGTTACTGTTTTAAGTTTAAACGTTTTGATTTATTTTTTTGGTGATTCTCTCCACAGCAGCCGTTGATAATTTTGATCTTCTTCATTGATTATGATCTGGCGGAACATCTTCTCTATGTCAGCTTTGCCAACGAATTTATGTTTTCTCCATCGCATTAGAATTGATATTAGATCCTGTTGTAACGTTGGACCATTTAGCATTAAGTCATCAATGATGCACCGGATGTTGCCCACTTTATGTTTTGTGCTGTCTGATTTCATCACTGCGTGATGTGGAAGATAATATGCTACAGTTGACTCTTCCTCATCTTTTAGCAGCCCCAAGTTGTTCATATTCACGCATAAAGTCTGTATAACTTTTTCTGAGATTTGGTGCTCTTCACAACTTTCTTTCGACTTGAAGGAACCTTGTCATGCTGTGCGTGAAAGAATCCCTCACACTCCTCCTCTGGCTTGTGAGAATTCGTGGGGATGGATTTCTTCTAACTCCCAAATTTTTTTAGTTGTTCATCTATCTCAGTCGTTGAGACGTGTGAGTTGTATTTTAGTTTTGCTGTCTTGTTCGGTGTAGATATTCTTCTTAAAATTACCCATCCGAATTCTGTGAGCTGTGCCGCTGGTTCGTTTTTATTTCCTTTGATGCACTGTGGCTTCATGATCTGCGTGTAATAATCTGCACCCAGTAGTATATCAATCGGTGCGGGAATGTTGTAGTTCGGATCAGCCAATAGCAGCTCGTTCAAATGTTTCCATTTTTTAAACATAAACGGTTTTTCTGGCAAATTTTTGAATATTTTGGTTAGTACTAGAGCTTCAATTTCTATTGAAAATGTTGACGGATATTTTGGTTGTAGGTAGATATTTACAATACTATAGACCTCTGCACTGATTTTACGATCTACTAGATTTAAACGTTGTTTGGCTTTCTGTTGTTATGTATGATGCTTCTGAGCCGGTGTCGACCAGCAATCTTAAAAACTCTTCCCTTCCATCAAACCTTGTGGTTTTAACCTTGTGATTGACTATAACATGGTTGAAAATTGTGTCCAGTGGCTAGGCACCTTCTGTGTAGATCATGTAAGTTGACAAGCTGCTTTCGTTCTATGTGACTCAATTTGTTAAACTTGTGGCAGCATTCTAAATTATGACTGCCTGAACACAAGATGCACGATAGATTTTTTACTATTGATAATAAGACCTTTTCCAGACATAACACTTTAAACGTTAAGTTTCTACAAATTTTTGAAATTTGCACGTGTATTTAACTCCCCTCAATTTTAACGAACTCCCAACATGAAACTTGACCTAGAAAATTTTCCAACGATGACCATCGACAAACCAATTTTGTTGGTTAGCTACGTTCGTATCAATTTCGTATCGTTTCGTATCAATTTTTATTTCACTTTCGGCTGGCATCTTTCGGGTAACCTTAACAGTATGAAAATTTACTGAAAAATCGATTCATCAATCTAATTCCACTGCATAGTCCCTCCTTCGCGATTCGATGAGATTTTCAGACGTTACCATGTTGGATTTGAAGTGAAACACTATCGAGTGTTGAATCCTCACCTATACCGATTTGAAAAAGCCATTCGTTGTGTTGTATCTGGCCTTCGCTTCACATGTTTGTCGTCAATGTTAACTCAGTGAGTGTGGATGTATAACCTCAGTGCGAGTTCTTCTTGGCACGAAAGCGTTTGTCGAAAGTTTCCACTGGCAACGTATATCTTTCCACCGAAGGATTTGTAGCTGTTGATCACCTCACGCAAAAGTCGTGGTAAAGTGAAGTGCAGTATGTCCTCTACCTCGCGCACAAATACCAGCAATTTAGTGTAGAGGTATTCCATTTCCGAACTACCATGACCGTCGAAATAGAAGCAACGACTGATAATTTCCGGGTCATATTTAATGAATTTTATGTTTTGCAGAAACAGCAGATGTGGCGAATGTGTATCGGAATTGTTTTGTCATCTGGAAAATAACGACTTCTATCAAGCAGCTCTTCCATTATTCATCTGAGTCAAGAAGTCCGCGCGTAGTGACTGTTGCTTTAAATGTATCGTATACTACATTGTTGAATTTTCGCAAGGCTTTAAAGTTGTTTGCACCTCGAACATGAGAAACCATAAGTCTCAAGAATAAACGTTCCTCATTTCTTGGGCTGACGGGAGTAGATTCTGGCTCGTCGACCTACCTTTAGTATATACGAAGTGGTGTGGAATTTCAATGTAGAGATACTGCTGTGCATGGCAGTGGATGCTACCTTCTTCATGCCCCGCTTAGAAAACAATTTTTTGTTGGTTTGGTAGGTGAAAGGGAAGTCGCATCACAATATGTAAACGATCGTTCACTGTCATTTAGCATGCTGACTTCAACGTTTATATGATGGTTGTATTTGATAAACAACAGACTGTAAGGAACAATAATTCGATTGTCCAACACAGCGCCTCTCATTGTTGCTCGACCATTGCAGTACAACGCAGGTACAATGGATAACCGTCGAGATTGGGCAAGATTAGTTCAGTAAAGGTTTTGGTAAATTTTTTTGAGCAATAACCGTTTTCCATGCATGCTGCGTTTCGGTTGTAGTACTCTCGTTAGCGTCTAGAATCTCAACTAATACCCAACTAATCTGTGCGTTCAGGTGTTGTGAATTTGTCTTCAGCTCGAAGCGTCACCAAGCTGTCAGTGTCAAGTTTTCTTTATTTCTTGCCGATTTGGATTTGTCTTGAATGAGATGAACAGATCAAGCAGGTACCATTTAGTAAAGATCGATACTACATCATTGCACCGTTTCTCAATTTTATCCTCTTCGCTCCGGTGTCTGACATTCGGGTTACTTGCAAGCCATTTTGAGGATCATGTTTGTGCTTCACTATCTGGAAATACATTTGTCTGTTGACTAATGTTCTTCAGCCGCAACCGAACAAGGTTTTTTTTTTTAAAGTAATGAATCTTTCTAGAGGATTTTCCAATAAGAGGTTTCATTTTGAATACCTGATATTTGGGCAGCTGTCAATTTTGAAGCTGTCATATTTTGACATTTGACAAGTAAAAACTACGCCATTACTAAAAATGGTACGATACACGTTTCAACAACACAATAAAATTGTTAAAATTCACTAAAAAATGGTGAACATTTTGCAGTCACAGTTCACAAAACTAAAGCACTTATGGGTCATTGTGAAGCACCTTCTCGGCCGACAATAGTGAAACTGGTGGAAAAATTTGGGATGTTGGGACAAGTTAGTGATATGAAGAATCGAAACCGTGTGCGTCGCTCAAGAACAACTGAAAATAGTGCTGCTGTAGCCCGTAGTGTTGACGAAACCCAGGTTTGTCGAATCCTCGTCGATCTTTGGAAATAGACATTCCACAAACGATATTACACCGTATTTTGCATAAAGACTTAGATCTTAAGGCTTTTAAAGTTCCGTTAACACAATAACTCAAGCAGGTCGATCAACATAAACGTCGTATCTTCACTGATTGGGCCCTTCAAATGCACCAAAATGATTCTGATTTTCATCGAAAAATCATCTTCAGTGATGAGGCCCATTTTCACCTGGGAGGCTACGTTAATAAGCATAATTGTCGCATTTGGGGCTCAGAAAATCTAAGAATGATTGTTGAAAAGCCTCTCCATTCTCAACGTGTCACTGTTTGGTGCGGTTTTTGGGCTGGCGATTTGTATGGACCTTACTTATTTGAAAAAGAGGCTGCTGCAACTGTTATGGTGAATGGATTGCGCTACCGGGCTATGGTTAATAATTTTTTATGGCCGGAATTGGAAGATATTGATATGGACGACGTTTATTTTCAGCAAGACGGCGCTACGAGCCACATAAGCAACGAAAAATATCAATTTGGCAAGAAAAGTTTCATGACCGTGTTATTTCTCGAACAGGTGATCACAATTTGCCACCGAGATTTTGTGATTTAACACCTTTAAACTTTTTTCTTTAGAGCCACGTGAAAGATAAGGTTTATGCCAATTCTCCACAATCGATTCAAGATCTTAAAGATATGCATTCGTAAAGATATCGAGGATATACAGCCGAAAATGTACGAATTGGTCACGGAAAATTTCTTCAAAATATGGCGCTGGAAGCATGGCCGTGGCGGCCATTTAGCTGATATCGTTTTCAAATATTAATAGCATACCTTCCTCTTTACAATGAAATAAACTTTCATTGATTTCTGAAAGGGAAAATCTTTTATATTAATACTCTAAATCTGAAATCAGTAGAAAATGGCCTGGAGCTCTCGGTGTTTAACCGAGTTTAATTTTGTTATGATTTCGCTAGAACTCTTCAAGCCTTATGGTGGCCAACATATGACCTTATCGCCGATCAACTCCACAGTCAGAGTGAAGAAATTTTTTAAATATATTTATTGAACAATAATTTAATGGTCTGGCGTTCCAATTTATTCGGCATTGACTCTACAATGATCATTTGATAAGCCTATAGTTTTCTGTTATTGAACTAAAATGTCGATAATGTAGATAGAGCCACATTCACGTCATAAATATATCATTTGAAACATGTGGATAAAGAAGATGCGTTTGAACCAACCGAAAAATTTTGATAATGAGATTTATCTCGTAATAACTGGAAAATGTCCATAAGGCAAATTCAAACTATTAACACTATGTATGGTACGGTAAGGCACACTAAAACCAAGGCAAAGCCCGTACTTAGATTATTTTCGAGAAATTACAAAGGCCGACTTGAAATTCTAAATTTTTCTAGATGAACACCAATCTAACAAGTGTTTATGGATCAAGACTCTGATGGATTATGGTCTGCTGAAATTGATTTTAGGTTACTTTTGGATAGGATGGATGAGGTCATGGGGGGAAGAATTTGTTTTTTTTTAATGATAGAATTGTTTGTAATTCGGTAACAGATTTAGGCAGATGGGCATCTACTTATCTCACAAAGTCTGGTGCACCACAACCGAGCCAAGTTTAAATTTGACGACTTTTGGTGGTTTTGATGAGGATAAGGAAGTGAAATTATGATTTCTAACGCTTTGTTGACTTAATGGTTTGTTATTCAAGATTTTTTCAGATAGTCGCCAATCTAATTTCACTAATTTGATGGGCCATGACACAAAGTTTGAGTAGGTTATTGTTGGGAGTAAATAAATAAAACGATTCGCAATTTAAAATTTTGGGAGATGAGCGATCTGACTATGCAAATTATCATCCATTGAATGGATAATAATACTTTAGATAGGATTTAGCCAAAGCTAAAGCACTAAACGGTTTTTATTCAAAAAATTTCAAAACCGAGATTAAATTCATTTTACCAAGTCGATGGATCCTAAATAAAGCTAAAATTTAACTGAAGGCTTCGGTAAATTTGAGGCGGATACGAGACTGAAATTTTAAAATTTTCAATGTTTTGTCCATAAAATGATTTGCAATTAGTGATTTTGACAGATGAATTGACTATACCAATATACGATTTATTATCACCGTAGGTTGAATTTGAAGTTAGGGTTAGGTTAGGTTTAATGAGGTTACGTAGATAAAATAGTTTGCAGTTCTAAATTTCGCCGTAAATCAAACTTATTTTGCAAATCTAATGGACTGTGAGACTCCATGAGAATTTGGTTATCGGTTTGGGATGGGTTTTCAGTCAAATTTTTCCAAATGGATACCGATTTGGCTATATCAATTTGATGAACAACAAAGCAAGGACAAAATGTGAATTTAGTTTATAGGGAGATTTTCATGCGCTGAACTAAACTTCCGTTAATTTATCGGTACTTTCAGAAATGCAGTATTGCATGAAATTCCTTGCTGCTTTCTCTTAGCCAAAAATTATCGATTAGAAAGTTTAAATAGTTCTTCACCAGTCAAAGTTTATATTGAGTATTTTATAAGACGGACATAGATTTCACCATGTAATTCCATGTATCCTGAATCTAAGTACTATCCGTATATCCGTACATCTATATATACAATTTTGTCCGTTGTAAGGTTGTAGTTAATGGAACTGGTTTAGTCAGATCGGTGTCCATCTGGCAAAATCTCGAATTACAAATTTTTTAATGGTCGATTGAATTGGCATAGTGAAATCGGTGTCAAACAATCTGGTAAAATCATGAATTCGTAATCGTAGCTTTCAACAGTCTCTGTCTCTCCCTCAACTAAACTTTAAAGTTTATGAAATTTAATTAATTTAAGTTGAATCAATATTGTAGTTGTTTCGGTACGTCAGTATGTTCATATCCCGCGTTGAATGCCTCAATGACGAATTCACAAAAACTGTTTTATGAATCGTATTTAAAGGTAAAACGTTGGCTTCTAGGAGTGGTAACTCATTATGTTTCGTAACCTCCTTATCTTTAGAACCCATTCAATTTGGAGTGCCTGGATAATATGGGTTCCAACAGGTTGAGATATATCGGAAGGTTAAGATTTATGAACATTGCTTTCATTAACTCTAATCTGACTCTAATAAAGAATACGTATTTGTTCTCCAGCCTTGATTTTATAACACTGCATGCAGACTAAAAACGTTGATAATGATACCTGGCTTGCAATTATGTTTCGCCTTCTGAAAACACCTTATGAATCGTGAATCCAAAAGCCGGTTTCAATATAATGTTAACCGAGTCCTCGGGTCGAACAGCACGTTTAACAATTCTAGTTTCAGTTCGTCTACAGATGATACTTTTCGCAATGTCTTCCAAAAGAGTATATTCTTCACAGTTTATATGGCTCGCTCTCTCAAACCATGCCAAACCATTAGCCTGATGCTTGTATGCTGGACATTTCAATTGCGATATACGTTTGCATTAACATAAATTTGAGAAGGCAGATAAATCGAACGGTGGGGCGTTATCCGATACCAGCTTAAGTTTAATGATGACATAGCACTTGTTATTCCGTTCATTACTATTGCCTTGATCCATTTTGTTGAATCAAATTTCAGGAACAAAATTTTTCTCGAAAAACACCCTCTCACTTTGTGGCCAGCTCTTTCTATTGCTTCTTCTATATATTTGGTCATCAACACACAGATCTTACCATCATTTGCATTCCTACAATTCCTGGATGCACTTGGTTTTATTATTATTATCCACTTTAGAAAGTGGGCTAATTTTTATGAACGCAATACGTTTTTATCGTCGCTCCTCAACATTAGATATATGCGGATCACCATTCATTTCATGTATGCGCGATGTTATTACATTTATTATTAAAATCCTGACCCAAATTATACCGGTAGAGGAGTTCTTATTGCTGTACACGTCAACTTTTATAATTCGACGCTCACCATTTCCTACACTGAAAATATCGAGTTGATTTGGAAAAATATTTTCATTCTGTGTAGTTATATTCGTCCCAATGCCCAAGCCGACAACTATCACCTTCTTGTTTATGCTGTGGTCTACATATTTGACATTATGAATATTCAAAATGGCCATTACCGTCGTCGGTAAACTGAACCTTCATCTTCTGACACGAACTCGAGCAGATGGTAACACTCTCTATGTTGCTATACGAATGCACTATACCACCATCCACCGATATTAATCACATATTGTTCCAATTCTGGTAATGATAATGATAATTCTGAGGCTTTGCCTCGATATAATTTTGGAAAACCCTATTTTGGGAAACAACGGATTGCTATAGCAAACATTGATTTTAACACAATTCAAATTAATAATAATGCTGAAAGTCAGGCTGAAAATAAATCCTGCCGTCTCCTCCATGGTACAATTGAGACTTGACGTTAGCAAACGTTTTGAATAACTAATGCGGATTCAGATTATTTTAGTTATTCTCAAATTTATCTCATGAACTTTATCATAACTAGATCAGCCATCCGACATAACCGCTCCCTCGAAGCAATTTTGGCAGTTTGTTTATTAAAAAAAAACATCTGACGGGCATATCCTGCTTCTAATAACGATTTTGAACCAGACACGGACTACTTCAAGTAATTGAGTTATTTTGCTGGAACAACTCTATTTTCCATACAAAGTTGATGTTTCTCTCGGTCCTAATGGTCTGCCGCCTGTCGTTTTGAAAAATGCATTGATATATCAAAAATCACTCCCATTAGGAATTTTTGTGTCCGCCTGGAAAATTTTTTCATAGTTTTAATCCACAAGAAGGGCTGTAAATCAGATTTCTGTAACTACAGACCAATCGCGAAACCGTCGTGTATTTCAAACCTTTTTGAAAGCATTCTGTATGATTCACTCTATTTTCATTGTAAATAATTGTTTTCTGATAAGCAACGCGGTTTTCTGAGAGGTATTTTCAGGTCATCCGCGTCAGCACCTTTTTAGTCATCTGGGCCAATATTTTTTATCTTGTCCACCATTGACGTTAAGTATGTGATTAAAAATTTGGTATTACAATATACGTTGACGTCGCATTGATACCAATCTACTACAATATGATATAAACGATTTCGCCATTTGGCGTGCTAAAAATTATCACATTCGAATGTGAACAAATTCCAGTTCATCAGGTATTCTCGTAAACGCGAGCATTCCCTTTCTCACATGAATTTATCCAACTATGGCCTACCCAAGGTAGGCATTCACGAACTTTCCACCGTTAGAAAAATATAATGCCTGGAGGCGGTGGTCAATGGTAAATCTGAGAATCACCCACAACAAAATTGCTGACCTAACCACGGTTATCGCCGCACCAGTATTTCATTTCAATATGCACATTATTCGCTTTCGACAAATTGTTTCACAATTTTCTAAGACGCTCATCGACATTCAAAACTTTCATTAACAATTTTTTTATTTAGTCGCTGTAACATCTAGTTAGTGGCATAATTCATCTCAAAACAGCACCAAACCATAAGTGAAACCCATCTTCATCCGATTTTCATTTATATAGCTTTATGTTATTTACAAACTTGACAACTACTACAATAGCGCACCACCCACACAGGAAATTCATTATAAACTTCACCGTATTCACGCCAAACACACGTAAATTATATTTTCACGTAAAAAGGTGTATTAAAGCTCGACAAAATAAATTTAAACGAAATAAACGATGTTTAATGCTTCATTTTCATCCATGGGAAAAATTTTATTTTATTTTTCCGAATAATAAATTCTCTCCCTATATACACACACACACACACAATATATACATATTTATACGTTATTTACTCTCATGTTTCGTCTAGGTCTCTTTATATACATTTGGATGGACCAAAATTGTTCTGTGAGGACGCCTTTTCAAATTGTACAAGAAAATATTTTTTTAACGAAACCCCGAAAAATGTAGATAAGTTTTCCCCGCCTCATATTACCCCCATCAAAACAAAATTGTTAGATATTTTCTCTATCTACTGAGTTGACTGTATCAGTTTTTCCCATGAGCCATGCGAGCACTTTTCGTTTTATTTGAATATATTTTTCCATAAATTTTCTTTCGTTCTCGCTCTCTCCATTCCATTTGCAAGAAGCATACCATTTCATTCTTTATTTGAGTTTGTTGTTGGTTAGTTTTTCATTGTGATTTAGTCGATTCGTATCGGCCGAGCTGAACACAGTTTCATTTCATTGCATTTGTAATATACGCAACGTACAGTACGGAAATTAAATTTTCACACGTAATTTTTGCGCGCCTACTTTTTTATTTAATTTAATTTAAAAAAAATTTTTTGATTTAAGTAATTTTTTTGTGCGCCAAAATTTTTTAATTCTGTTTCAATTCCGATTTCAATTTATACGATTTGTGAGTGTCTCAAATTATATATTGTGCTGTAGAAAGTGTTATAAAATTTTTTTAAGTGGTTTAAGTGAAAATTCATTAAATTAAAAAAAAAAAATTTCAAGTGAATATCAAAAGTGGTGTAAAGTTGGTTTTCCATTTTTGTAGTATACGACTAAGAATTGGGTTTCATCAATAATTAATTATCGAGATTAATTATTACAACAACAAGTAAAAATATCAAATTTCATAAAATTTTGTATCGATAAGGAGAGAAGTGTAAAGAAGATTTTCTGTTTTATAATAATTCATCGGTAACCTTTTGGGTTTCACCTTTCGGCATTCTTTAAGATAATGGATTAGAGACGGCAGGATATTTGCAACATAAAAATTGATGAGGAATCATTAATTATATTTTAATAATTAATCGACTAATTATCATATTCTTTTATATACATAGATCATTGTTGAATATCTATACAGCCATACACATTTTTATCGTATCAACCACCCACCAGACATTCGAACAAATACCGTGTACAGAGAAAAATAGGAAAAATGAAATGTCGGCTTGGAAAAATGATTTTTTTGCGCAGATTCTGCCACTTTACCGTCATATATAGAATTCATTTTTGTCTGAATTCAAATTATATTCCAACAATTTATTATCTCTGCTGTATTCAGAACTATATAAACATTAATAATGTAGGTATCTAAAGTTTTGTGTAGGTTTTCGAAGAAAAATGAATTTTTTTATGAATACCGGAAGCTTAATCTCAAACCAAGTGATTTGATTAATTAGTTTTTGGGGGAAAGTTAATTTATTTATCGAGTAATTCAGCTCCCAAAAAATGGGTGCACTAAATTCTATAGGCTGCGGCGAGGAGAGTCCAATTTACAGGCTCAAACGTTTAAATCTATCGTGTCAAATTCCGTTTTTCAGCCTCTATAATTTTTCGGGGTCTACAAATAAATAACGATAAAATTAATAATGCACTCAACTGGAAGAAAAGATAAAATTTATATTTCCCAATTTTGGAAACCCAGCCAGCTGAATAAATATTTTTAATCAGAAAATGAAATAAATTTCTTTAATTCGATATTCATCTGAAATATTGCCTAATTCTAGATGCTGTGAAATAGAGATACATAGAATTCTGTTTATATACGTTCACCATAAACTGGTTCCAGTATCACTGTGGTTATTCAACAGATTCTATGTAGCCGGGACATTGTTAACTCTTTGTCGTAACACGTCTTAGTATTCTTTGATCCGATGTTGTGCAATCGAAAGCTTATTAGTGCTACACTTTGCTTACGCAGCTTAAAAGTGTTGCTACAAAATAAACAAACGGAAGAAACTGACATTCTAGCATCATCGCTGTCGAATTCTGTTGATGTTGAAACCGAATACTTGTGCTGATTAGAATTTCAGGTCACAAGCTGTTTATTTTCGATGTTTCCCCTTGTATTTTATCCTGCTTTACTACGTACAACACTGGTGCTTCTATTAGAATTTTGGCTGCTGAATTGCAGCATGAATTTGCTTCTTGAAAGAACCACTTGGTCCATTTTGGCTTTATTCTCAGCTTTATAATCAGTTAATCTCCAACCTTTCTGAAACCCTTAGGTAGGATTTTTAGGGATCACTTTTTCGAGGCAGTTTGAGTTGGGAAGTAGCGAAACTGCGCTTCATAAACTCATTACCCGAATTGAAATATCAGTTCATAACAAAAAATTGCTCATGGGAACCTCATGTCATTTACATTGAGAAGTGGATTCTTGCAGTCAATGTTGTCAAAGGTACCCTCACCATTACAGTGGCTTTTAATTATAGACACTCTTCTAGATAAGGTTCGAAAGTCCGGTTTTATCGTTCAGGGTTATGCTGATGATCTTGTTATAACAGTCTCAGGAAAACACCTAAACATCGTATCCGAGCTGATGCAACGTAACGTGATCAAATACTAATCTAGTAGATTCGAGATCTAATCGTTGAAATTTAAATTGCCTTATATACTATTTCCACACTTTGAGGAAGCATAATTAGAAATCTAACTGTGTCGAAAACCTCGGTATTATCTTGGATTCTAAATTATCATGGAATTCTGCCAATAACGCAGAGCTTTTGGCAAATCGTGGGGCCTGCTCTCATTATCACAAGCAGGGCCATTGAAAGCACCCTGTGTTCGACTCCACTTACTGTTATGGCGTCCATTCTCTTCCTACATCAACTGAAATCATTTATCCTAAACTCAGCTTTTCTGCTGCTTACAGATTAAAATTCTAGACCACTGACAAATTACAATTCCTTAATACCTGAAATTAGTATTAAGTGTAAATATTTTTGCTCAAGAAATGTTTGTTGTTGAAGACATGAACTAGATATTCTTAATTTTTCAACTAGCAGCATTGAGTAATAAAAATCATATCGCCTTCTGGACTTGTTCAATATTCCAATGACCTTTCATATATAACAGCGTGGACTTTGTACCTAAACATTTCTGACCACCAACATTGTTTAAAGTTCCTGAGGTACTGTTATCAGGCTCTAATTTAACCCTTAATTCCATGAAGAAGCTCAGTCTGTTATTGTTTTAATTTTAACATCGGCAATCCATCGCTAGGGCTTGATGTATTTTTGGATAATCTTACGATTATTTTAAAAGGCTGCTACACGTATTGCTCGTCTAAAATCAAACGCATAAAACCTCGGATTTTCTTTGACGTTGCGAGACGTAACAGAGAAAAGGAATAAACTGCAAATTCAGTTAAATAAGACAATCAATATTGGTAAATAAACGTAAAAGTTGTGGTGCTCTATTTATTGATACACCAAAAGCCTTTGACATGGTTGATTACAAGCTTCTGCTCTCTATTATGTATGATATACGGATATACGCCGTACTTACATGGTAGGTCGGGGGTAGTTAAGATAAATGATAAGCTAAGCAATCCGAAATGTGTTGACGTTGGTGTTCTCCAGGGTTCAGTATTAGGTTTAAGTTGAATCTTCATGGTCACACTGCTTGGTTTGCCAATGAAATAGCTTTGGTTTATTGTGGAAATTCACCCAGTAACGTTATTTCGATGATCAATTCTGAGCTAAAACTTTTACTCTCATGCTTAGACAAGCAGCGCCTGGCTTTAAGCCAGACAACTAAATTCATGTTGTTTAAATTATTTGGTAACACAAACTTGACCAGCTTGCCGCGGGTGGCTAATCACAACAGGTCTAGAAGTGCACTTATATTGGTTGTCACTCTGAGTGTTTTGACAATGAACCAGTTAACTCGTTTAAATGTCTTGATGTTCACAATTTCTAAAGAGACCAAGAAACCAAAATTTTACCGGTAACATACTTGTATGTCCTATGATGTATAGAGTTTATTTTTGACCGAAGCGGCCAACAAATAATGAGAAGCGATCTTCGTTACAATTTTCACGGCAACCATCAATTTCTTTGTAACATTCCAAGATTTTACAACGACCACTTCCGTCGCTCTAGTCTTGTTGCTGCACCAACCATGGATCTGTCACTGGAACAGAGTCAGGGTTATCTAGATACCTGCTCGCTGTGACAAGGAAGTTACAACAAGATCGCTAACCTGGCCAAAGATGGTTCTCAATAAAAATTTACTTACTCTGAACTTGTTATCCCGTTATCAATTATAAAACAAAAAATAAAATAAAAAAATTGTTCGGGCTTGGTAAGGCAAGCGTGGGTTGCCGCTCCTATTTGCCGCAATATGGCGAGCCATTTTACCAATGAACCTACTACCCCCGATTACTTTAAAAAATACTACCTACAGATTCTTGTGGTGATTCAAACGGGCCATGAACGGTATAAAAAGCATTGGAATCATATGGGCCTGGATTCGAATGCAATTACTGCCTTGAGAAAATTTATGACAGTATTTGTTATGCGGGCAGTTGTTTCTGATTTTTTCATTGCAACATGTCACACTTTTGTCTTCTATTGCGTGGTTCACGTTCATTCAGTGCTAGTTTATACAATTTTTCCGCTACAAAATTTGCAGCACGGGACTTCTAAATACCCAATCGAAGCAGGTCTTCTGCTAAAATTTTGCAGCAGAAAAAATCTATTAACTCGCACTCTGTGTGCCAAGGAAGCGCATCGTATTTGTGTCCTATGATAGAAGTTTAGGTTTGCATCCATGAGCTTTTGTGGTCTTGAATGCGGAACGTTGTTGTTTCGATAAAGATCCGCAGTAGGAAATAAGTGTGACAGTTTATACATTTTACAAAATAATCTGCAATTTATTCTGATTGCTTTTAATAGCTGAACCAAAGGTTGAGGAAGCATATATAACCCGGGCATGCATAAATGAGATATAAATTTTCTTTAAAACATTCACTGGCGCAAAATCAGCCAATTTTCTAATCAAGCAAATCATCCACTAGTTCTATTGTACAATTTGCTACTTGGAGTGGGGGTGCAATGACATCTATGTGGATGTGGCTAAATCGTTGATCTGACAGTTTGTATTTATTGATGTTTTCGTATATGACGATGTACCTTGGAGCGTTGGAATTGTACACATTTACACAACTTCGCACGAAATTGTTAACATTTTCTCATACATTTGGCCTAGAGTGGCCAGAACAAAATTCCTAAATTGGGGTACTCTTAAATTAAGGTTTTATTTTCAAAATTGATCTAAAAAATTGGTTCAAAATGGACAATTCTTGGATTAGTTTTAATAAAAAGTTCTTTCTTTTATCGGGTAAACTTTCTTTTATAGGCAGCCCAAGTGGATTGAAATATTTTAATAAAGCTTCGTACTTGAGCATTTTCATGTGTTGGGAGGTGCCAGTAGGGTTTTGGCAGTGGTTGGCCCACCGCAAAAGGAATTTGAATTGGATGTGTAATAGGGCTGGTCAGAATCAGTTTCCAAAATTTAGGTGGAAGTGACGATTTTGGTAGTAAACTGTTATAGTGCAGCCGCTCTGCGTCCCATATGCGTTGGCTGCACAGGAAGAACTTCATACTTCTAGGTTTTTGTTAAGTTGGGGAAGATGGCAACTTCCTTTGGAGCTTTTTCGTTTTTGGTAGTATTTTGGTATAGTAATTGCGAGGGAGTCGGTTAGGAATGGGTGAATTTTAGGTTGAAGTTGTAACTAGCATGGTTAGGATCATTTTCCATTAGTGACTAATTTTGATAGAAACCGTTTTTTGTGGGAGTTTGCAAATACTTTGGGAGATGCAGGATTTTCCTGGAACTTCTTTGTTTTTTGCTAGTCTTTTGTATTCTATGGGATTTACGAAGATTCCAGGTGGATTCTAAATTCACTTGGCATCTTAATTGGTTCAGTACATTTTTCTGGAATTTGATAGGAAGTGAAGAATTTTTATAAAAAACTGATTTTCACCAAAATTCGATTAAGTTCTCGTTTTATTTTTGGGATGATTTGTTTTCGAAATAAACTTTTTTGTTTTTTGTTATTTTGGAGACGAGCCGACGCAGCATACACACAAACACAACACTTGACGGTTTCTCCTTTGCTGGAGAGAACAGAGAAAGCAATGTGATATCAGTGGTAAAGAGGTCGATATGAAAATCGTGTACAGGGTTTTGGAATGTGAACTTCATGAGAGTCAGATGGTGGGAATCTTAAAATTCTTTAGTTGCCTTTAGCCGCCATAGTATTCAAGTGTTGTGATTAGCATATATTCGAGATAGAGGAGGGTCGGATGTTGGCTAGAACATCAATGAATTGCTTTTACAAAGCGACAAAAGGTACATTTTGTCTTGTTGTGTGGCACAAAGTGGCAGATTTCAAAAATTTATTTAATGGCTCATATCGTTCGGAGTGGCCAAGAGAACTGATTGGACATTTTTAAATGCTTCGTAAATTTAAAAGTACAAAAGCATAAAAATGTAAATATTGAGCGTTTTGGGGTATTTTTCCGTACCCCATTTCATATTTTTTGAATTAGGGTATTTTGCAAATTGTTTGTGACAAAAGGGGTATAATACCCCAGAAAGGGGTAATCGTTCGGTTAGAAGTCTAATAATAGTAGCTTTTATGCCTGATTTTGAAAGCTTATGAGTCGTGTTATATACGGTCGAATTTTCAGAGTTGATCGCACCAGATCATCTCGTTAGGACCTGAGTCAGAAAATTTTTTGAAGTTGAATTACCGTGACGGATTTCGGTGAATGCAACGTCTGTTTATTGGATTCATGATAAAATTCGGTTGTAAATTAGCCCACAAAGTCCAAATGACGGATTTATCTAGGCGTAGACTTTGATTAACTTCTGTTGATATGCGAAAACAAGCGGTTTATGATCCGTATAACTTCGGCTTACTCTTCCTTCCAACATGTATCGAAAGCGTTTTTACACTTAAATACATTGCCGAAAGTTCTGGTTTGGTCAACTTCTTTGAAGAGCAACCTAACGATTTGAAATTCGTATTGTTTTGTCGTTTTAACATTCTTTTTTGGGCAGCTAATGCATTCGGTATAAATTTCCGATAATAATTTATTATCGCCAAGAAAGTTTTTAGGTCCTTTGGAAAACAGATCTAGAAAAATCTTTAATGGCCACGACCTGGCTGAGAGGGGAAATGCCATTTTTCGAAATGTCATGTCCTAAAAATTGTATTTCTTCTACGGCTCTATACTAACCGTAGGTATCTATCGTACACAGCAGTGTTTTCGGATGCATTTAAAATATCATCCAAATACGGAAAAACGAGTTGAAGGCCTCTTAATGAGTCATGTATTAATCGTTGGAACATTTGGGGCGCATTGCTCAAACCAAATGTCATAAACTTAAACTCGTACAAAGATAATCAAAATGGGGTAGTGATGGATGAATTGGAACATGATGAAATGCTTTTTGTAACTAGTCTTCTCATGAACGCCATGCCATCAGATTTCCTTACCAAGTGTAAGGAACTTTTCTAGTTACTAGTCGATGGATGGCAAATACCCATTCTCATTAAATATTCGAACTCGTCTTTTATAGCGGCGATATCTGAATTTTCGATTGTCGATGGAGAATACTTGTAATGATTTCGAATTCGTTTCATAGCACAGCACAACGTGATTATGGATTGAAGGTTTTAGTTTTCGCTATTTGGAAACGATGGGAGTCACAAGTCGTCGACCCCTTTTGAAATGAACCAACAGGTCGAAGTTGCGTATAAAATCTGCTCCAATGATCGGTGGTTTGACGTCAGCAATAAAAAATTCACTGTGTAAATGCCGTGGTAAACTTAGATTTAGTTTAATTCGTTTTTTCCCATAAACGTTTATCATCGTTCCATTTGCTGCAAAGAGTTTAAACTAGGATATTGGATTCTTTTTATAACTTGGCGTTGTCGTTACTTTGGATACATCTGCACCCCTATCGATGAGGATCTTAGTAGCCGATTTTTTTTCCACTATGTATGTATGGAATTTGAAGTTTCGACTAAATTCATGTCAACGGCGACTCGGTTCGTTCAGACTGATTACTCCTCATCGTAGCTTGTTTCTGATAACGACAGGGACTACGGCATTTAAATGAGTTTTGACCAAATTGTTTGTGATATCAACATTCGTCCGTATGGCTGCTTTATGTAACATTTCGTATACGTGATGGAGAGCGAGATGCAGCTGCTCGTGCATGATCGGGTAAACGTTGAACACATAATTCCTTAAGGGCTGAGTCACTGATTCAATTCCTGGCTACTATGTTGCTGCTGGCTGGCTTTCATCAAAATACCTAATTAATTTCTCCTTGATATATTCGTATTTTCGTAAATCTGGGGTGGCATTGATAATTACGCGCAATTGTGTTAGCATTGACGGGTCAAGAGCTGCTAAAACCGTATTATATTTTTGTTTGTGGGCCAATGCCAGATGCTGAAATGGATTTTGCTTCTTAAAAAACTTTGTAGTCCCATTTTCGTATAGTTTACCCCGTACCAATTTACTTTTCGAATTTCCATTCGTAGTTCGATGGTTACCATTTTTGAGATGATCGGTGAACACTAATTTCGATTAAGAAAATTTCTTTCTATACGCAAAAAATTAGTTTTAGGCTTCTAATTAAATTTAATAACGTCAGGGTCACCAATTTAATCTTTATTCTCTCGAGCTCTCAACTAGGCCTGATGTGCTCTACAAATAGTAAAATGGTTGAGCTTCTACGTTAATAATCCTTAACTATTTGTAGTGCCACCATAACAAAATTAAATTCTTTATTTCGTATATGATGAGGGCAGGGCACCACAGATATTACAAGCTGAGAAAATATTATAAGCTGTCAAAAAAAGTAAACGGAATCCGTGAACAACTCCATGTTCATTAGAATCGGGTACCAACCACTATAAGGGTAGAATATTGTGTAATGTGTTCGAAAATGTGGGTAAAAACCTGTAGCCTAGGATTGGCGGTATTGAAAAGTAAATTTGTGAACTGCTCCTGAATTGCCTGGGATATTGTAATTTATAATAGAACGAATCCCAAAATCATACTTCGAAAGATCGAGAAAATAGGGTTATGATTTACCTTCCCAAAACTGTCATCTCGACTTTATTGGTATTTCTAGATATGACGGGACAACATTTAGATAAAGTCCCGTTTTATAATTTTCGTTTGAAAATAAAATCCATTTGGAAAATTTTAACACTGTAATTTTTAAGCACAAATTTCATTATCATTTATTCGCTTGTATCCAATCGAATAATCCAAACTGACTCAACGGATTAAGCTAATTAAATAAATAAAATTTTACAATTTTAATTTTTTTTAAATCGATATGAATTCATTGTCTTTATTCTCATTGAATATGTTGGCACATACACTGCGGTTTACTTGATTAAACACGCTTGCAATTTTACTTTTAAATGTCAATTTCACTGTAATTTCTCGTGGAACCAAAAAAATATTTTTATTGAGAATATAGAGAAATACCTACTCAATCAATCCATAATTGATCATTATTCTGAGAAAGGAAATTAACACTTGCCTTTCAATTTTTTTTAAGATTAATTCAAATTTAATGTTATTTTTTCGGTTCGGTCTCGTCTAACCACGCAACGTAGAAATATAATGAAAACAGAGAAATAAAAGTAAAGATTTTAAGTAGTCAAACGAAATCTCTGCGTAGGCAGCTTCCATTCCTGCAATCAGCTCTTCGCTGGACTCGTATTGTTTGCCCCCTTGATATTTAAGTCCGGGGAATAAGGTGCTAATAACTCAACGTTTTGACTCACAATTCACGACTTTAAAGCACTGGCATTATGGATGGGTGCATTTTCTGTTGGAAAATCCACTGAAGAGGCCCAAATAGCTCCTGAATTTCTTGAGAAACTGATTGCAGCATATCCTTATATGAATTTCCAGTCATTTTTTGGAAACAAAATTCAATTTAATAGTGCCGCCCCAATATGACATTGCACCCCATAGCATTGAACCAGACAAGTGAAAAATTGTTCTTCTTTGCGAATGTCATGGAAATAATAATTATAGCCTTCTGGTCCATCTACGTTATTTTTTTTCATCCGAAAAAACAACTTTTTTCCAATTGTTATTCATTGTTGGCGGATGCCCATTACAAGCCATGTGATGCTTGGCGAATTCCGATCTTTGTTGTTTGCGTACAGGGTTTAGTGGTGTTAAATGTTAATTTTTTGAATTTTAAAAATGAAGCACGCAAAATTGCTTAACAAACTGTTGATTTGCTGGCATTAAGCAGAGGTGCCATTCTGATTGTTTTCGTGGAAAGGGCGGAATTGGACGGTAGTATCTTGCGGCGTCAGTACTGTCTATAGCGCGGTTGCAATATCCCTCCAACCAAATCCGCTGCTGTATTTTTAGTATTTTGTCTACCCATTTGAATTCTTGATCAGCTACTGAATGCTTATTTAGAAAATCTTGAAAATAATTTTAGCAACGTACACCGAAATTTAGTCACAAATACTTAAATTTTACAATGCGACTATTCAAGTGAACCGATAAAATGCGTTTAATATGAATTAGATTCCGAAAAACAAAGAAAAGACGTCCCTTAAGCTAGTCGCCCGTTGGAACCATATTTTTCCAGACAAAACAAGGCATCACAACCGACTATTCCATACAAATATTATTCCTAAAACATCAAAAAAAAAAAAAAATCGTTACAAAATATGCTTTTACACTGCGGTTCACTTGATTAGACCCACTTTGATTAGACCTACTGTGCTTACTGTGCTTAAGCTAGCAGAACCCATACAGCATGACGTTACAAGATAGTATGAATATTTATAGACTAATCATAGGCTAACTAAATGCTCTACTAAAAAATTTTGAGCTCTACCCCTTCCAACTAAAATGATGGGCTCTGCTTGCTTTAGAAAAAGTTAGCAGAACCCATATCAAAAAATGATTTAAAAACAATTGGAAAATTAAAATTTAATTTTAGGCTAATTAAATGCCCCATTTAAATTTTCTTATTCTGCTCATTCTAGAAAAGGCATAAGGCTTTATCATTTCAGAATTAGCAGAACCCAAATCGAAAATCGGACCAAAGCCGAAATTAGAACCCAAAACAAAATCGATTAACATACAAATAATTTTAGGCTCATTATGGTCTAATCAAATGCCCCATTAAAAAATTTTGGGCTCCACTAGTTCTTGACCAAACTTCAGGTCATTCAATCTAAAGCTAGCAGAACCCAAAGCGAAAATCGCACCAAAGCCGAAATTAGAACCCAAAACAGGATCAATTAACAAAGAAATAATTTTAGACTCATTATGGCCTAATTAAATTCCCCATTGATTTTCGACCTGAAGTATGGTCAAGAAAAAGTGGAGCCCAATTTTTTTTAATAGGGAATTTGATTAGGCCATAATGAGCCTACAATTATTTGTATGTTAATCGAGGTAGGGGTTAGGTTCTGCTAACTTTTTCTAAAGCTATCAGAAGCCATTATTTTAGTTGGATGGGGTGGAGCCCAAAATTTTTAGTAGAGCATTTAATTGGCCTATAATTATTCATACTGTCTTGTAACGTTCTGCTGTATGGATTCTGCTACCTTAAGGGACGTAAGAAGAGTAGGTCTAATCAAAGTGAGTCTAATCAAGTGAACCGCAGTGTAAAAGCATATTTTGTAACGAATTTTTTGTTTTTTTTGATGTTTTACGAATAATATTTGTATGGAATAGTCGGTTGTGATGCCCTGTTTTGTCTGGAAAAATACGGTTCCCACGGTTTGCGGGTTTAGACTAGTTGCTAGATTTGATTTAGTACGGTATAATTTAAGCAAATAGCTCTGGTTTCGCGATATTTCTTATTTAAGGAGAACTAAAATTTTGCAGTTGTCCTTGAGATTTAAATACAATTCTGGTTTAGTTTCACTGCCTGTTTCTGATAAACTAACAGCAGTAATACTACAAAGGTTCATTTTCCCTACACCTGTAGAAAATTCAAAATAATTCTGTTTGGAACACTAGTAGCTTTTGTTGAGTTTTACAAATTTATCACGGAGTGATGTTTCAAATTTGAAACGATGAAAAAATTCACAAAGAAAGTTTATTGTAAATCAAATGACCTTTGTTTACCTGGGTACACTATTAATCATCTTCCAAAATATAAACTAAATTTTTATTGTTTCTATAAAACACGTAATCTTATTCTTTATTACAGAATAAAAATAAATTTTCAATGACTTGCTGGATTATTGTTGAGTTACATTTTCAAATAAATCTTGGTGTGTAGGTGTTACGGAATTTTATTAATTATTGTTTCTTTATAATCCAGCAATTGTATATCCAAGTTTTAGACGTGAACGTATGGATCGCAAATAGAAATATTTTCTTGACTTTTCTAGAATTGTTTGGTTTTGCATATACACGAAATCAATTTATTGTGTACATCAATCAACTTCACCCAGCATATTAATCTTGCGTATATATGCCATAAGGCTCGGTGTATAGTATATTATTCAGCTACCTGATCCTATCACAATTCTATTTGATTTATGCTATTACCAGTTACTGAACGACGTATAGTCTCGAGATAAAAATCAATACTCTTCTTATACCTAACTAATCCATCTTCTTTTCCAAGTTTTTAGTATTTTTAAATAAAATTCCTTCTTTACCCCAACCCCTCTAAGTTCTTGTAATATTCATTTAACTGAATTATATAGAAAAAAAAACTTCAGAGCGTCAAATAAGTTACTCGTATGTGTACCTCTACTATTTTCCTTTACTCCTGGAAAAACGGAATGGGAAAATTCAAAGTATTTTTTATCTTTAATTTTCACAACGCTGAAGTGAGAGGTAATAGAATTTATTTCCAGCCAACACTGCATAGGTATATTGCTACCTAATGTAAATTAGTCCGTGTATATGCAGAGTGAAAACCACTCGTCTAAATAGAAAAATGAAAAGCTAATAGAAAATACGCTACCGTAACCTACGAAATAAAAAGATTAACATTAAAACTCTAACCCAACTTATTTAATATATTCATGCTTTAACACTTAAGGGTGGTAAAACTTAAATTTTAGGAACTACATAGTTATAGTAATTAGTGTCGAAAAAAGGTAAAAATAGAATTTTTTATGTCCTAATCTAGCACATACAACATTTGTATATGGTTTTTGACCACAAATTTTGTAATTCAACCACAATCTGGGACATTTATCAAATATAAATTTAAAACTAAATTCTAATTTATTATCGATTTGTTGTTGGGTTGACAAATGATTGAATTTTTTTTTTTTATAAATGTCATTACAAAGTTCTTCCTACTGTTTCATGAATTAACTTTTTAGAAGTTGAAAAAGTCATTTCTATATAGAGTTTGTATATGGTAATTTGTTTTGCCATGCTCTGGCGAATACCCATCACAATATTTTATTTATACTTTTTGGTTTTATAAGAATTAAGCTTTAATGGACATTTTTATTCGGCTAAACGTTATTATCGATGCTTTAAAGAATTTACATGTACGAGTGAGAGCTAGAATTTAATTTATCTCAAACCCATAGCTGAACATCAATGGATGGACGAAAGCCATGCCTAAATCACTTTTGTTATCCCAAAGTATTAACTGTACGAGCTGATTATGCTCAAAGAACTCCAACTGTCATTTTCATTCATAAATATACATATCCTGTATAGTAGAACATCACAATAACCAGGTATTCCAGTCAATTTGCGATAAGACGTTCCTTTCTGATAACGTAAAATTCGTTTACCGCATTTCAAGCTAATAGAGTGACGTACCATTAACCGGACACAATGATTGATAGGTATTAGCTCCTTATTCCTATCACGAGTAATGCGTAGGACAAAGCAATAATTGAACTTCACCCAACTCCAACATCTTGAAGTATTTCATCTGTTCCCTTTTATCCGCAAGAAGATGAACTCATCAAAACAAATTACTATTATCAGTATTGTGTGCCTTTTCAATTTGAAGAAGACGCATGGCTCAAAATTAGAACGAGTATGACCTTTCTTTGTCTAATTTTGCATTATGTATAGATTTTTGGAGCTTGCGTACTTTAGTTTCAGTAGCAAAACCTTCTGGTTAAATTATATAAATTTCCGCTGGTAAATTACCCTGCAGAAATCTAATCACTGCATCCATCTGATCGCTATAAAAGTTATACTTTCCTGCCAAATTAATCGACAGAAACTAAAACACACAACTGCAACAAAATCTTATTGTAATCTACGCATTCTTTGCGAATGCATAACAGCTCGAACTGGTCCTGCAAATCGCAAAATTATTCCGATTTATTCTATTGATGTGAATAAAATTCATCGGCTATGGGTATCTGCTGTACTAAATGCTTCTGTTTTGGCAAAGGCTTTGTATTAGACCTTCTTGGTGATACTGAAGGAACCTGAATTTGGCTGTTCACATACTCTTAATCTAAAGCATTAAGATTACTTCCACATAATCATGAACATTGGATTTCAACGCAGATCACTCCAAACTGTTACTCAAAGAGCCACCACAACAACTATTCATTCTCCAACAATAACATGAAAACGTTTGTGAAGATATGCCACGATTATATCCCAGAAAAAAAAATCATCAGGCAACACTAATCATTAAAACCCTCAGTTACTCTTGTGTGAAGTTAGTCAAGCGTTTCAACTTTTCAAAATTGGGCCATGGGCCAGGTACGTTCTCAGGGCCAAATTTCGTAAAGTTGCCACAGAACAATTTTTTTTTGTAACTTTTCTAAAAGAAAGGCAGGAGTGTGACCATCTCAAAATTACATAGTCTTAATCCGACAAATTTATACCTTTAGCGTGCCAAGTGGCTTTACCATGTCCTCTGTAATTTTATTGTTTAGAAATAACGGTTGCATGGCTAAAATTTGCAAAATTGAAAACGAACGAAGAGCACAAGAGCAAATGGCGTTTTTTATTGATTAGTGTTGCCTGATAAATTTTTATTTTATTTTCTGGAATATAATCGTGGGATAACTTCACATACGTACACAAATGGAATTGTTTGGAGTCGAATTATTTCTTTGGGTGAACAATATTTGCTGGCTACGTCTCCTCATCTGCATTTTGTTTGACACCAGTATAGTTTGCTCGGCATGAGTTTTATTTTCGTTCAACTTTAGAGAATTCTCTACTCTCAGCCCAAACCGCATTAGCTCCATACGACGTGTATACGTCCGTTCGTAGGTTGTGCTTGTATAAATGTTCTTGCTAAAATATCAGGGCGAGTGTTTACTGAAATGTGTAGTAAGCCTTTCTTTGGTAAAAATTCTTTGGTAAAACATTTGTCGAACTTTCTTGTTGTATTTTGATAAACTAGGCTGGATTATATGTTGTCCTCGATATTCATTTCTGAAAGGATAGGTCGCAGTATATCTGCATTGGCCCTCAAGCATCTGTCCTCAAATAAGCAAAACGCTTATTGGACATAAATCCTTACTGCAATCGTCTATAAATGCTGAAAATTTAAACATTTTAAACAATTCCGAGGGTTCTCCATCCTAAGTAGTGCGACCTCAGAATACTTTGTGCCAATAATGCACGTATTATCTCGCATTTGGAGAACGCTAATAACTGACTAGTACGGCTCGCAAAAATCAGACTGATTATTAGCATTGTCAGAAAAAAATTGGCGACGTTTTTCGGCGACAGGATCGATTTTATAATTACAAATATCGTTTTGTTGTTGAACACAATGAAAATGGGAATGATGAATCAATTTTCCCATCTAATTGCTTCTCTCAATTCGAAAATGGCAAGAATGTTTTTGGGCTCTCCTGTCAATATCACATATATCGAGTGGCGCTCAGTTAAAGTAGGTTGAATTTGATTGGAAACTCTTTTACATCATGCAACTAAGATGTACGAGTAGAATGAGATATGATGTATAGAGACAGATCAGACATTTTAATTGGACAATATGATTCAAAATTTAATACATCACAACTTCCCCGTTCTTAAATTCAAAAGTGCTTGACAGTTTTGTTCACCTTAAAGATATAATTTGTCGGGACTGCACCTAACATCATGGTTATGTAATTCGATCAACAATATCTTCTTGCATCTTGACTGTTAACTTATTAGGTTGATGTCCTCAGATTTCTTTTATCAAATTTGGCTTTGATGAAGAACTCGAATTTGCCCTACCACCCCACTCGTCTTAACCCTAAGAGTTTAATGATTTCAAAACCCTCTCAATTAAAAATTTAATTTAGGTGAATGTACCTTGTCTTTTTCCATGAATGGCATACAAAATTTAAATATTAAATATACCTTTTGCTGGCGCGGAACCAAATCTCGGTCTCAACTGCGACAATCGTTTTCCTGGCTAGAACTTCAACATACAGCTGTCAGGCGTTTCGAAATTTAAAACCTTTTTCGAGTTGCGAAGGTTTAGTCTTAGACATATTTCTCAAAGCTCTTAGGAACACATCACTGACATAATTTCTCTTCTCTTCAATATATTTGACAAATCTCTACTTCAATTATTGAATAGCTCGTTTCACCAACACGTTGCCCAGAAAAGACAAATACCGTTAACAAAAACCTCACAAATTCAGCTGGGTTTTGCGAGGTTCACAGTTTTTCTAGTTTGCAAAACACATCAGTAAGTAACTGCATAATCAATCTTCTCTTACAAATATCACACGATGAAACTGTTTTTGCAATTCCCTGATCAATATTTGGCCACCAACACAACGACCTAGTATCCGTACTATACAAATAAATTTTCATCCGTACCATACACGAACGATTCTCTTCTTAACACATTGGTATCTCGTCTATCTCTGAAAAAGCACTCACCACACAGATCGATTGATCCTCACTTAAATCTACTTTTTATGGCAAACGCGATAAGGCATCCAGAACTAGCATGTCCATATTCAACGAAATTGTTTAAAATTTAACCCCCATAATGGTCATAAGCGCCTTATTGTCTATTTGTGGGTAATAATTTTCGGCTGTTGTTAAACTCGTTGTGACACACTTTAGTGGACGATCTGGTGCATCGATAAATAGGCTCAAAGCAGTCCTAATATTGAAGAAATTTGCATCACATGACAAGTGGAACTCCGTCTTTGGTATGTAGTGACTCAGAAGATTAACTTTCCGTTCTTTTGCGTTAAATTGTTGAAAGGCGCTAATTCAGAAGCCATAATTGGTCAAGCCTTTCTATTCAAATTCAACAAGCTCAAGAATGTGTTCTGTTGCGTCTCATTGTATGGTATTGGGGTATTCCGAATGACAACAATGCTTAAGGACTGGGTCAAATCTCATGACCATCAATGACTTGCCCAAGGTATTTAACCGAAAAACAATATTTTTTCTGGTTAACAAGCACGTTATATTTAACAAAAGACACTTATAAACAGCTTTAACGTTAGTTCGACACTCCAATATATCCAAAATGGCTACCAAGTCAAGGTGAGGATTATTAATGAAAAATACCTTTGTATCCTCACCTATTTCCTTTTGCTGATACGCACTAGCCAAATCTAATACAGTAAAATCAATACATTCTGACTGATTCACCAAAATGTCATCAATATTGGGAAGTGGGTAATAATGGAAACCCACCCACTCCAATATTGAATTTGCTCAATTAAAATTTCTGAACACCAGTATCAACTCACTTATTGAAATCCGCCTGCACCAATGTTTAATTGCCTATGTTACTAGCAAAATTGCAGATAACCTTTGCATTATATTCATTCATAGTTGTAGTCTGAGTAGAAGAGTTGAACTATCGTTTGCATTTCACCATAGTTTCTTAAGCGGACTACTCTTTAGGAAAACTCCATTACACATCCCCCCAGGTAATCCAACCACGGTCTTAAAAAATGGCATATCATGAACACTAATGCAAATAAACAGTTTCAATTTGCGTTCTTTTGATTCAAGTTGAACAGGGCCGAGGTGTCTTTCAACAACATTAACAGCATCACAGGTTGCAACTGTTTACTGCTTTGCGATTCTTCCCAATGATAAGTAGATAATTTTTCCTGTCAAGCTAGCACTTTTACAGCAGATCCTTTCAGCAGATACCACTACAGTTTAGAAAATTTAAAGATTCGAAGAAATCGCCGCCTCGAATATTTTTTATTTGACCGTTTTTAAAACATAGATAATATGTAGGTTCAATTCTCATTTTCATTGAATAATCTGAGTCCCGCCCCAATTGATGAATAATTGCCTTTTATGTGAAACATGAAGGTGACACCGGAGAACTATAACAAGAATTTCCCCGAAATAGTAATTTAATGAAATCACTTATAGAAATTTTTAATATATACACAGACCCAGAGCCGAACCAGAAGATTTTCAAACCGAACTTTTTTCGAAGTTAGGAATCATCGCACTCGATTTTTGGTATTCGGAACCCCTCAGTACCTAAACAATATGAACAAATAATTTGTTGTTACAACCAAATTGTTGCCTGAACGCGACCATAACAATATGAGGCCCACCGGAATCTAATTATAACAAAACAAATGAGTAAACACTACTCTACATGGTGAAACATGGCACAAGATGTTCTAACAGCCAGACATATGGTGAATATCCTGCAACATTATGCATTATCTCACAATATGGTAAAATATCACGTTACATAATGCAACATCCCGCAACATAGTGTACTTGCAGCATGGAAGAACACCTCGCAACATTGTACAACATGCTACAATTTTCGGCTCACTACAGATGATTCCTAGCGCTCAAAAATATTACCCCTCACCAAATTGAATAAAAATCGTGCGAGCTAAAAATTTAAAAAGGAATATTCAGAATCCTGAAATGGGTCCGTGGTCTCGTCGGATGTATTTTAAAACAATTTTCCAGAAAACAGAACCAATCGTAATCGCTTCTTGGTACTCGAAAACTCATTATCAGATGTTTACAGCAAAGTTCTTCAGTCTGAGAAACAAAATATAAATGAGGAATCTGAACCGTACCATATATATTCCTAAACGAACTTTTCGGAATTCTTGATTCATTACAATTGATTATTTGTACTTGAACACCTTCTATCAGCAATATTCAGCAACCGAGACACAAACCTTACAATCGATGCAGATTCATGGACTTCAATTTTTCGCATGTTTATTAGTTTGTTCTGCAACAAAAAATTAAGGAAATCAGGTCCTTTGGATGACTCTCTAAACGAGTTTTTGTAAAAATAACTGGCACCATTTGGCAAGACAATAAGTGGCACTATAATGGATTCCCCTGGGAATACCCAATTGAAAAAATACTTTCATGCAATTTTTGTCTATTTTTTTTTCTGGCCTACTCACGGTGTAAGGTATAAGTTTGGTGTAAATGTTTTTGAAATAAAGTTAAAAAGAGAAATATTTTTCTCGAAAACCGCCTTTCAGCAATTTTTGTCGCTCTCGAGCTGTTTCCAAAATCCATAATATAAAAATACATTTATTTATTTATAGATTAGATAGATTAGATAGCTTAGATAAATTAGATAGATTAGTTAGATTAGTTAGATTAGATAGATTAGATAGATTAGATAGATTAGATAGATTAGATAGATTAGATAGATTAGATAGATTAGATAGATTAGATAGATTAGATAGATTAGATAGATTAGATAGATTAGATAGATTACATAGATTAGATAGATTAGATAAATTATATAGATTAGATAGATTAGATAGATTAGATAGATTAGATAGATTAGATAGATTAGATAGATTAGACAGATTAGATAGATTAGATAGATTAGATAGATTAGATAGATTAGATAGATTAGATAGATTAGATAGATTAGATAGATTAGATAGATTAGATAGATTAGATAGATTAGATAGATTAGATAGATTAGATAGATTAGATAGATTAGATAGATTAGATAGATTAGATAGATTAGATAGATTAGATAGATTAGATAGATTAGATAGATTAGATAGATTAGATAGATTAGATAGATTAGATAGATTAGATAGATTAGATAGATTAGATAGATTAGATAGATTAAATAGATTAGATAGATTAGATAGATTAGATAGATTAGATAGATTAGATAGATTAGATAGATTAGATAGATTAGATAGATTAGATAGATTAGATAGATTAGATAGATTAGATAGATTAGATAGATTAGATAGATTAGATAGATTAAGTAATAAATAAAGTAAAATAAAAACATTCGATTTCACGCTTTTTTGAATGATTTAGTGTTTGAATAGCGTCTAAGTTTGAATGGTAGTCCGAGATCTGGCACAATGACATACTGATCCGTAACCGTACCACATGAATTACTTCTCGCACTCATTATAAAACCCAGTATGAGCTTATAAGTACTTTTATGAGTGAGCTTGGTATTTTAATATTTGCCTCTCATTGGTGATATATGATTTTAGCGAACCAAACCATTATCCACCCCAGGTTTTTCGAATCACACAAAACAAATTTTTTGTATATAATTTAAAAATATTCGTATTTTACATTTCAAAATCTGAGTAAACGAACATGTTCTTTTATAATTTAATCAAATCTGTACTTTATAAATATTTGAGTATTTTTAAAATGACGTATAGATTAAAGTGAAATATAATTAGATTTCACTTATATCATAAATACATTCTGGCAATCAGCCAATCGAAGAGTAAAAAATGCAATAATTCAATATTGGAACCAAAAACAATTTTATGTATTCGGTTTTCGATAAAATATTTTTAACTGAATTAAAACTTTTTATTTTGCATACGTAATATACTCGTAGGTATGTAATACCTGAATTTCCCAGAAAACGTGCCTTATAAATTTATACAAATACAAATGTATCAATTTCAAATCAATCTTGTAAATTTTATTTATTTTAATTCTAATTCATTAGATACACAATATCTAATATTTTATGTCAAATTAATAATCAATATGCTCATCCTGTAACGTATAACTTGTTACAGCTTATTAATCCAGTTCAGTGAGCAATTTGCTTTTTCTTGAATTTACGGTGGATGTATACGACAATTTTGTTATACACACACGTTTAAATTTTCTTTTCATTCTTAATTTAATTATGTAAAATGATGGAGTTGGAGTTAGATATGCGCTTTAATATTTAAAGATGATATAATGTAAATGGATTATAGGTTAAACTGTTTTTGATATAACAGAAACTTTGATTTTTCCTAATCTTTTCAGATGGCAATTCAATTGTTTCACGTTAAATTACGTTTTCTACTTCTCGGCCAAAAGGTGTACTACATTTAATAGCATACTACAAACTGTCAGCCTATAAAGATGTATTTTAAACCCTATGGACAAAAGCCGCTGTGTTACTATCACTTTGCAAGTCTATTTTCCAAATTTAATAAAACCAAAATGAAAAACAAATTCTTATATGTTAAAACGAATTTTCAATGAATACTCGATAGCAACATAAAAACATATCGTTGTTGTATTTGACGTATTTATGAACAAAATTTATTCACGAAAACTACTTCTCAAGACACAATAAAAACTATTTATTTTATCTAAGAGATGGAGCGCACTAGACCTATTTGTCATTCAAATTGTATCAATCGTAATTTTTTAATTTTTTATGTTTTATTTAATCTTTTGGAGGGCCGTGCACCAACAATAAGCGTAAAACAAAAATGAAAATTTATTTCGATGTACCTAATGGTTTGGTTACTCTATGAAATATGAAGTTTGTCTGATATTTGTTGCTGATGTTTTTCATTGCAGTCACAATGAAAAATGTTTATAAAATAATCTCGTAGTAATATGAGTGCATCAACTAAAAACGGACCCCATTGAGCTGTAATTAACGGTATACTTTAAACTTTTATTATTTCAGACAAAAATGCACAAAACTATAAGTCAGCCAAATCTCCAAAGTCAGATCTAAAGAAGATGGTTGTATCCCCTACGATTGAAAAAATGTTTTGCTCATATACCGCGATAGATTACACTCCGATTCACTTAATTATGACCACCTATTATATTGGTTTAAAATGTCAAATACTTTCATAATTGTGAAACAAGAACTTTATAATGCATTTGAGGGTGCATTGCCGCACATTGAAATAACGGTACAACAGATAAAAACATTAAAACCGTTATTTGTATTTTAAAAATACTGTTTTACAAATTTAGTAATGTAGTCAAAAAACATGCATTTTTTATGGGTCACTTGATTACGTCCAGTAATCGGCCGGTTGGGTTCACTTTCCTCGCCCCACAAATTTTCCATGATATTCAATTCGAGTGAATTCTGGGGTCATGGCAGAAATGACACACCTTCGTCTCTTATCCAGCTTGCAATAATTCTTGCTGTATAAAAATCTCTTTAAATTTGGGAAGAGACTCTTCCATGATAGCTTTGTATGAAAGTTCAGTCATTTTTTTACCAAGAAAAACCAATTTGTTCCGTAATACGAAATCGCTCTCCAAACTATTATGTTACTTTGTCTACTATGGTTTCTGTTCAAAAATTTTCCTTAGATCATGACAATAAAAATGAAGTCCATCAGGACCATCCAAATTAAATTTCTTTTCGTTCGAAAACGCAACTCGGTACCATTCTTGCTTCCATCTCATGTGATTTTTGGCAAATTCCAATCGGTTTGCTTTGCGAAAAGCATTCAAAGGAGGCGTTTTTTTGAAGTTTTTTTTAATTTAAAAACATTCGTATTGTTAATCACATATGACGAACCGTTGATATGCTGGCTTTGACTCCAGATGTTGCCTTCATTTTTGCCGCTTTTTTTGAATTTGAAGTAAGTCGAATAATCGCCCGTTTATCTGTGGTCGTTGTGACCTCTGCAATACGTCCTTTTCTATTTTTCCATAATTTTCAATAATATTGTTGAAAGATCCAATAACAGATTTTCTCTTAACAATAAGTTTAATGAGAAATAAACCACAGGCGCCAACTACCCACCATTGGTCGTAATCAAGTGACGCATTGAAAATGCATGCTTTTTTACTAGATTACTAGATGTGTAAAAAATACAGATAACGGTTTACTGTTGGTATCCGTTTTACCGTTATTTCAATGAGGAATGTACCCTCAAATGCATGTACAGGGTGAACCATCTGTTAGTCTTTTTTCATTTGTAAATAAAAAAAACACACTTACCGTTCAAATAACTCCACAAAAAATAATCAAGTGGTGTTAAATTCGGGTTTCTTAGTGGCCAAGGAACTTCAAATTTCATGAAATTATGCCATCAGCAAATTTTCTTTACAATAAATGGATTGCTCGACTTGCATGGCAAGTCGCTCCGTCTTGTTAAAACCAAAGGTTATTGACACGCTTTTATTCAATTTGGACCACAAAAAACCAGTTAACATATTTTGATGACGTTACCCATTCACTGTAAGGGCATTTTCCTGTTCGTTTTCAAAAACGGCCCAATGATGTCAAAAGCCCATAAACCACACCAAACAATGACTCTTGGAGGATGAACTTCGTGAATAACTTGAGGATTCTCCGCTCCAAAAAATTCGACAATTTTGCTTATTGACGTACCTAGTAAAATGAAAATGAGCTTCACAGCTAGAGATTTTGAAGCATCCAATTAACAAAACGACGACGGTTTATATGATCTGGTTGCTTCAATTTTTGAGTTAGTTGAATTTTGTAGAAGATCAACATGCAAGATGCGTCGTAATTTTGTTCGTGAAATGTTTAGTTCTTGTGAACGATGCCTGGTGGATGTGCTTGGTTCATTACGCACACTTTCACTAACTGCTGCCACAGAAGCAGGAGTACGATCTGGATGAATGTGTTGATACGGTCTACGATGTCCCACTGAACCAGTTTCTTCAAAACAACCAATAATTTTGCCAATTGCACGCTCAGTTGGACGTCCAACCAAAAATGGCATATTTTTGACTTTTCATATGTCAAAGAATTTTTTAGAACAAATACCATTAAGTTCTAAAATTTATCGATTAAAAAAAGGACTAACAGATGACCGATCCCGTATAAAGTAATATTCTCGTTTCACAAATATTGAATTTATTGATTGACATTTGAAATCAATATAATAGGTGGCCGTAATAAAATGAAACGGAGTGTACATAATATTTGCTGGTTTCATTAAATTTTTTAAAACATTTCTCCTGTTTCTGTTTTTACAATTTCGGTGTAAACTGGAAGTCTGCTAAATTTCACAAATTATGATGTTCGGAAGCAATACTTTCTAAGCAATCAAAATGATATTAAACAAATGAATGTTTCCAAATAGTTGTTTGACTGTTTGGGTAATAGGGATTTGGCCGCCTCAAGGATATTTGTTCAAATTTTTCGGTTTGCAACAAGAGGATGAGAGATACGGTAACTGATTGAGTTTAGATATTTTTCTTCGCTGGTTGAATTGAAGGTCAATCTGAATCGCTTTGAATTATAATGACCGGAAGATTTATTTCAGGAAAACAGTGTAGCAACACTATTTGGCCGATAGTATCACCTGTCCATACTCTTGATATAATTTTAAAGGCCGCTTAAAGTTTCTCTTCGTTGGACACCTTGAAATTTGAGTCATCAGTAACCTGCACATAGAGATATTGTCACAAGCCTGGTTTTAATTTTTAAAGAGACTGTAAATAGGGAGGTACGTTCTTTCGTAATATTTCTTAACATAATCATTTAAATGGATATAGCAAACTTACAATGTCGCATGGAATTTGGTAATTTCTGAACCAATTTTGCGCAAATTCAGTTTTATGGTGGTATTATTAGTTCAGCTTAATTGCACATAGTGAATTCCACCCCTAATTTTAAATGTAGACGACTATACGTAAAGGAGAATGTCCATTTGAGACGCAGAATAAACGCAGGCACTTTAGTTTGAAGGTTTATCGATGCCGTTTATGTATTTAAAATGATATCACTCAAATGTTCACCTGTTCATCTGTAAATTCATGACGCTGGATTTACAGACGTCAATCCGATTTTCAAAATTATTGATGACATTTTCCTGTAGGGACGTTTCTATGACATTTATCTCGGCAATGTTGTTGTTTTTTAGGTCTTGGATGGTCGCTGGACTATTAACGTGTACTTTGCTTTTCAAAATCCTCATAAAAAGTAATCTAATGGCGTTAAATCGCATGATCTTGCAGGTCAATTCACATTTCCGCGACGCGATATTAAGCGATTTTCGAAGAACCTTTGCAATTCGTCGATATTCTCACGCATAGTATGTACTATATATGGCATATTGCATCGACTTGCCGAAAATAATCATCACCCAAATCGATTGATCACTCGTTATCGAAAAATAAGGTTCGATGATGCTTGTTGATCATAAAGCACGCCAAACAGTCACGTTTTGAGGATGCAAGGCTGCTCTTGATATTCACATGGATTCTCGTTAGCCTAAATGCGACAATTAAGCCTATTTACCGTCCCATTCAACGTGAAATGCGCCTTATCGTTGAAGTTGTTTTTTGATGAAAATTGGTCATCAATGGCAAGGTGCTCTAAGAGCCAATCGGCGAACACACGACGTTTATGATGATCAATTAGCTTAATCACTTGTTTTAATTGGATCTTGTATGCGTGTGAATTCAAGTCGAGTGAGTGATTGACGCGTTGTTTGGACTATTTCCCACACATTGCCTCACTCATCGATACTATTTGGTGTGTGACAATTCTTTATATGGAGCGAAGTATAAATCATCCAAATTGTGCATGCTACTTTTTTGTATTGCGCCATAATCGTCGGGCATACATTTCTATTTATACATTTCTATGGAGTGTTTTACTCTAATTAAAAAATCGTTTCAAATTCAAATGATTTCACCCTGCCATTAGGGAATACCATCCGATAAAACATAGCGCAGCGACTCTGCGACTTTCTCTTTCTCTCTCTCTCTCTCTCTCTCTCTCTCTCTCTCTCTCTTATATTATAAATCAAGTCAGTTAAAAGCTAACGCTTCCTTTGGAAACAACCTTCCAAAAAATGAGATTCATATCAGCGATGTTTCCTGACTTGTGAGAGAGGATGAATGAGCCAAAAATAATCTCTATATGGTGCTAGAATCGACGTATGGTAAAATTACCGAACATCGCACACTCTCAACACCTACAACGCCATAACACCAGCAAATCGTTTGAGCGTTGTTCAGTTTATACAGGGTGGGCCATAAGTCGAATAATAATAAAATAATATCTGTTAGATGCCTGCCATCAGCCTCTTCGCAAGCTACTGCTCTTTGCTGTACCTGGTCCATAACTGAAGCCAAAATTGGTTGATCAATCGCAATAATTTCATTTATTATGTTGTCTTGTAGTTGTCGCAGTCCTTGTGGTTTATTTGCGTATACACGATCTTTCAAAAATCCCTACAAAAAGAAATCTGGTCGTGTTAAGTCGGGTGATCGTGATGGCCAATTAAAATTTCCAAACCGTGAAACGATACGGTTACCAAAAACCGTTCGCAGTAAATTCATTGTTTCCCTTGCAGTATGGGACGTAGCTCCGTCTTGTTGAAACCACATTCCTTGAGTATTATCGAGTTCAGGAAACAACAAATTTTCTAACATAGTCCTGTAACGCTTACTATTTACAGTCAATGCATTGCCAAACTGTGACTCTAAGTGGCTGAAACGGACGCTGTTGAATCACCCTTGGGTTATCTGGGTGCCCCAGATTCTAAAATTTTGCTTATTAACATAACCACTTAAATGGAAATGCGCTTCATCGGTCAGTATAATTTTTTTCATAAAATCAGGATCAACCGTTAATAATTTGGTCAATTTTGTACAAAATTTTAAGCGGGTTGCATAGTCTTGCCGCAAAATTTCATGTGCCATTTATTTCTTGTACGGGAACAGCAATACATTTTTTTTTCATTATGCCACGCAGTGAAGTTCTGGACATTTGAAGCTGAGTGGTACGTTTACGAGTCGATGTTTCAGGGTTCTCATTTAAGCTCTCCCGAACTCGTTCGATATTATCTTGGCTTCGTGCTTCAAGCGGTCTTCCACTCCGACATAAGTCCCGATGACTGAAAACGAGCGACTAGAATGCGTACTTGATTTCGTGATGCTGTATTTCTGGCATTAAAAAAATTTCGAAATTTTCTTTGGTTTTGAATTATTGTATATGGTTTTCCAACAGGAATGATATGACTTTTAAGTGACGTTTCGGCCATTTGTAATATGTCATGATCTGTCATTTTTTGTTTCATTGTATTCAGTAATGTTTACAATTTCGTCATGGTGAGATGTACGCAAGAACAACGTTTACAAATTATTCAGTTTTATTATCAAAATAATCGTTCTCCAATTGCAACTTTTCGTGTGCTTTTGCCATTTTATAGTCGTAATAATCGTCCAAGTGTGCTCGCTATTCGTCAAATTGTTGAAAATTTTGAGCGTACATTTGTCAATGTACAATTTTCTTTACATAATGTCGAAGTGCCAGACAAAGATTCGCTCGAAGTAATGCAAATATTGCTGCCGTTCAGGCAAGTGTTGCTGAAGACCGCAATTTGTCGATTCCAAAACTTTCTCAAGAATTGGGACAGTCTCAAACCACAACCTGGCGGATTTTGAGAAAGGATTTGGGTTTGCATCCATATAAAATTGTTCTCACTCAAGAACTGAAGCCATTGGACTACCGTAAACGTCGTGAATTTGCTTTTTTTGCTTTGGAACAACTTGAAAACGATGACGATTTATTTAAGAAAATCATCTTCCTCGATGAGGCTCACTTTCATCTGAGTGGTGCAGTAAATAAACAAAACTGTCGATTCTGGTGCGAAGAAAATTCACAAGTTATTCATGAAAAACCATTACATTCACCTAAATTGCTAGTTTGGTGTGGTTTTTGGTTTGGTGGAATCATCGGTCCGTATTTTTTCGAGATGAAGCTGGTAACACCATTACTATCAATGGAGATCGGTATAGATCGATGATAACCAACTTTTTATGACCGAAATTGGAAGAAGTTGATCTTGACAACATTTGGTTCTAACAAGACGGGGCTACGTGCCACACAGCAAGTGTAACAATTGAATTATTACGAGAAAAGTTTGGAGATTCGATTATTTCAAGAAATTGTGATATTGAGTGGCCTCCAAAAAGTTGTGATTTAACACCATTTGACTAGCAATAAACCAAACTCTCTTCAAGATTTACAAGTCAATATAGAACGTGCTATTCATGACATACGACTTTATTTAGTGGAAAAAGTGTTCGAAAATTGCGTTCGTCGAATTCGTTCCTGCAGAAGAAGTCGTGGAGGCCATTTGAATGACATTTTATTCAGAACTTAATTGTATCGATTGTACTTCACATTAAATAAAAAACATTTTCATTTCATTAACAATTAGTGTGTTTTTTTTAAGAAATCATTTCACTCTTATTGGAAAACCCTATATTTTGACTAGCAAAATAAAGCTCAAAAATTTTTGCTCGTTCCTCAATCGTAAACATGGCCACTGAATCTCATAAACGTTGTTTCTAATACTGAAAAATAAAAAGGGGAAAAAATATACAAAATAAAAAAATTATATCAAAAATACAATGATCAGTGTCGTTTGGCCCACCCTGTATGATAAAAAAAATTAAAAATTAATTAATTATAAACAGACTAGATTGTGTTAAAATCTTTAAATTTAGAACCATAAAATTTCATATTGTTCCGAGAGTGGTCTCGACGTAGTTAACCATGTACCAGGTAAAAAGGTCTGCACAGAATACTGTAAATTACTGTATTTCAAGAATGGGGTAAAACAAAATCTGAAATACTATTAAATTTGTTTATTCGCAAGTTGATTGCCGCTTTCCTGACGGTTGATCCCATTTCATGGACAGTTGAGGCGTAAAATTACATGCATGTGATACTGGCCCGAAAAACACCTTTTCAATATTGGTGCGTTTCTTTGCTAATTTCAATACCACCCCGAAAAAGTATCATAAGTGTATGGAAAGCGCATTTCTAATCCCGAAATAATTTTTTCATCTATGTATCTATGAAATTTGTAATAATTAGGGGGGATATCTCCTGGATTCCAGTAATTTAATTTTTAATTTAACCGATTTTGCATATAAATTGGAAAAGTTCAATGCAAACATATTAACACATGGATAAAGTTACGTCTCTAATATTAAATAGTTGGAATTGGACAATGGCGTTTATTTTGGACATAAAGGATGCTAACTTAGGCCGAAATTTCCGGTGGATGTTTATATGGTTTTTGTAAACGTGCTGATATGTAATCGCTATATGCAACTAATACGTTTTTCTGCTGATGGCATTAACAATTTAGCAACTTTTCGGGATAATTTTATCTTTCTCTTATTAATTAATACAAATTTTGTAGATACATAGATGAAAAAATTATTTCGGGATTAGATATGCGTTTTCCTTACAATTATGATATTTTTTCGGGATGGTTTTGAAAATAGCAAAGAAACACACCAAAATTGAAAAGGCGTTTTCGAGTTGGTTCGTGGTTCTACTATACCATATAAAAATTTTGCGGGGAATTGTACCTCCATTGGACCTCTTGATTGTACATTTGCGCTCATGGATAGTGTGATGACCATTGCACCATTTATGAGACCATGATTTGTGTCAGGATCCAAATTGTTCCAATATAAACCAGTAAAGCTTCTCTCGAATGCATAAATTAATTTAAATTTTATAAAGAGTGCGCAATGGTAAAGTGACTTTCTTATTTTTCCATTTATACTATGATTTCCACTTATAAACTGAATAGTAGGATTTTGTTTGTATTTTCACTGGCTTACCAAGTTATGGAGCCCGGCTGTCCGTGATAATTTGATACATGGCATTATGAAGTAAACTTATGGTGTGTGCAAAAGTTGAGCTCTGTAGGTCATGGGAAACCTACCTAAAAACGCTTAAAGTCCGTCTGTGACAAATAGCACAACATCAAGTTAAATGAAAGGAGGTAAAACAAATTAAAGACTTCCCGATTTTGTAGGTCTGCGATTAATAAATAGAGCTGATGTTAAAGACGGTTATAGGAGTTTAAAACAATCAATCGTTATGCTTGATTCTTAAGGCGAAAGAATCTGGCTACTAGTTCATCTATTCCGAATGTGTTTCGCTAAATTCGCTCCTATACCAGAGGGTTGTACATACGACGTAAACAAAACATTGACGCAGGTCAAACCCACACATTATACCAAAATAACATTTCTGAGAAACATCTACGTCACAATCAACATTATTCCACAGATGTCTTAATAATGGTGTCAAAATTGACAATAGCATATAAAACAATTTCTACCGACTAGACACTAGAAAAAAAAAATCGAAACCAAAATCCATAAATTTTGTCGTACGCAAACATTTTGATTAGTTGTTTGAATGTCAACCTCGTGCTCGTGTTGGCCTTAATCCTTTACAATAATGTCTATGGGATGGAACATAATTTATATAAGATACATATCTGTGTAATCAAATCAATCATTCAGGCGAAATTATTTTTTTTTTGTTGAGTCGTACGTATGATAAATTGGTTAGCAATAAATTTTCGCATAAAAATAATTTGGTGTCAAGCTTTATCAAAAATACCTAAGCGAAATTAATGGATTTGTTCCATGTGAAAATTTCTTGGAACTAATGTTCATGTTTTATTGTTTTATGCTTAATAGAATGTATCGTTGGGTAAACCGATACCAATCAAAGCACCAAGAAAGTGAAAGGCATACATATTACGACCGATACTACTCGTATACTCGTACTACGTACCATTTATTAATTTTTTGGGAAAATTTATTTCCTTTCATTTTCATTCTGTTATGTACATAAAAATATTGTGAAGACATAAGACATAAAATACCACAACCATATTCTAAACACTAAGACACGCCTGCAAACGAACTGCTTTTCACATTAATGGTGTTTTTGGTTTCGTTTAGTTTTTAGATGCTCCTCGCTATTAAACAGCAAAAATATAATGATAAATATATTGTCATGTACAGAATATCAATGATAGATATCTTTGGATAAACAAGCAGATAAAATATTTATTTTTATGACAAGTTAACACTGAGACAATAAAATAATGGTTTTTCAAAAAAACTTCTCATCCCACCTAGCAAGGGACACGTGGCATATCCATACATAATATACTTGAGAATTTATCGACCCCAAATTGATGGAATAATCAGAATACCATAAAAATCATTTTTATAGCAACAACACCAATCAAGAAACTATTAATTATTGCCACCCCAACCATATACGATGAAAAACATTTTCCATGGTATAGAAGAAATTCCGTTCCATGTACGCAATCATAATATATTCAACATTAATGTTTGTACAAGCGATGTGGTAACATGCGACGCATAATTTAAAATCGTTTCTATAAGACATTACAGTATGAAAATGTATATCCTAATGTAGTGCTTGCTAAACGGCAATTCCTCAACAAGAAAATTGTTAAACTATCTAAAGGGTGATTTTTTTGTGGTTAGGATTTTCATGCATTAGTATTTGACAGATCACGCGGGATTTCAGACAAGGTGTCAAAGAGAAAGATGCTCAGTATGCTTTGACATTTCATAATGAATAGACTTACTAACGAGCAACGCTTGCAAATAATTGAATTATATTACAAAAATCAGTGTTCGGTTCGAAAAGTGTTTCGCGATTTACGTCCGATTTATGGTCTACATAATCGACCAAGTGAGCAAACAATTAATGCGATTGTGACCAAGTTTCGCACTCAGTTTACTTTATTGGACATTAAACCAACCACACGAATGCGTACAGTGCGTACAGAAGAGAATATTGCGTCTGTTTCTGAGAGTGTTGCTGAAGACCGTGAAATGTCGATTCGTCGCCGTTCGCAGCAATTGGGTTTGTGTTATTCGACGACATGGAAGATTTTACGCAAAGATCTTGGTGTAAAACCGTATAAAATACAGCTCCTGCAAGAACTGAAGCCGAACGATCTGCCACAACGTCGAATTTTCAGTGAATGGGCCCTAGAAAAGTTGGCAGAAAATCCGCTTTTTTATCGAAAAATTTTGTTCAGCGATGAGGCTCATTTCTGGTTGAATGGCTACGTAAATAAGCAAAATTGCCGCATTTGGAGTGAAGAGCAACCAGAAGCCGTTCAAGAACTGCCCATGCATCCCGAAAAATGCACTGTTTGGTGTGGTTTGTACGCTGGTGGAATCATTGGACCGTATTTTTTCAAAGATGCTGTTGGACGCAACGTTACGGTGAATGGCGATCGCTATCGTTCGATGCTAACAAACTTTTTGTTGCCAAAAATGGAAGAACTGAACTTAGTTGACATGTGGTTTCAACAAGATGGCGCTACATGCCACACAGCTCGCGATTCTATGGCCATTTTGAGGGAAAACTTCGGAGAACAATTCATCTCAAGAAATGGCCCGGTAAGTTGGGCACCAAGATCATGCGATTTGACGCCTTTAGACTATTTTTTGTGGGGCTACGTCAAGTCTAAAGTCTACAGAAATAAGCCAGCAACTATTCCAGTTTTGGAAGACAACATTTCCGAAGAAATTCGGGCTATTCCGGCCGAAATGCTCGAAAAAGTTGCCCAAAATTAGACTTTCCGAATGGACCACCTAAGACGCAGCCGCGGTCAACATTTAAATGAAATTATCTTCAAAAAGTAAATGTCATGGACCAATCTAACGTTTCAAATAAAGAACCGATGAGATTTTGCAAATTTTATGCGTTTTTTTTTAAAAAAAAGTTCTCAAGCTCTTAAAAAATCACCCGTTATAATTGACTGGTATAATGGCGCTAGTATTATTTGGCTTTGGATTATTGTTTTGTACATTGTTGTGGTATCTCCGGCTAATGGAAAATTAATTAGGGTGAAAATTATTTCACATAAAAAATTGTTTACTCTAATGCACTTAGAGAAATGGTATTCTAATATTAGGAGTTTTACTTTCTCAAAAAACACCAATTGGGAATTTCCGAGCTGTTTACTTCATGTTGAAGTCGAAAATGATTTGCCTACTTAGGGGGCCTCATTTTAATTTGATTTGAGAAAGTTATGGTCATAACTGTGTTTCGAAAAAATTTGACAATGTTGATAAAATTTATACAGTCACTCACAAAAATTTGCGTACACCCTGTTACATTTCTTTTTTTTTCATTTTAACTATCATTATCTTTACTAAAACTGAGTAAAATTTTTAGGCGTCAATTAGGTTTTGTCGACTTTTCAAATTTTGAATGTGTTTTAACAAAATGCCTTTCATAAAACGAAATACGTTTGTAGAATTACGAGATGTGATAGTAAAATTATTTAAAGAAGGCATATCATACAGGGAAATTGGGGCAAAGGTTTTTTAATAATTTCAAGGAACGTGGAAATACAGCACGGAAACTAGCCGTCCTCGGAAGATAAATTGTCGTGCCGAAAGGACAATTGTAAGGATGGTAAAAACCAATCCAGCCAAAAGTGCCTTTAAAATAGTTGATGTACTGAAAGAATCCTCAGGGATTACTATCTGTAAATAAGAAAAAGAGGAAACAATTTGCAAAATTGTACCGAGACAAAGATATAGGATTTTGGCAAACTGTTTTTTTGCCATTTTTTCAGATGAACATCGGAAAATGTGGAGGAAGCCTAATACGGCGTTTGACTGAAAAACTGTAAAACCAACAATTAAACATTGAGGCGGGTCCGTCATGGTTTCGGGCTGTATGGCTGCAAATGGTGTTGGAAATTTAGAGTTTATCGCCGGAAACATTACTGCTGAGATATGTTTAGATATCTAAAAAAAATATCCCGACTAGCGTCGAAAAATTGGGTCTTCCTTTTGCGTGGTACTTCCAGCAGGACAATGATCCAAAACATACGGCGAGAATATTGAAGGAAAGTCTGCTCTATAGGGTCTCTAAACAACTAATTCATCCACCTTAATCACCGGATTTGAACCCGATAGAACATTTCTGGGAAGAACTAGGTAGAGTCTACAAGCATAGGGGCACTACAAAAGAACAATTAAAACTGACTTTAAAAGAGGAATGGAATAAAATGGGTTATGCCACCACCATGAATTTAGTGATTTCTATCTATGCCTTCGAGGATGGGAGCTGTGCTGGAAGCCAAAGGAGGTTCAACAAAGTACTGATTTTTTTTTATCTCAAACATGTGTTAATTATTAAATGTAGAAAAATCTTAAGTAAATATTGTAAATATTATTTATTATTTATGCCTAAGTAAACACAAGATGCAGAATCCGTTAATTATTTCTTGATCTTAATATGACATCCGTTCGATGTTTAGGGTGTACGTAAATTTTTGTGAGTGACTGTATATTTTACTTTTTGTTTTCTTTCTTGTTTTGAGAATTGTTTGCTTTAAAAGTATTCTGAAATTTTGCACTTATTAATCAAGTTTATACTTCATTTTCCAGATTTAAGAATTACATCGTAGTGAGATTTCAAAATATTTAGAAGTTTGGTTTCAAAATAATTAAACTTTGAATTCTTTAAATTATAAAAATTCGATCGTCTCATCAGGTTCGATGCATAACAAGTATTTAGACCTTCTGACAGAACAACGAAAAAGTTAATTTAGAAATCTCAAGTTCGAGGTTACAAAGAGGGTAGCAAAACGTAATAATTCGCTAAAGCATTGTGATTATAATTTGAATGTAATCCTCTATTTTCTTTACTATTCTTAGAAAGCAATTGATGAATATCCAATAATTCCAAGTTTCAGTAATCTCATCTCGATGTAAAAAAATATCTGGCCATCATAAGCCAAAATTTCGATTTAAGAATTGCTCGCTTTCAAAATTATCTGCAATCGTGCACTCTCTCATACCAAGCTTACAAAAGATTGGCCAACTGCTGTGGTAGCGGGTTTTACCACCGATTTTTCGGATTAAATATTTTTGTTTAATTAATGTTGGCTGTAGGGTATTAAAGAAAATGCGAAGGCATTAGGCTTGAAGAATTCTTGACTGGAGAGCAGTCAATCCAGAATTGAAGTTTAGAGTGTATAATGCCATGATTTATCACTTTCTGAAGTTTTTGTAGTAGAATTCTTGTAACTTGGAAATTTTCCTGATCGCAGCATCATGTAATTTGGAATATTATGAATGTGAGTTCTCCAATTTAAGTTCGCATGTGTATAGCTAAACCTAGATTCTTAATATCAAAGACTTGTTCTAGTTTCAAACATTTTGTGGCACAAGAGTAGTTTAGTAGATTCGCAAAATAGCAAAGATCACAGTTTATAGCACTTAAAATGTATTTCTGGCAGTTCGGAGAATGATAAACAATCCCAGGATCATACTGTTTGCAGTTAACTTGAAGTTGATTAGTTTGGTCTTATCGCTAACATAACTTTTATTTTTAGCAAACCATTGTCTCAACACTAAACCTTAGGGCTTACTGAGATTAGTTCTAGTTAAGTAAGATTTAAGCCAGTTGCAACTGTTTCTTCTTAACCCAGTAATGTAAACCTTATGGAGAAGAGTATTGTTATCAACCATGTCAAAAGCTTTTGTCATATCGGCAAATAGTATATTCACTACCACTACCGGCACCTTAACTTCTAAATCCGAATTGGAAATAGGGGTAGGATTCTTCATAAATTTTTCAGGTATAGTTTTAATTTTTTAAAGGTTGGATTAGGTAATGAACATCTGAAAATAGAAAATTTAACGAACTTTTGTTCAGCGAGCACCCGGAGAAAACGATTTGTTTTTAGATATATCCCTCGGCATGCAGATTATACACGCTAAACATTTCATGACGATCGGTTTAACGGCTAAAGTGCTCACTAAACACAAACAGACATGATAAAGTTCTGTTTTAGTAACGTATATACTCGTAAACTTACCGAACTTATTTTACCCCGCGTATGTTTATCTTTTAAAAACTCGGGTTTTCTCCTGCTTTTTTCGTATTTCAGTGAGAGTTTTCATTAAACGAAATCATATCAGTTTTGCAGTGATTTTGTGACATGGAGAGTATAATAAACAACCAATAATTTGATACTAGCACCGACACGGTGGATTTGTCTACTAAAATGTCAATACTAAAATGGTTTGCCTTGCCAGCTCTATAGTTGTAATTATGGGACGAGAATTTATCCCTTACTGAGTGGCGACTGTAAGTTAAAAGCTCTAAGCGGTCAAGATAAGGAGGCAAGTTGTAAATGCCCACCCATGTACACCGGTGCAGCATGCGCCGAAATCTACGTTCTACAGCATCAATTCTTCGTAAGTGCACTTCATGGTATGGGAACAAACGTGACTCGAGCAAAGACTGAACAAATGTCATATAAAGAGCGCTCGTAACATAGGGGCGTCAAGAATTCTTTAAACCAGCGTTTTACAAAGCCAAACGAAGCGTTTGCTCTGTTGAAAATACTACCGATGTTGGCTCTAAGGTTTAGTTCGCGGTCACAAATTACAGAGTATGTATCGTTTTCTAGAGTATGTATCCATTAATTATGCTCAGATCAAGATTATTTTTAGCACACCAAGTTATGAAGTTATTAAGTTTATTCTGCAAATTTGTCGGCGAATTTTTGTACCGTCTGCATAACAAGTTGTTAATCACGAAATTGACGTCATTGATGGATAAGAAGAAAAAATAGACCAAAGTGACTGCCCTGCGGTACCCTGGAAGTAGTTATAAAAGGAGCAGCTATTGATGACCATTCCTTCAGATAAGAGTCCACCCCGTTTCCATCCACCCTCCATACCATTCAAGGTACGAGATGCAAACTCGGTTAAATTGGTTGTCGTAGATCGTCCTCTAAGAAAGCCATGCTGATTGTCTGAAAACAATGTTTTACATTGAAAGTATAAAGAATCGTGTACAATTCTTGCAAATACCTTAGGGATACAGGATAGTTTCGAACATGGCAAATAATTAGAGACGTCCAATTTACATCCCTTCTTATGAATCGGAACTATAACGAGTTTAGTTAACGTTTTGGGACCGCCAGAACAATGACCAGTCATCTTCACCTTAGAATCATATTCATCTGATTTCTTCTTAGAGTCTATGAATTGCCAAAAACGTTTTAGGCCAGCGATTATTTCCGAGTGCATTATACCACAAACGTTCAGATAATTTAAGTAATGCTAGTCCAATCTCGTCTTTAAGAGTTTTTTCCAGTTTTTATTTCGTTGATTACACAGTGAACACACTTCCCTATTGTCCCACGGAGGAACTGCCAGTTATTATTTCTTAGTACAGCATAAGGAACGGAGACTGTAAAGATAACGGAATAAAAATTGTGTGTTTTAGTTTCCAAGTTATAATTATTGTCAAGAATGGTTTTAAAATCGGCGTTACGAAGATTAAAACTAGGTGAAGTTCCACAGTTAAATTTAACTCTAAATTGTGCGCTGCAAAATGTTATTAAAATAGGTGGATGATCTGTAAGCTGTACTGAGAACCAAATTTGTTTCCCAAACTCAGCAATAGAATAAGGCAAGCTGCCTGTTTAGATTGTTCTTGACGTTACTGATCTGGAGCAAACCAGAATTTGAAAAGTTATCAGTAACAAAAGTTTCTTTTGCAGATCGTGCATTTGCGGCAAAATAATGGGTATTATCTTCATATTGTGTCCATATCAGATCCGGGAGGTTAAAATCGCCAACGATAAAAAGGTCATCTATAATATCCATTCAACCCGTCCAAATAGCATCTCGGCGTCTTTCTCTGCAAAATAGTTGTTTATGAAGGTGATGACCTCCTCATTCAACGACAATCTCTGTTCTCCCAGCACAACTTTTAGCTTAGGAAACAAAAAAATTGATTGGGGCTAGATCTGGTGAGTAAGGAGGGTGGTCAAGCACTTCAAACCATAATTCATGGATTTTCGCCATGGCAACTGCTGAGGTGTGAGACGACGCGTCTTGAGTAAGATTTTTGTTTTCTGCAAATGCGGCCGTTTTTCGCAATATGCCTTCAGCTTGTCAAGTAAAGATACGTTGTATATGGACCCGTAGTGGTGTTTTCTTTCTGAAGATGATTAATTAAGATAATTCCATGACTGTCACAGAAAACAGTCGCCATCACTTTCCCAGCCAAAAGAACAGCCAATTCTCCCATTGCAGTCCAGTTTTGACTGTATTAATGATTCTGGACTGTAGTGGTCCATTCAAGTTTTATCAACAGTAAGCCAAAACTCTAATTTATTGCGAATAAACTGCGTCAACAAGAGCGATGGAATGGAAATTATTATTCGAGCACTTTTCTGATTCAAAACGAGCTAACGTGGCACACAACGCACGGACAGCTTTCTCATACCTACTACAGTATGATTCACTTTTCTTGCCTTTCTATTAAACTCGATCACCTGTTCGATTGAGAATTCGTTTAATTTCTTTGTTGGGATGCAAATTTCACAAAGTGCCTTCCATATTGCATTCCTATGTATTTTGTCAACTGAACGTTCGAAGTCCAGGAAGAATAGGTGTTCTGGTGAATTCCATTCGTTAGACTGCTCAATGATGATGCGTGTTGTCTTAATATGACATGATCGGTAAAACTTTGCCCTGGTCTGCAGCCAGATTGTTCCTTCCTTTATTTTGGGATGACTGTTGGTGAAATTATGTGTAGGATGATCATTGATATATCTTTATGGTTATGTTGAAGAGGGATGCCAATTTTTGCATTCTCTTGTTAGGAATCGTTATAGTCAAGCATCATATTGTTTCACGGTATCAGACCGGAATTCCACGCTTCTGTTATTACAATGTTACAGCTTTTGAACTTTCTGACCTGTCTCCTTTCCGCTCCATTGGTGGATGAGTGTTAACGATGGAAGTGTTCATTATTAACGCCAGTTTTTGATTCGAAGATTTGTGTATCGTTTGTGAACAGATGCATACCTTATTTTTAGGATGTTTGTGAATTTTATAGTTGCCTGTCGCATGCATTGATTTTTTTTAAGAGTGCGTATGTTTCGGGTTGCTGCGGCCACTCCTTGCCATTTTCTTGAATACTTGTACCGTATCATCGTATTGATGTTTCAGCTCTAACGTATTTTTTGTATATTTGCAACTTGAGTTCCAGAGTTTACGTCTGAATTTTTGGTACTCATCTGAGTGTGTTGTTAGTTGCCTCGATATAGGCTTCTTCGATTTGTTTTCGCTGTTGCTCTATACTAATGGCTGCTTCTTTATTTTTTTGAAGGCTGAGCTTGAGCGCTTCGCAAAATGTGTTTCTTGTGTTGGGTTTCTTGCGTTGGCATCTTTTAATATGTCCACTGGGCAATGAGTAACATCTTGCAATGTCATGAGAAATTTCTTATTGATTCTTTATCATGTGATGTCCATGTGTATTTGCGTATATTTTTGCGAGGAAATTTACTGACTCCTATGAAAAGTTGGTTTGTGACGAAGAAGTCGATGAGTGGTTCGCCATTATTTATTGTGCCCAGAGTCTAATGGTTGTTTGCCTAGGTTGGTTGCCAGGTCGGTGTTATCTGTTCCAATTCTCACATTGAAATTTCCTTCTTTTATTAACTTGTTCATTTTCTGTGTGTCTTTGTGATTGTGGCTGGTAGTTGTTTATAGAACTCATCTTTAGTTGTTTCATCTGCGTCTTTTGTTGGGACATATCACTGAATATTAGGTTGTGTTTCGTAATTTTGAATGAAATCTTGTTACGATTATTCTGCTGTTAACTGGTTTCTATTCCACTAGTGCTTTCTTTGCTTTAGCTGTTGTTAATATGCCCACATCTTATTCATCGCGCCAGAGTATATAATCAGGTAATTTACTTCACTTGAGTTTATCTCGCCACTGCTTTTCCATCTCAATTCACTGAGACCGATAATTTCGATTTTGTAACGTTTACAACAATTAGAGAAAGAATCTAATTGTGCTAGCGTTATTGCTTCTGTTAGAATTTTGATGTTCCAATTTATGATTCGTGTCCGTGTATACCATAGTCGAGGGTCGATATTTGTATACTGGCATACCGGGGAGGTAAGTTTCGTTCCATTGCATAATTTACTTTCTTTTATAATCTTCTCAAAAGGTGATCCCAATTTGTACTAACTCGGCCCCCATTTCAAGCTGGAACACTTTTGTGTAAAAGGACAAGAAAAAACAAACGTTGATTGATAGTTAATTGGTGAACGTCTCGGACAATGGATATCGCTTACATTAAAAAATCGCCACCTGTATTCTGGTTCAAGGTTAATCACAGTGATCGGAAAATTTTAGTCTGAAAAAATAGCAAAATTAATCAAAAAAACTCAATTTTCCTACAAGTTTTATAATAACCCAACTACGTTGCTCAAGGAACGGACGTTAAAATCAGAAATAAAGTACTCGTTTCGAAACAGTTCATGACAGATGGCACGTTTGGCACAGCGAATTACTTTTAAACCATAGCCGAATTTAGCCTCGTAAAGCGTCATGATAAGCGATTAAGGCCAGGAAAGTACATGGTAAACCAACATTTTTTTTGATATCGTTGCAGAACTATAAAGCCAGCAAAAAAAGTATAAAGTACTGGCCCACAGCATTAAGCACACAAATGCTCATCATCTTATAGTAGGGACCAGAAGCCTCCCTAGCTGATTTAATATTTGCTTCAGGTAGATTAGGTATCGGAATTATGTTCATATGTCACAATTTTAATGAAATTAACGGAGAAACACGCCCAAATTTTAAAGGCGTTTTTCGGGATGGTTTTCGGACCAGCTTCACATACGTTTTTTATGTTAATATTTTTTTATCGATAAATTATGTGCTTGGTTCCTATCCTGGGCTGGGATGTTGTACCATCACTATTTGCGACTTTCGACTTAGTTTATGTCTCATTTTTTACGAGTAAATTGGCAGCCTATATCATTTCCAAAATTACGCATTTTCTAATGCGTTCTCAGCTTGCTCGAGTAAAACATCATTCTATTTATTTTTTACGATTTCTAAGACTACTAGATTAGTCGACTCTAATTATAACCAAATAATTTTTTCGTGATACGTTTATCGAAATGTAGAAAAGAGAAAAAGCTCACAATTATATCAAGAGGCTGAAATCGCGATATAAAACACATAATTGGTTACGCGAAATAGAATGTTAATTGATTCTTGAAAATTGAGACGTAAACCAAGTTGAAAGTTGAAAAAAGTGATGGTACAACATCCCAGCTCTGGATTTCAAAAATAATTTTGGTTTAGTAACCATTGACCAAGATATTTCAATCTCACCAATTTGTTTTATAAAAATTGAATTTGATCTGCCAAAATATAGGTAAGCCCCAATTTACACTGGAAAACTATAAGATGACGAGACCTGGTCTGCAAAAAAGCAATAATCTAAATTGTCTACGAATTCTCTACATGTTCTACCAATTGTCTACTCCAAAATCAATTGTTTACACTATATTCGACACCAACATGTAGACAATACAGAAAAACGCGTGTGACAGCGTTTAAATTCAGCTGCGCAAAATTTCTCAGTGGTAAATGATGGTGCAGAGTCCCCCGTGCACAGTATCCAACTCGTCTTTGATTTGCGTAGGCGTAATGCCTTTCAAAAATTAATATTCAGTGACAGCTCGATACTCGATTTTTTCCATTTTAAAAAAACACTCACATCGGCTCGGTGAGTATCTTTCAACGCATGCCCAAACACGGTTCTCCCACTTTGTTGGTAAGTGTTGCCATGTTCTTGTTGAGGTCGGAAACTTTTCAGACTAAATTCGTTTAGCAACACAGAATATAAATATGTTTATCGTATAACACTTGCTGACTTTAACACGAATCAACTCAATATTGTCGGTATTCGGGATTATCAGTACTGAGCTGCCAAATTTAAAATGCACCGCAATAAAAGCGCGAGTTTGTTCTACTTGACACCGTTCGTCAAAGAGTAAATGTTCATACTCAGAAAAATACCCGATTCTGGATTATGCTGGCATGTCGATAGCTACCTATGTACTCTCGTAAAAAACCTTCTCCGTTGAGCAACCGAGCTACGCGCGTTACCACAATTTCTCCTCATAAAATTGTAGAATATGATTCTAAATATTTTGATTTGTCTCGCCCGGTGGCAGATATTCCGCCAAACAGATGATACGCCCTGCACAAAATAAAAAAAATACTTACAAATAGTGTTGTGTCCAACTCTATGCTCTCCCGTGGTTTTATCCAGCAAGAAAAGTAAATGTCAAAAAAACGTCGACTGTAGTATCCCATTGATAAAGCAGAGCACGAATTATAAGTGGCTTAGTCGTCACATAAATCGTAAAAATTAAGATCCAAACCAACGGTGTTGGATTATTTTTTAAATTTTCATTTTTTTAGTCAGAAGCTAAATCCTTCGAGAAAATGTGAGCAATGTGTATATAAAGCAAAAACTCATTAATACTTTATATAACACTTGCACTGCTAGTTTGGAATAATTTAAGGGCAGTGAATTTTGAAGAAAAAAAAATTGTTTAGTGGATTTTGTGTCAGTTGAATTTATATTTAAAGCTTAGTTTTAAATTCGAATTTTTCTCTTACCTCGGTATAGAGATTTAACATGTCCTAAATCAATCAATCATCTTACCTTTTAATTACAAAACTACCTAGTATCTATGTGCCATAACAAATTTATGGTACTCCATCTTACCGATTTATTTAGCAGTCTCTAAACTGTACCAAGACCTAATCTATTATTACGTTTTAATTTCCTTAAATAAAATAGAAAACATTCATTATATTTTAATCACGTTTCTGCCACCCATAAACCTTTCTTCAATTAATCTTTTACATTAGACAATAAAAACAACAATAAAATCTAAAATATAGCCACGTCTTAAGACATTTTTTTTAAAGTTAAACAAACAAACAAAAAGTTTTCTCGTGGTACAATCTCGCCTATACATCCATATCATGTGCTAGAAAAAAAAAAGTTTTATCCTCATTGGTTCAAACACAAAAGGATATTACGTATCCGGCAAGGACTTTGATTAATGCGATCATTCTTTTTAACGACATTCGACTGGGATAAATATGGCTTTGGGTGCTTTCGTATTAAAGCTCTATATAATTCGATATTGTAATGTGCGCACATAAAATGCAAGAAGCTTTCCGTATGCATAGGCATTTATGTCGCGTGTAAAATAAGTTACGGATAATAAACCAGGCCTAGAGAATATTAACTTAAATTTTAATCCCTATCTAACGTTATTGTTATTGCTGTGGGTTTATGTGGTGTAAAAAATATTGTGTATGTGAATTCCATAACATTCCACCCACCCACACACCAATTTTGTAAGAATATTCATAACCCTACATTATCTACTTAACACTAACAAGACTTCTTAAAATAATATTGTGTTTAATTAGCTTAATCGTAATGTATACAGGGAAACAAGAAACAAAACTTTTAATTATTTAAGAAATATTGAAATTTGAATAATAATTAGATGTAAAGATTCGTATCCTTCGTATGTGTATTTAGTATAAATAAATAAATGGGTTTTGAGCGAACGAAAGTTTTTTTTTATAGTAAAAGCTTTGAAGCGCAAGTAGATAATTATTCTGCCTTGGTTCTATTTATTTATATAATTTCATTTCTAACTAAAGCACTCGTACTTAGACATACCACTATACTCATCATACTTTGTAACAATAACAGAAATGATTAAAAAAGTTTTGTACTAATTTCGTCGTTATTAAATATTTTTTTTTGTCCATTGTTGTTATTGTTCTGAGCTTTTCTATTTATTTTTCATGTCTGTGTTCAGGTAAATGGGGAAAATGTTAATAAAAAAAATTATTCCATACCTCGAATATAACAAAAAAATTTCATAAAAATCAATTTTGAGCTGCTGTGGATTTATAAATAATAATTATGACGGAAAAACGATTTGAGAAGTCGAAACTTTTCATTTCTATTTTTGTGTTTGTTTTCCGTTCAAGTATGTTAAAATATATAAATACTTTCTAAATTCCGGACTTGAATTAATAATTTAGTTCGACCTCACCATAAAGCTTTGAAATATAATTTAAATGGATTGACAAATCGGTGAAGTTAGGGAAGTGTAAAATTAGGGTGACGGTCGTTTTGCCGTAAACAATTTATAGTGTTTCTTATCTTGGACACAAATTACCGTGGACACAATTTAACGTGTGGACAATTTATCGTATGCCAATTTATCGTAGTTTGTCACATTGACCGTGTAACAAAATTAGGTGTAAATACAAATTAAAGTGTCAGTGTGTGGTTAAAAATTATATTGAATTCGGCCTTTATTAATCGACGAAATGGGATTGAATATGTTGGGTGGAATTGAAATGCTTAAATAATTTTTGGAAGAAGCTCTAAAATATGGCCACCTGGAACGGAACTCGGACATCTCTCAATCGATATTGATGAAATTTTGTATTTCGAATGGAAATGGGATTCTAAAACAGTTTTCGGGCGAAGTTCTTGAATGTGGCCATCTGGGACGGAACTCGGTAATTTCTTAGCCGATTATGATGGGATTGGGTATGTTGGATGTTCGGAATATAATCATTTGGGACGGAACTCGGCTATTTCTTAACCCATGTTAATAATATTTTGTACGTCGGATGGAATTGAGATAATCAAATGATTTTTGTAAGAAGCTCTAAAATATGGCCACCTGGGACGGAACTCGGCCATTTATTTATTGGTATTGATGAAATTTTGTATTTCGAATGGAAATGGGATTCTAAAAAAGTTGTTGGGCAAAGTTCTTGAATATGGCTATCTGGGACGGAACTCGGTAATTTCTTAGCCGATTATGATGGGATTGGGTATGTTGGATGTTCGGAATATGGTCACCTGTGACGGAACTCGGCAATTTCTTAAACGATATTGATGGGATTTTGCATTTTGAATGAAAATGGGATTGTAAAACTGTTTTCGGGCGAAGTTCTTGAATGTGGCCATCTGGGACGAAACTCGGCCATTTCTTAACCGATTATGATGGGATTGGGTATGTTGGATGTTCGGAATATGGCCACCTAGGACGGAACTCGGCTATTTCTTAACCTATATTGATAATATTTTGTACGTCGGATGGAATTGAGATTCTTAAATGGTTTTTGTAAGAAGCTCTAAAATATGGCCACCTGAGACGACACTCGGCCATTTCTTAATCAATATTGATAGGATTTTGTATTTTGAATGGAAATGGGATTCTAAAATAGTTTTTGGGCGAAGTTCTGGAATAAGACCACCTGATCACTGTTCCCCGCCGAAATGAAGAATGGCTGATTTACTATATTCGCAGTTAACATGATTATGAAGCGCCTCAATAGTCTAACGGAGTGTTTGAACGTACATGATGATGAAAGTGATATTGTACGTTGTATATATAGACGTTTTTTCGCAAGTGATTGGCACCACGTTTTTTACTGATATATACAGTCCCTGTTCATTGAATTATGAACACTATTAATATATTGGATATATTGGAAAACAATTAAAATTTGGTTAAACAACCTTTATTTGTAATCACAGCTTGTATTCTTTCAGGCATGCTACAAATACTAGTATTGATCATATTGCGAATTTGATCACTATTTCTCCATATATTTTCAATAATTTTTGTAGGGTGGACACTGTAGGATTGGGGGTTTTATATACATTGGACTTAAGTAAGGAACAATTCTCAACAATTCTCGATAGGGTTTAAATCCGGAGAATTGCCAGGCCAGGAGAGGATGTCAATATTTTGGTTAAGGTGGATGGTTTACCTCTACGAAGTACATTGGACCAGGTCCGAGCCCTTAATGCAGCTCCATATCATTACTGTTGGTTGATCTTTTATGCTCCTGACTACCCAGTACTCCCTAAACCACTCTCCTAGTCTTCTTCTATCGAACTGAGGTGATTCTGTAACGGCCTCTAGTCTGCATTCGTCAGTAACTATAACCTTTAAATTTAAAAGAACTCTTTAATTTCGAATTTTTTTAATTAAATTTTTGAAAATATATAATGAGTGATTAAAAGTTCGATTTACCTTCTTCCAGTCGTTTATTGTCCAGTGCTTATGGAGTTTAACCCAAATAAGACGTTTTTCCGCTGTTTTTCAGTGAGTCTGGGTTTCTTTGCTGGACGCTTGCATTTCAAATTATTTTCATATATAGCCTTCGTCGCAATGTCATCGCTGATATCTTTATCTCTTCTTCACTAAGGTGCTTTTGTAGCTCGCTCCGAATAATTTTCCAGTCTGTTCTGTGCGTTGTCCTCCTGATCCCCTTACTGATTTTCTCTTGGTCTCATAAAATGTACCCGCAGATTGAAGAATCTTTGCCAAATTAGTGCAAAATGGTTTTTAAATGATAAAAACCACTTAAAGAAGGTCATTTCTTACTTTAGCTCAGTCACAAAATTTCTAAAAATATCTTGTCAAACCGCGCGCGTCAAACATAAAATGAGAGGATAAACTAAAAGTAAAATATGCATGCTATCGATATTTTTAGTCCTTTTTCAGGTAATAATTTTATTGCGACCTTTTAAGAATGTCGTAAAATAATCTTAAAACAATAACAGATGTGATCCTAAATGCATTTTATTACTTTGAAATATTTTAAAATATAAAACGATAGCAGAAATTTTGAACTTCCAAAATACTAATAGTGTCCATAATTCAATGAACTGGGACTGCATATATACCTAGTTCTAGTGAAATGTCACATGCCTGCAACCAACGGATTATAGAATATAACACGAAGAATTGTGCATGTCCCTTTGTTGCTTAAAAACAGAACGTACGGAGCTCGAACTGATGTCTCGCGATATACCTGATGCCCAAGAAACCTGAGTACGAAAATATGATCGCTAATAGGTATGAAATTAATTATGAATTAATGATGTTAGCGATAGTAATCCAGCTCCAAATTAAAGCTTCTTCGTTATTGGTTCCACAAAGTACATTCCGTGTGTTTCCAGTTATAATCGGTTAAGCTATTGCCAAGTTGTCCTGTAGTGCCGAAAGATATTGAAATGCTTGTTAAAAATGTAAGTGGAAGCTTTCCGTTTCGATTGTTTCGTTTTAGAATATTCATCTTTAATTCGTATTCCACTTATTCTGTTCAAAAGAAACAAAACTTTTTATTCGTTACGAAGTTTTCGTACTTTATTAAAAATAAGAATGTTTGACAGCAATCGCATTGCATTTCGCCAATTCTTTATTTTTTGTAAAATTGTGAGATTTTCAGTTCTATATCGTCAATCTATTTAAATTATATTAGAAGGTAATACGAGGGCAAGAATTCCTTGATCAATACGCTCTCTAGGTAACTCTAAACGAACAAGGTGGTTTATGGAAAACGATTCAAGAAAAATTCTGCTCCTAGTTATTGACACTACATGTCAGGGCAAGTTATTGATGCCGTAAAACCAATATCTCACCAGCTTCCGCTTTCCAGGTTAGGGGCGATGTAAACAGACGTCTATCTTGGACTCGAAATATAAACAAGTTTCTGGTAAGACTGGATGCTTTAACATCAATCACCAGTCTGTCCCCTTCCAAAAATCATTTAAGAATCCCATTTTCATCCAACATGCGAGTTCCTTCCCAGGTGGCAAAATTCCAGAACTTCTTCCAAAAAACATTCTAGACCCCATTGCCATTTTTAATTGGTTATGAAATTAACAAGTTCCCTCCCAATGGCACTATTCTGGTAATTCCCCGGGAATAGGGAACTGGGTCAAGAATTTATTTTTAATTTCTGTTGAAATATTTTTTTCCGGCCTACTGAGGAGTAAAGTTTGATGTAAATATTTATAAATTGGGAATAATTTTTCCATACCTAAATTGCCAGAGAAAATTATTCCCGAATTAATTTTGTTTTCAAAAAATTAACACTAATTTTTTACCTCAGTATGCCAGAAATTTTGTTGTAAAATAAAAATTACTTGTAAATTCTTTCCCCAGTTCCCTATTCCCGGGGAATTACCAAAATAGTGCCACAGGTGGCCATTTTCCAGAACTTCTTCCAAAAAACATCTAAGAATCCCATTTCCATCCAACATACCCAGTTTTATCACGATAGTTAAGAAACGACCGAATGCTTATACGAAATACATTATGAAAACCGTTTTATGTTTTAAGATGCTTTAAACCCAAGACATTAATTGTGATATACGATAAACTGTCCTCACGATAAATTGTTCTACGATAAATTGTTATCGTATACATAATATTTCGTGAAGTCAGGACTGCTCAACATATGTTATCGCAACAGATATTGGACTCGTTTCTTGTGGTATAAAATTTCTGTTATGTTATTTTGTTAAAGTATAACATTGACATCGAAATTTTTGCAGATTTGGTTCTTGCGATATATCACAGAAGTCTTCAAAAGTGGTTATTTAAACGTTATTTGTGTGTTTCTGTGTGTGTATGGTTTATTGCGCAACGTAATGAAAAACTTCAGGAAAACGAAGCTGGGACATTTTGCGCTTGCATGCTCCAAGCCACTTTGGTCCTCGAACCACTGCGGCCATGTGACTTGAAGTATTCCGCGTTTATTAAAAAAGAGTTCCTGAGAACAACTGATAGTTCCCTCCGAATTTTCTCTTACCGTGGAGATTCATAGAAAATGTATTCCACATCGTCTAGTAATCTCTTGCCGAACATTATGAAGTCTTCTGAAGAATCTATAAAGATAGGTACAACCATTTGATTGATATGATAAGTTCAACAACGCTTTTCCAAGCTTCAGCGCCTTTATTATCCAAACAGCATTGTTATGCTTTCTGAAGCTCGATTTCGAGCTCGAATACTGCACGCAACCTGCATATCATTCTTAAGACACCAAGGCGGCATAATTTGTCAGGGGGCTGTAGCTACATTGGTGCGCGGAAGGAATGCTGCATGCGAATTAATATTCCGCCAGCGATTCGCGAATAATTTCAATGGTTAACCTGTGTGCATTCAATATTTCTTCTACGGTTTTCACTACCACAATAATGGTATGTCTGTATCATACATCAATCCTCCTTAAGGATATATTGGTACTTGCTGCATAGAACATGTAGTGTATCTCCATTCGAACGTGTAAAAGGGTTAAAGGTTAGTAGACGATTGGTAATATTACCTCTCTCTTTGCTATAAGTTTTTAACATGTATGATCAAGCCAGGTCCAGTTCGTATAGTAACCGAACATGAGCCCAAACCACACATGATCTACTTCACTGCATCACTCGGTAGACACGTTGCTATTTTTCTATGCACCCGGCTGTGTTGTAAGTTGCTGTTCTGTGAAGCATTCTTGCAACATTTTTCACGCTGAGTAGCTAAAAGGTCTATCAGTGAAATTCTTACAATTACAAACCCGGCGACGTCTAAAACTGTCCGAAACCGCAAACCGATTTTAAAGGGTTGGGTCAAAAAATAATGGAGTTAAACTTATATCTATACGAGATTTTTATGTCGTCAGCCCAAATTGGCGCTCTATTTAGCATTATTCTTAATACAACACCAGTTAAAAGTTACTCTTTAATTTTGAGGTTTCATATACTCCTTAAATTATTAGCTACTGTCTATGGTGATACATAAATACTTATAATAGTCGCTTGAGGTAGTAACAAATTCACATACATCCAGAGTCGAGTTAAGCCCTGTAATACCTTTGTTCTGGCGATTAGTGCGGTTTCTCTCTTCTGCTCATCTTGTTCTCCCAAAACAACAAAATTTAATATCAGCTACAAAACCGATAGTTTTGCCTTCTTTGACAATTTGGAGCCAGAACACACCATCTTAGATAATGCTTCAAAATATTGACCAACGCAATTCACTCTGTCAACGTTTGTTTTATACATCAGGATCCAACGTAGTTAATTAACCAAGAATTCACTTGCATTCCTGACCTAAAAAGTAAGAGTTGTACGCAATTTATTTTATTCTCCTTTTATCTACTTACGACAATCGCATTTTGTACAATTTCTTTAACGAAGTTAATGGCCTCAGTTGTTGATTGTCTCATTTTGAAGCCATTTTGGAATTTGGCTATGTCATCGGACCTTACAATTGCCTCATTTATTCTGCCAGAAATCGCGTGTTCCAATAGCTGTTCTGTAATTTCGTGCACACATAAAGGCCTGTACGAAGATGGATGTATCCATCGGAAATTCAAGTAATTAGCAAATAGCTCGGGTATCGTTCGAATTTTAGGCACGAACGCTGATACTTCCGACTAGTCTTAAGGCGTTTTGACGTAAGATCACTATTTCTCCATTCCTTGAATACATAGATCTATGACGGCCACCTACACCTCTATACATTGCTGCATCACTTGAAACTTTATTTTCAGCCATTTCTAAGCTGCTTGTGATTTCTAGCAGAAAGATTCTTTCCGTGGCAGTTATTCTTCACTGCAGCCTCGAAATGACGATTACTGATAAAAAAAGAGTGCATTTTAACAAAATTTAACCTTCTTTTCTCTCCTTAAAAATCAAATGCCAAGTACTCGCGATTTACAAACACCCGTTGTAAAGAAAGTCAGGTGTTGGTCGCAATATATACAACCGTCCATTTATGGAATTTTTATTGGTGATCTCCTCGACATCGTCCCAATTATTTTATTCCATGAAACCGAAATCACAATTACAACATTCATTAAACAGGGGTACGCTGCTTATTTGGGAATTTCAGTTAACAAAAATATCTGTGATTTTAATGTTTAACTAAATTATTTTTATAAATTTGTTGTTAGCATTTTATAATCGCAGGCAGCCCCTTTATGGGATGTGAAAGCCAGAGAGAAAGAGAGAGAGAGAAATTCTACAATCGACAGAAAATTGTTTGTTACGAAAATGGGCACCCGATAAAGTCCACTCCAAAAAACTATTATTGGTAGTTGGAGTAGTTTCATCTTTAATGCTTTCTAAACTAAGAGGGTTAGTCAGCAGTTGCCATCGAATGGTCATCACATAATGGCCTTGTTTAGAATAAAATGGATGCAAAATATTAAAAATAATCGATCATTAGCCAGAAACCACTCTTTAAATTATTTCTAACATCCTTTTTTCATTATTTCTTTGTGCACCAATGAATCCAAGTAATGTCTGGTTTATTATGGATTTCCCCTTGGATTAACAACTTTGTCACTTTCAGGACAAATCTCACGCGGACTTTTCCAATAAACCACTGTCAATTTTTCATTCAAATTTCTTTCGTTGTAAATATTGCATTTTATTTATGTCATCGGCCTCACTAATTGGCACTTGGCCATTTTCATAAAGGACAGATCAAGATCTTTCAAGAATCACTTTGTTATGCATGATAATTTTGCCTTAGAAACTAGAAGAAAATTGTTCATCGCTTCAAAAGACGTTCCAAATAGTACCTGTTTGTTTATATGGCCTAAAACAAACCTTCTACAAATTATATAGCCTGTTGACTGTATATAGTACTGATATCACCGATCGTAATCGCACAATGAGAAATCCTTTTTGCATCCACCTATACGCGTGAGCTATACAAAACCTCAGTTCAAAACTGGCTGAGTTTCGCCCTGCATGTAGTTTCATGCATCCCCTGTCTCCTGCAACAGATAGTACCAAAATGTATGCTATTTTGTTTACTCGAACGTACTAACATTTATAGTTGACTTGTAAAGTATTTTCATGGTAAGGGTAATATTTTTTTTTTATCAAACTTTAGGTTTAAATAATTTTTTGTTACAGTTAGACAATATTCATTCGGGATTTACAGGAAATACATATAGGAGATTTTCATGTATTTAACAATAACATATATAAAGGACCTAGAGTAGTATTTTGATCTCCGAGTAACCTACGTAGCTAATAGTTAATTTAATTACCTAATACTTAATTTTCTTCAATTTGTAAGAATCCTTTGAGTATCTAAATGAACAATTCTAAATCACTCAGAATATAGGAGATCAAATGGCTCCGGCCAATATGAGTCGTTTCAAAATCTCAATCAAATTAGTATTCATTATAAAAATGCTGCTATTTTCCATGCTTTCCGTGCTAGACACACTGGACGATTGTTACTAGAGGAAACATACAGACCACTCGACTGATTTTGGAAAATGTCTCAATATATTCTCAAAAGGACTTTAAGATGGAAGTGAAGCGTGTTTATTTTGGACCATATTGTGTGTGTTAGGGTTGGATTTACTAAATCACTCCGAACACACGTCATTATCTACTTTCATTAATTTACCACATTTATATCCATCCTTAACAAAACAATAAAAAACAATAAAAGTTGTTGTTCTGCCGATTTTATATTCGTTAGAAAATCGTTAGAATAGAATAGAAGAATTAAATGTCTAATTCTGATCTAACAATAGGATCAGATTGTACTATTGTTCTTCCATCACAATCAAACGAAGTATAGAATTTTCATGTTACGGACAAAGTTACCTGGCGCTACATCCGATTATTTGATTTTGGCGGCTCCGTGAGATTTTGATAATTTTTTTTCAGATCACTTTGAATTAGTGAGTCATCTGTTCATTGATTCCGAGTCAGGTCTCAGATCTAATGGATGAGACGTACTAGCATGTCGAGATGGGGACGGAAGCCCCTAGGTTTTTCTATATCGCTTCATTTTTCATTGTGTTCCCATGCCATCGCCTACATAATTTATAATAACCATAGCAATGGTTAAAAATGGTGATGAAGTTTTTTTCGCATTTTTCCGAGTCTCAAGAAAATGTTGGTTCACAAAATGTACGTCAAACGTGTCACTCATATCTTTGAACATTTTTCCATGGTGTAATTAATCGTCTAAAAGTTGACTTCGTCTTGTACACATACTGGTTTAATATAATATGCCGCAGATTTACGTAAAAACTATCAGCTTGATATGTTTAATTTAATTTTTAAAATTATTTGTAACCCTGCAGACAAATGCAAACAAATTCATAGTAAATATCCAAACTACAGTGTCATCTATGAATAAATGATATAAAGTAACCATAAATTTAGTTAATCGGGAATTTGATACGCATGTAATTTTATACGGGGTTTAAAACATAATCTAGAAATGGAAAAGAAAATTTTTAGCCGATAGTTTTCAGCCGAAAGTATAAAAATATCGATAATGCAGATAGTGTCTGTGCTATCTCAGCAACAACAAAAATTCAACTGAAACCGCTAAAAAGAAAACACTAAACAATATTTTTAAGGACATTTTTAGTTGTTCGGGAAAAATTAATTTTACTATTGGGAATTTGCATATATAAATACATAATATCATGAATATAAAATTTGAAAATTTCTAAAAATTGACCATTTAAAGTTTTAAGGTCTTAATGATACTCGCACCTGGAAAAATTTCCAGGTCAGTTTTCTTGTGGGAAATCTGGGAAAACTCGATTGAATATTAATATGAATATTTGACATAACATATTATATTTTCGACTGAGATAGAAAATACATTATCTGCATTATCGATTTCTTAACTTTCGGCTGGAAATTATCGGCTTACTTTAATAGTATAAAATTTTATCGACTTTTGTTTTTTGTGGATCTTTGGGCATTCATCATATTCTATTTGATTTGATATGTATAATTACTCCAAATTATTTACCCCAAAGACAGCAGTGAATGCTACTGAAGTTAGGCGAAAATTTCAGCTGGAAACTGCATTATCGACATATGTTGTTTCAGGCGGTAGTTACAAAATTATGTTGATATTAGCCGAAAACTACAGGTTTAAGGACATGAAAAAAGTAAGGACGTGAAAAGCAAATTACGAAAGATGGTGCTTCGGCCCAAGAAAAGATTGCAAAGATTAAAAAAAATAACTACAGGTTATTGAAGTTAGCAGTAAATTTTCGCCGAAAAAAAATTCGAATAATCAATATCAATTCGAATGTTTAAAGGTCATATGAACAGTGAAGTTAGACAAATTCGTAAACTGCTGGATCCCATATTTATAATTTGTCGTATTAGATGGTTATGAATTTTAGTTGTGGCACTAACAGTAAACACCTGTGCCTGAAATAAATTAAAAGATGGACGCATGTTTAGCCGTAATTTTGACTAGATTTAATTCCAGGATTGGATTTGGAGTTCAGATTTTAAATGAGATTTTAAATGAAATGTTTATTGATAGTGACGTAACTCAAATTCATAGCTCCTTAATATGACAAATTATAAATACGGGATTCAGCTATTTACGAATAGGTTTAACTCCACCCAGTCTAATTTACCACTAACCATGCGTTCAGCTTTTAATTTATTTCACAATGATGCTACATAAAATAGGGCCTCATTTTTGGTACATGTGTTCACCCTCACAGTGGCACAACTCAAATTTATTGCTTCTAACACGACAAATTATAAATATGAGATTCAGCTACCATATTTACGAATTGGTCTAACTTCATCCAGTCCAATTGACCTTTAAACATTAGAATTATGTGATATTGATTTTACAATTTTTTTTTTAGGCGAAAATTTACTGTTACCTTCAGTATAACATGTAATTTTTGGCTAACTTCAGTAGTATATACCGTGAGTATGTAATTTTGTATTATTTTTATCATCTAAGCATAATTTGTGTTTTACATACATTTTACACATAATAAATTAAAGTGATAAGTTCAACTTTAAATTTTCACCCGTGTAATTGTACCGTATGTCACATATGCGGCTAATAGCCTAATTACATCCAAATTCAATCAAATCACATTACGCGTCCGCTATGATTACGCTCTTTACAAAAAATAGTACATAAGATGCCAGAATTACGGAATATCTGTGTCGTATTCCATTACGATGTTGATGATGATCCTCCTAATAATAATATCACATTTAAGGGTTTTCTTCTTTCGTAATATTCGATTACAAGAAAAACAGGTACAACTCATATTTTAAAAAAAACTGTATAATACAAAAGTTTCGAAAAATCTGTCATATTTTCCATTTTTTGGCGTTTTTATTTTTTTGCACTCATACCACCCACCAAAACAATATTTTTTTGGTAGTAGCGATAGGGTGGGACACAAAATATACATTCACCGACTGTAAACATATCGACCGAATGAACAGGTATCGACTTTTTTGTAACACAGTGTCATACCATTTCGTATATCGCCGTAAATTTGTTGCAATATTAAAAAATTTTATTTTCCAAATCATTGGAAAAGCTCGATGTTTATGAATCGTACACATAAAATTCAATTAATGGACATGTTCGTTGTGAGAACATAAAGCTTTTACAATCCCATTTTTTGTTTATTAATTTTGGTATGACACGGAAAATTGTCAATTTTTATGTCATAATCGCTCTTTATTTTTAAATCGATGTAAACAATTGTGTGAATTCTGGAAATTTGGATTGGACAGTGCTTGGTAGATTTGTGTGTAGAGACTTGGTCAATCCAATTACCGCAGTTGTTTGTTTTTTCATGCCTAATGTTTCAATCTTTCGCATGCCTAATGTTTCAATCTTTATGCTTTGTATTTAAGTTCAAAGTGTTTTTAATAGCTTTGTAGTTTGGTCACTGCAGTCCGATGAGAAAAGCACCATATTTCATCTGTGAAAAGCACCATATCTTTAAATTGCAGATATCTTAAACATTTTCTTTGAATCCATTAAAATTAGTTTTTTCGGGTGGTATGATGGTTCTTCCCTTAACGTTGAGTTCACGAGCTATTTTTTGCTCGTCTTAGGTTATTCTGCCATTTGATTGAGAACAGCTTTCTCTGGTGAAGGCGAACATTTTTAAAAATAGTTAATTTGGCCCATGCGTATGCCGTTTTTACACAAATCCACACTTTTTTTGTATGTGTTAGATTCACACTGTTAATTCCAAACCTAATTAGAAAACACAGCCATTCCAATTGGAAATTTTAGTTCTAAAAGTTAATTTAATTGTAGTTTTGTACATGTAAAGTAAAAAATTTGTTTGTACAATTTAACAAATTAAAGTAAAGGTTTATTTGGAGGCAAGAAAAGTATTGTATTTATAATTATGTTAGAATAATATGTAGGTCATACATACGGTTGTTAATTTGTAATATCTCTTTTTAAATTAAATATAATAAGATTCATTCAAGAATTATTATCATTTGAGTAAAGTATTCATCATACTTTACTGCTAAAATAATTAAAATACTTCAAAATTGATTGATAAATTCACTCGAAATTATTAACCTTATATGGGCTTGTATAATAATAAATTAGTTTATCATGTTAATTGCCAATTGCCATTTAAATGGCCGTTTACCATTTTGGTTCAAACTCTAATTATAAATTCAAAAATTCGTTGCAAATTTGCTGATCTGGTTGGAAAGTGACAATCAGGCTGGCCGGATGAGCAATTTAGCAACTTATTAGAAGTTTCCACGGAACCTGATTCCAAATCTCTGGGAAGGTGTGTTAATGGCCGTTTGCCATTTTGGTTAAAACTCTAATTATAAATTCAAAAATTCGTTGCAAATTTGCTGATCTGGTTGGCAAGTGGCAATCAGTCTGGCCGAACGAGCAATTTAGCAACCTATTAGAAGTGCTCCCGGAACCTGAGTCCAAATCTCTGGGAAGGCGTGTTAATGGCCATTTACCATTTTGGTCCAAACACTAATTATAAATTCAAAAATTCGTTGCAAATTTGCTGATCTGGTTGGAAAGTGGCAATCAGTCTGGCCAAACGAGCAATTTAGAAACCTATTAGAGGTGCTCACGGAACCTGAGTCCAAATCTCTGGGAAGGCCTGTTTATGGCCATTTACCATTTTCGTCCAAATAATTATAAATTCAAAAATTCGTTGCAAATTTGCTGATCTGGTTGGAAAGTGGCAATCAGATTGGCCGGATGAGCAATTTAGAAACCTATTAGAAGTGCCCACGGAACCTAAGTCCAAATCTCTGGGAAGGCGTGTTAATGGCCATTAACCATTTTCGTTCAAACTCTAATTATAAATTCAAAAATTCGTCGCAAATTTGCTGATCTGGTTAGAAAGCAGCAAACTAACTGACCAAATGAGCAATTTAGCAGCCTATTAGAAGTGCTCACGGAACCTGAGTCCAAATCTCTGGGAAGGCGTGTTAATGGCCATTTACCATTTTGGTCCAAACACTAATTATAAATTCAAAAATTCGTTGCAAATTTGCTGATCTGGTTGGAAAGTGGCAATCAGTCTGGCCAAACGAGCAATTTAGAAACCGATTAGAAGTGCTCACGGAACCTGAGTCCAAATCTCTGGGAAGGCGTGTTAATGGCCCGTAACTATTTTCACTCAAACTCAAAATTGAAATACAACAATTCAAAAGGAATTTGCCGTCCTTGTTATGAAGTTAGAGTCAGGTTCAATGGACAAGCAGTTTAACAACCTATTTCAGGTGCTCTCGGAATTTGACTTGCCTGGCTAGAAAGTTTCAAGAATAATTCAACGATCAAAAAATTAAAAACATCATTACTGAGAATTGAAATTTTTTGAATAAAAGCCAGCATAAACCTTATCTTACATAAATGAATGAATGAATTTTAGAAATTTTTGAAATTTCGAAAATTTTCTGAAATTTTGCCTCCGTGCCTGGAATTTCTGAAATCTCAAAAATTTCTCAATTTCAACTTTAAATTTCCGAAAGCAAAATGAGAAACTAATCAAAAGAATCTAAGGGCAGTTTGGTGTGTATGGAGTTTATGTTAAAGTTTGGCCAAATGAATCGATAAATCTATTTGTATTTTGTGTTAACTATGCGAAAAGCTTCCCCTTCCATATCCTCGTGTTACCGCACAGTGATATTGTGCGCCCCAGCTGCCCGAGATTAAGAAAAAAGTAGCGATGGATTCGTCCTAAAAGACTACCAGTTCCATGAAATTTAGAAAATCTGTAAAATAGTAAAGTTAGTTTCTTGCTTAATAAATTTAAAAAAAAATCTCAATTTGATTTTCGTTTATTTTCTTAGTTCCACTTTGCGCACGGGATCGCTATTTTTGAAACACGAAAGCATATGTACCCGTACAATATTAAACATCACTTCCTTGTGTTCGCGTAATTGTAAAATGTAATTTTGGATGGTACACCTTGCGAACCTCTACAATTATTAATTGTTTAATTTCACTAAATTCATAAACCTCTTATAAAGAAGAAGCCGGTCACTTCATAAAAAAGAAATTATTTTAGTAAGCGCTACCAGCGGCACTTAAAAGGTCAATATCAATTATTATGTGTAGATACAGTTATGGGCAAAAGTATTGGAAAATAGTTTTTTGTGCTAAGTAAAATAACAAACTTTTTAATTTTAATTACAAAATATTAATTTGAAAAAAATATAACAACAAAAACAAAATGCTTGGAAAACTTCATTAAAGCCTGAAGACGATTTGACATTGAATCTATAATTTTTTTAACATATTCGAGGGATAAATTGACCTAAACCTCGCGGATTCCATTTTTGCTCATTTCTTTTGAGTTCCCGATTACGTATGTCACTTTTCTAATCTGGACTTGATAGAGGCCCGTCAAAAACAACGAAGCCTGAAACTTTCAAAAATTCTTTGCATATTTTTGCGGTGTGAATTAGTGCGTTGCCTTGTTGCAGGGACAAAAGTTTGGTTGTTTTTCTAATATCTAAGGTCATACTGAGACCAGATGGAAAATTTGGGGACAAATAATGGATTATAATTTTCACTATAATTTTTTGTAACGGCAGCTTCTGTCAGCTGCTTCTGGCAGTATTCTATTAATACAAAAAGCAGCTATTTTTAACCTCATGCATTCATCCATTAAACACACCATAACTAACCCCGACTCATACGGTTGTAAACAAATCATTCAACTTCAAATTTTTCCATTTGTATTGATTTTGCTTTTCAGTTTCCCTTTACCAGTCCTTTATTCTGAAAGGGATTGGAGACCCTTAAACAAACAAAATGGAAAAAACGATTGAATAATTCATTAGATTTCCTGTTATCGAATTAGTATAAATTCCCTTACATCCCTTTAAAAAGGTCATCGTCATATGTGGCATCAAAAGATCATCAGTCCTTGGGATAATATTTCCGTATTGAAATATTTATAATGATATTGATTATTTTACAAGTATTGAAACGTACAGTTTTGTCAAACGAGTACGACTGAATATTGCGAGTATATTTGCGTATTGTTAATCGATGAAAATTGAAATTATACCGGGTGATTTTTTTAAGCTGAAACTTTAAAAAATCTCGGAAAATAAGCATTCTACGAAAAAATGTCCATTACCAAAATTTAATCATTCCGGTGGGGGGACATACATTAGTGCTAAAACTAGTACCTCTCTTCCCCTTCTTGTAAGTAGGGCGTGGGTGTAAATTTGAAATTAAAATAGGAACACCTATTTTTTTATTGCAAATTCGGATTATACGGCTTAAAGCACGTAGGACTTCTTTGAAACATTTTTTTCGATTCATGATAGATGGCACTGTAATAACGATATTAAATTTTTTCGATTTCTCCTACTGAGAACCTATGCATACGATTCTGCAATTCGTTCTTAGAAATGTAATTGGCTGGTGGATAAACTACTTTTCGCGTAATTCAGGAACAACGACGTGGACGTAGTAGTTTTCTGTTCCCTTCGAGGTGCTTGATTTACATAGATCCCCTCGCCTCATCATTTTTTAATTAAATTGAGTGCTCAAAATGATGGCCTTCGACTTCAATGCACTTATTAATCCGAATTTCAAATGAATGTACGCAACTGAGCTCCATCATATTCTAACGTGTTGTTGGTGTTTGTTGGTAAACTTTGTCTTTGAGATAGCCACACAAAAAAAAATCTGGCGAAGCAAGATCTGGTGATCTGGCAGGCCAATTTACCGGCTAAGCTCTACCGATCCAGTGACCATTGAAATCACGATCAAGTTCTTCACGTGCTGAAACCACATGTTCTGTCGCAATTTTAAGCTCAAGTTTTCAAATAATGTTGGCAGTTCATTTTCCAAAATGTCTCGATACATTTCACCGTTGAAGTTGCCTTCAATAATGTGGGGGCCGATAACTTTGTTGCCAATTATTCCACACCACACGTCGACAGTCGAAAGGGCGGTGATGTTCAACTTAGCGAAGCCAGTGAGGATTTTCGACACTTCAGTATTTGTTCACGTGCCCACTGATAAAATGTTACCCGATTTTAGAAATCAACACCATGAAGATCTTATGACATTTAAAAATTTTACAAATACTGGTTTGGAACAATTTCTTTAATTTCCTCAGTGACTGTTGGTCAAACTGAATTAATATTTTAAAAACAAAATACAAAAAAAATCATTTAATGACAGCAGATTTAATCGCATGTTCCTGGGTTACGACAATAGTTAATTTTAATTCAAACGTATTGCAGAATTGTATGCATAGGTTCTCAGTAGGAGAAATCGAAAAATATTTAATGTCGTTATTACAGTGCCATCTATCATGAATCGAAAAAAATGTTTCAAAGAAATTCTACGTGCTTTAAGCCAAAGAATCCGAATCTGCATACAAAAATAGGGGATTTTATTTTAATTTCAAATTTACCCCCCTCCCCACCTAAAAGAAGGGTGGAGTACTAATTTTAGCACTAATGTATGCCTCCATCTCCCCTCCCCCCGCCCAGAATGATTAAATTTTTGATATTGGACATTTTTTTTCGTAGAGTCCTTATTTTCCGAGATATTTGAAAGTTTCAGTTTAAAAAAATCACCCGGTATAACAAATAGAGAAGAACAAACGTTTCTTTTCAAATATACAATCGTGCTGATAACAAAGAGATTTATAATGATTATTTATTCGCGTCTTAAATTTTAACACAGAGGGATATTTATAAACGATCGTTCGCATTTCGAAACACAAAGCTGACACAAAATGTCATTTATTCTATACTCGAAACAACAAAAGGGACCAATTCTAAATTACAAAACACAAAAAACGAAATAAAAATATAAAAATTGGAAAATATATAAAAAAGGAAAAATCAATTGCCACACGCACACACACACATAAAATTTTCATGAACAATAGAGATTTTTGCTTTTATTAATTTCTATTTTCTCATCTACGCCCAAATTTTATAAGACACTCGCAAAAAATGAATAAATATAACAGATAAAACCTTTTTTTTTGTCAAATACAAGAAAATTAATTACGAAAGATTTTTATTTAAACCAAAAGAAAAGAAAATTTTTTATCTTTCAACTTTTATCCGCCATCCTGGAAGTACTATAAAAAGGAACATTAAAATGATAATTGTTATCCCTGTACATTTTGTTCGAAAGACGTGTTAATCGGAAAACTATTCAAAAAAATATCTCAGCGACTGTAAACGGATAACAAAAATACATTTTTTATACCAACGAAAAAAAAAATCGAATTGATACCAAAATAGCCAGAGGACATGAAATAATTTAGAAACATTAAAATGGATCATATCTTCGGGATTAAGTAAATATTATTTTTAAGAATTTGTATTTTTATCCGGATGCGGAAGAATGGATATACATGCATAAGTATACTGTACACACACACATTTAATTCAGTTGATTGGAGTTCAGATCCTAAAGGCTTACACCACATGTCCAATTTGGCAATGAGTAGGGCAAACGATGGTTTCTTACGTTTTATAACAAACCCATGCTTATATTGCTGTTTATCGTATAATTTACGTTAAACAAGTGGTAGGTCTGAATATTAAATGTAATCCACTTGTCCGTGATTTAATCGAATCATTTGATCTACTTTCCAAACGGGTGGTGTTTACCAAGTTGTGTGTTCAATCGAGTGGACTCCTCGCAATCAAAATAGATTTTAACTTTTTTTCCGAGGTAACCAGCACTAAAACCGTTTATTTGAATCATTTTCAAAATCGTAGGAATTGAATGTTTCAGTACTCTCAACATGAAAGTTAGGTAAAAATATTTTCCAGAGGTAACCACCACAAAGACCTTCCTTTTGAATTATTTCCAGCCACGACGTTTTGTGTGAAATATATATTCAAACGAGTTTTCCCAAACAGCCCACATCAAAATCTATCTGACGTTTTCCAGCATTGTCATTGATAAGACAATAATTCTCGTTAACGGAACAACAACATACAATTTTTTTACATTTTTCGGCTGGCTATTTTTGCGGATGTTCTTTACCGACATAATTTCCTATTGATTATTTTGAATCTGCATTATCGACATTTTCCGCTAACAAATTTAAGTTGTTATATTTCCGCTGGAATGCTTTTAGTGCGTAAAATCTAAATGTGTTGCCCAAGAATGGATGTTTGAGTGTGTTCCAGAATTAAAAAAATATGAATACCACGACCTGCAAACAAAATTTTGTCCTCCTGTGTACTTGTCATGAGAGAAATAATCACGCTTGCATTACTTTTTCTGTCTAAAAATTTGAATTTTTGTTTTATTTTCGATCGAGTATGCGGTTTGCATGTAGCTCTCTAGTTCGTAAAACACGAGACGAGTTCTCATTATTGCGGAATCAAACTTCGCTTCTTTTCCCTTTACCTATAAAACCGGGCCTAATTTTATAGATAAAGGCGAAAGAAACGAAGTTTGATTCCGCAATCGTGAGTTCTCAACGTAAATAAATTTCAGCATACCTTAGTCATTGCGATCAATTCAAAATACAGCGGTTTTATGAATGGAACCCTCATTGTTTATAGACGAGCTTAAAAGCTCATTATTTATTTGAATTTATAAAAAAATTTCTTTCCGGGGTGGGACAAAAATTTGTATCCCTGTTGATTTGTATTATTTATGAGGCATTCAATCAAAATTCGTTTGTTCGCCTTTTAAAAATTAAAAATCGGTAAAAATGTACATTAAAACGGTATCTTTGCCGGTTTCAAGTAAAAACTGCGGGAATTTCATGTTTAAAATTGGGATTGAACTATTGCCCATTATCTAAAGTGAATTCCGGTCATTCCTAATTATATTTCTTTTCTATTAAGTTCTGGGATTGCCAACTTCATTGCTTGGTGTAAAGACAAAAATGGTGGAAATTTCGTATTTAAAATTGGGATTAAATTGGCCAATGTTGAAAGTAAAACGTTAAATTCCACCACTCAAAAATTAAAAGTTTTCAAAGTAAATTATTTATAATACGTCGGCCGCCTTCTATACGTATCAAAATAAGGAACAGTTTTTTGAAATTATTCCGCCTCTACCAACGCTTTTGTATTGCATATCTTACTGGTGACTTTTGCAATCAAGAGATATAAGTTGAGTTCTTTTAAGTGATCTTACGCCGCTCAATGCGAGGTATACCTGACTTGAAGTGAAAAGTTTCGAACCCAAGTTGTTGGCTGTGCAAAGGGGGTGGATACAATAACGTTCTGCAGTTCGATTTGAGAATTTTACAGGTAATTGAACTGTCGGTGGCTCGATTAAGGTTCATCGATCGCAAGAAAAGTTATCTTCTCCTCACGATCTTGGTTAAAACAGTACTGCCTCACTCTTGGGAATTGCATTCAATCTCAAACAGCAAAATGTTTATGACCCCAAAGAGCACCGTGCTGGCTATCAACTGTTGCAAACGGGAGTTTAATTATTCCAGCATCTCATAAAGAAATGTAAAAATCTCCACTGAATCTAACGTGATTAATTGCGGTTTTTAGCTGTCGGTCTCGTATTTTATAACGTAAGGCACCAAACGAGTCAGGAACGAACTATGCTCCTCTAGCGATGCGTCGGATCTCCGTAGTCTTCGAAACAATCACCTTTGTGTAATAAAATTCAAATAACATGCCAAAAGCTATCACAATGCGGATCAAGTGGGTGCTTAATATGGCGTTCATCCTGGTTATTGCACATCGAGCGAAGGTTGACCGGTGCCAAATGACCAAGTGTGCAAAATTATCGTTTAATTTGCATACTCTTCGTACACTGACATTCATTTCAGAATAATATTTGAAGGAACCGAGTTAAATTGTAAAATAGATTCACAATCTGCTGACGTTTTGGTGACTCCTTCTCGAATCTATCGACTTTCTCCTCGCAAACCGAAAGACATCTCTGACGGTCGTTCAGCATTTAAACAGCTTAACGTTGTAAATGTTGATGAAATTTTCCTCATGGTGCTGTCGTTCAACACATTGTACTATAACTTGCCTTTCTGAATCATCACACATTTCACATTCCTTCCGGCGCATTGAAGATTGGTATACCTTCAACCCTCCGAGAATTGAATCTTCCGATTTTAGTAAAACTATCATTGTTTGTTCCAACAGTTTTGGTGATCAACTTTGCGAGAATATGGCCTTTCTAGTGAAGATTATTGCAGCTGAATGCAATGAAATAGTGATGCGGTCCCAAGTATCGGATCTGTGCATTCACCTCGTTCCTAGCAGTTGGTCTTCTGCTACACAATCGATCAACTCATTGTTATGCGTGATATTCTTAACGATGAAATAATCCAGCGGTAAGATCGATCAAATCTGCTTTGAATCCATTAGCGGGAAAGAGATAAGAAATCGCAAACTCGTCCACTTTCAGATGTTGAGATCTCGTCGAGATTTGAAAAAGTCACTTTGTTCGCCATACCTTATGAGTCTTCCTGAGGCTGACCCGTATATCAATGGGAGACATAACCGAAGTTTGTTTTGTGTCTTACAAGACAGTTTGTTCCTTGACTTTAACATCAATATCATTGGTAAAATTGGCAGTACTGAAATTAACTTGGCAGTTTGACTTGGATTATAAGATGGGGTAATAGTTTTTTTATGAATCTTGAACAAAGTTCTAGAAGTTAGACTTGGTTTATCGAACTAGATTTGTCGATAAGCTAGGTTAGGCAAATATGATTGCTTAACAATAACCTACGGTGAACATTAAATATTGTCGGAATCAAATAGTGGTGGTAGGTTGTCTTGCCCGCAGGTAAAGAAAGTGGCGTATTGGAAAGCTCCCAGTTCAGATTTGGTGACATTTTTCCTGCTCTACTACATTTGACAATATTCGTCTACCATTTATTTGTCTACGCCTTACATTTCTTTCTGATGTGCTAGTTTAAGCGCTGTGATTGCATTCACTACATTTTTCTCTTCCGAATGCAAGTGGAGAGAGGATCAGGAAATTAGTCCATAATGCATTTATTTAAGACGTAGGAGTGGCCGTACATTATTTATACCATAACTTACGTAAGTACGGGTCTTACTACGGAAGAGCCAGTGTACCAATCCTTCTTTCATACCGTATCTTAGGTAAGAAGCTGTCCTATTTCCGAAGGAGTCTTTTCATTTCCGGGAAGATTTTATTTTGCGAACTTCTAGGACGGCCACGGTTATATCAGCATCGTTATATTATGGCGGTAGGAAAGTGCTTAAATTACTATTCCCAAGAGTTTAAAATACTTTAATTTCCTTTGCTTCCTTGAGTAAATAATTTATTTTAATACTTTCATTCTGATCCCACGGATCCTATTGTTATTTACAAAACGATTTCAGATAAGGATCAAATTATCTTAGAAATGGCCCAGGTCTATTAAAATTTTCTTTTTCATATAGGAATCCTTTTCCATTGTAAATATTTAGTTGTTTGCTTAATTGAGCATTCTTCTGAACCTTTCTCAGAATTTAAACTGGAATTTTCGTTATACCAATTGAGTTCCAATCAAGTTTCATTTCATTTGGTCATTAGAATCGTTCCGGTAAAACAAAATCAGGAACTTGTATTGGAAAACCATTTGCATCATCTTAGTTAGCGTTTGAGCTTCAAACGAATTTATTAACAAATAACTTTAATTTCGTTATAAACCAGAACCACTTTCAAAACTCACATTGGACAACCACATTTGGAATTTATATATTAAATGGCATCGTTCCATTCAAATTGAGAATTTTTCAGGCCCTTGTCCAAATTTGGTAATTTACAAAACAGAAATCGAGTTTCATTCCAATCAAATGAAAATTGGTTGTTTCCAATTAATCCATCAACTTGCCGAGGGCCGAAGATGCGTTGGTCGCTTTATCAGCTGTGGGAATTGGGCCCAAATAGGCTAGCTTTTTATCAATCCTTATAGTCGTTAACGTTGTTTTTTATTTCGATCACCTCAGTTCTGACTAAAATGTAGGCATAGAGTTGGAAAGAGCTGTCTTGTAATCAATACAATCTCCGGTGTTTGGGTTGCGAGGCATACATTCTGTATTCTTCTCATTATCTGCCGAAAAGTATACGTTCGAGCCAGCCTGTCATTTGGATTGGCTTTTTCTCCTCAAGGATTACCAGCAGGATGATTTTCCTGGAGCAGTGGTTTCCAATTTGAGTTCTTAACCAATACTAGTTACTCAAGATATCTCATGTCTCTTGAATTTCAGTGACCAGTCTTTGTTTAAGGAATCTCCAATTTTCGGGTTTTGTTGAGCATACACAGAGACTGGTATGCAGCATAATAAATACATGTGGGATAGAACCTCGGAAAGGACTTGTGAAGGAAAACGGCTTCAACTTATGCCCTCATCCTTTCCGAATTGGCTCGTGCTTGCTCTTGAGAATCAATTTCCGTAATTGACGTAAGATATAATCGTGAGAGTTATGTGAAGTGGAGGTTGTTGATTTCGTCTCCCTTCTCCTTCTCATCCTCGTGTAATTACGTTTTTATCTCCGGCGCTGTCGTTTTTTTCCAGTAACTTCATCAGCATGTAGGATTGTATTCGTATTCAGTATCTTCTTACGCTTCCTGGGACGAGTGCGTCAATCCCTCGTGCCATGTGCGGTTGGAACATTTCCTGGTCCACTTAAGCGAGCTTCGTCGCTGAGTGGGACACATCATTGATGTTGCTTTGGTGGTTGCCGCCCGTGACGTTTTCTGTAACTCGCCGGCTCATCAGTTCTGGCATCACACAGTGTTTCTTTATTCCTCTCATTTATAAGTGTTGGTAGTAGGTATAACTCACTTGATAGTCCTAGCATTGAAATTGCCGGCGAATAATAATTTTCGTTCAAATTCTGCTCAAAATAGGGTTAAGGGTAGAAGTTGAAAAATGTTATTGCATTTCAACCATTTAAATCAATTATCGAATCGAGAGAACTATAGTGAAACCAGGATCAATTATCCTGGTTTCTCTATAGTTCTCTCTCTCTCTAAAATACTATTGGTTTTTGGGACAAAAAGTACGGTTGTACCGAGGGAATCTGGGTACCACTCGAAGTTTTTTTCTTTGTTCCGCAGGCTGGTTATTAGCAAGTTCATTTTAAGCTGTCAGACTTCTATTGAGGATTGCTCGCAACCCTTCAAACAATGCTTATTCCTGCGACATTTTCGGAAGCCTTCGCTGTACCGGTTCCCCCTCAGGTGTTTTACAAGTGGCCTTGCTGTTCACGTTGCTTACACAAAGCCTATATGATGGTTCTGAAATTCAAACATATAACTTCATCCTTAACGTCACCAATTAGAATATGGGCCCCAGATCGGGCTGTCAGCGAGAAATGATAGTTGCTCTCTGTTGATGTTAAAGACTGTGTCTGCAAACTCTAGACTTTACCTCTTGGTTTTCTTTCGAATGGCTTTTTGATGGCGGTCATAGACATTTTTATGGCCCAGTTCCAACAATATAATTTCTGCTTTTATTTGTCATGTTCCACTGATTTGAACATTCTCATTTTCCGGTGTGGCGTTGTCTTTAATTACCCTCTTCTGCCAATTTTAGTACAAATGTGTCTGGACGGCATTTTTTATTCATTCTCCGTTTACTTTTGTGTTTGGCTCGGAACGCTTTGATCGAACTTAACTCCAGCCTTCTGAGTTTCGTTTCTGTTTATTTTTCTCCCTCTCTACTTATTTTATGTTTAAAAGAAGATCATCCTTGTTTCTTCGGGTTGCGGGCAGCGGAAGGTTGATTTGTATCGGTGACGGATCTGTACTGGTGTTGGTGGCTAAGTCTGATTGAACTTTCGCGAAGATCTCTCTCGTTTCTTTTAGAGCATATATTTTTGCTTCTGAGTTGTATGTTTCATTGCTGCTGATTGTCGTTACTGGCCTGCAGCTGTTACTTTTGGATAATGTTTCGTTTTATCCAACGCCTAAGATAGGTTTGTGAAGATTTTATTCGTCACAAACCTATCTTAGGCGTTCTCTATCCAGAACCTTTGACCTTCTGACAGTTTTAAGTTCTAAAAGTAATTAAGGATTTGACGAATGATTTTTAACAACTTTAAACATTTTGATAATAATTTTAACGATATTCAGTTCTTTAAATTTTGGATTTAATGAACTTCTTGTAATTTATGAAACTGGTATGGTAAAAGAAAAGAGATGGCCACTGTTTAATAATCTCCTATAAAGAAGTAGGTTCTTGATTTGTGGGACGTACAACGTCCCATGTCCGTACAATTATATTTGCTCCAAAAATACAAACACGAATTATGTAAATTGCAAACAAAACAAAAAAAAATTCGTTTTAATCAATTCCCATTTGAAGTGTTTGCGATGTTATTTTTATTTATGGCAGATGAGCAACTGCGATATAAATTCACGTGAGGGATTTCAATAAAAAAAATATTGATCTACCTATAAATAAAAATGTGTTCTCTACGAGTAAATACAGCAGATTATAATAAACTGATGGATTTGCCAAATAAATCATTTTGAACAGTCATTCACGTTTAAATGAAATCGACAGAGATCAAAAAAGTTGTAGATTGTTGCGTTCGTAATCAGTATTGGAGGGCGATAGACGCATATTTGGGAGTTGTTTACATTTCGATGTAGAAAAGAACGTAAACAATATGTAAACAATTAGTAAAGAATGGTGAACATTTATTTTATGGTAGTTTACGCAATTATTTTTTTTACTACCAGTGGCACTATTCTGGGTTTCACTGGGAATAGGGACTTGGGGAAAATATTTTCATAGCATTTCAAATCTAATGGAATTGATTTGGCGTAAATATTTTCGAAATAAACCGATGGGGAATTAATGGGGAATTAATTTTTGCTATAAAAATTTTGTTTCCCAATTAACTTTGTTTTGGAAATATTTACACCCATCTAATTCCATCAGTAGGCTAACAAATTAAAAATTTTAGATAGGAAATAATTTTGCCGGTTTTGTTCTATTGTTTCAGAAAAATATTCAAATAGCAAGCCATAAATATTCAAAATAATTCATCAGCTTTTACGTAATCGAACGAATTTGTAAGGTTTTTTGAAACAACAGAATAAAACCGGTAGAATTGTTGCTGTATTTCCATATAAAATTTTAATATCGTCTAAAAACCGTTGTCGCACGGCGTTCGTGGTCTGCGCCAGGTCTCTGCTCTGATTTTGTTGTATGATATTTGTATATTTGGATTACGGTAGGAAATAAGGAAATACAAAAAATCAACAAATTAATCTTCACTGCCTCTAGACTGATTAATCTGCATGTTGTATGCTCAACATGTGCTATTGATTCTGTTCCGGTTATCTCAACATATTCCCGGGCTCTACCCTGAGTATAATAAAAACTTTTTACTGCTTGACGATGCTTTCTTCTGGTCGTGTTAGTGATGAGGGGGGTCTGTGAAGCGTGACACACTTTCTTCTTAATTTGCTTAAAATCCAAATGACTCCTATAGCTACAACCCTCCAAAATAAAATATGGATCATCGCATAATGGTGAATATGATGTTCTGGTGATAAAGTTTGTCCAATTTTGTTGTTTCTGGTGTGGTTGAGAGATGCATCTCTCATTACATTATCTTCGGTCGTTTTATTTTTGACAAATACACTAAATTCCCGTAAGTTGTATGCACCATGTATTAGATAAGCTGAATGGTGAGAAGATTTGTTGACATTTTGTTGGCCTTGTTTGTACCTATAGCAATTATCTGAACATCAGAGTCTCTGAGCATGCATCCGGCCTCGATTTTCATTATACCGAAGACTGGTGATGGTGTTAGATTGTATTTTGTAACCACATAAGACCATCGACTAGTCCATTCTTGCGTTTTAGGGTCTTTTCCTCGCATTGCGTTTGGTTGAAGTGTACAGGCTGGAATACTTAACATCGACGTACAGTTTCTCTCGTTAATACAGATTTTAGTGTATAGTTTCTCACGAACGAAAGCGGTAAAATAATTTCAGTTAATATATTTTCCTAAGTTGCTCAGCTGGGTATATTCATGCATTGATACATATGATGGAGTTCATGAATAGAGGCACGTGGCAATGGCTACAGGCACGTGTTATCGAATAAATTGTAACTCTTATTCTAGCTGACTTGTTGTATGGACGGATGTAGGATTTCTTAGTAATAAGCCTTGTCGCTATCGTGGGTGGCTCTGCTACACTGCAGGCATTTCAAAAATATGATTAACGCTGATCGTACTCTGTCTTCGTACATTTTATATTCTTGTAATTGCAGTATTTCCTGTCGCAAACGATGTTTTACTAAATTGGTGGAGTTATCGACTGTAGTTGTCTGATTTGTGATAATAGCCAAAAGATGATTCTCATCATTGTTAATTTTTTCCCCAAGTTAATTTTTATGAGTCTGTGGGGTGAGGTCTGCGAACATGTCCCATAACACAAGGTCCACTCAGTCTCCAAAATCCTTGTCTTACTCGTTTGCAATCCTGGTTGCTTTCGAATAATAGTTGGTTATCTGCTTCTAAACCCTTCAATTACCATAGAAGTTGCTTAATTTTCATGTTGTCGCAACTATTTTGAGCTTGCCTAATTTCTCGAAGTGTATTACGGTGGACTGGTTAAAAGAGCTTACTTGGATGATGACTTGTGAAAGTCCCAGAATGCAGAACATAGAGAATATTGCGAATGACAGTTGATTTGTTCTCGCTACATGCTCTGCTGGTCTATGTATGGTATCGGAGCAAATATCGGCACATATTGATCGCCTATAAAAGAGTCGTTTGAAATCAGCAATGAAAGATTTCGCTGTAAGACAGCTTACTATTTCGATATGGATCGCCTTATGTCCCTTTATATTCCCCGTAGGCCTTTTGTCCCTTTCCTTTGGCTGTTCTCAATTGAATGAGACCGGGATAGTCGATTCCGGTTTTGGAAAATACTCGTCCTGGTTGTACTCTGGCAGCTGATAATTTTCTCATTATTTGTTCCGTCATGAGTTGCTTATGACGAAAGCATTTTAAAAACTTTTGAATAACGTTTCGTAACCGCTTACCATCAATAATTTAGTATTTGTTCTGTAAATAGCTTGAGATCAATTGAATGCTACTGTACAACGTGCTAAGATTACCGACTATTCATTATTCCATTGTTATCTAAGACTATGAGGTAGTCAATTTCATTACATAAATCTTGTTCCTGGATGGTTTTAAGGATTTTAGTTTCTGCAACTTGGACTTCTCTATTCGACGACACTCTTAGCTTGTTGGCGGTAAATATTTTGTGATAAATAAATCGCTTATAATATGCAACGATGTGTTTTAGTTTAATGAACTCCTCTAGCTGTAGGTCATTAAGAATATTGTCTGAAATTTTGAATCCTTCCACATAAATTATTGCTAGCGAGAGCTAAAGAGGATATCCCATGTGAGGCTATATATCTGCAGGATTCCCATTTGACTTTATCACTGCAGCAAATGCTTGATTAGAGACGTCGCAAATACCATACAATTCAGCTTTAGCACCGCTGGTGTAGTTTAGCGAACTATGAACTATATTAGCCACCTTGGCTTTGGCTGTTAAATTTGCCGGTTATTGTTTGCCGTAGACCGTACTTTACTTGCCGGTTGTTTCGATATCGACAAGCTTTGATTCGATATTTCGGTTTGGATTAACTCTATGTGTTTCAGGTCAATGTATAACTGGTGATACATCTGCCTGTAATGCATTCTTTGTAGATTTCCTTTTGAGCTGTAATACCGTAGAGTTTAGGACTGATCGTTGAAAGCGCCACTACTTAGCTCATCTCTTCCATCCTTCGCCTTATAATTCAAGATCGATATTGACTTTTTACTGACACCTTGCGAACCCTTCAGAGCCGGGATACTTTACTGTTATTCTTCGCGTAATCCACCTAATAAGATGCGTTATCTTCTTGGAACAAAACCAGGAACCCAATTTTAATGTTTGCATTCGTTGTCTGCCATTTATGTCTCTGTTGGAGCTCATTGAGATGTTCGATTAACCACCTTTGCCAAAACTGTTGCATATTTTATTGAATTCGTTGTCAGTGTGACAGTCGGTTGAAATTTAGGTGGCCCATAGATTGATGGTTCAGGCAGGAAAGTAATGGGACCAGCGGTTTTCAGTTAAGACAGGCCCCACCATATTGGCACCCGATTTTATTGCGGCTTCCCACAATTCACCAAAATGTGAGGATCGCGGTGGTATTGCTTGTGATTAGATACATATCTTCGTCCGTAAAAAATTTCAAAAGTTTGTGTTAGTACAATGCAATATTTAAAAGCCCCTTTAAATCAATTAATTCAGGTTTAGTCGTAATGCGGCTAAAAATGGTGACGAAGGTGACAGATCTTGGTCTGCGTCGATATGGCACTCTTTCGTTGTGAAACATGTAAACCCATATTACCTAGAAAATATTTGACGCGTTGGAAAACCATTCTACGACCTAAATTTCTGACATTGATAGATTGGAGATTGCTGGCATGTTCACCTGGCGCAATGCGTTTGGCTAATACACCGCTACTGCGCAGAAGAATTGCTAGTTTGTGGTCATATTCCAAACATGAAAATATCGAAAGGCCCTGATACTTGATCAATTTCATTTATCGTGAGGTGGACCTGTAAAACGATTATTTAAAAATTTTTACATTTATTGCAAAACGATTGCAAAGTGATTTGATACGAAGCAAATTAGAACTGTCGGAATATTTTTGAATCAAAAAGTTCTGTTTTGGCCTTTGATGGTAGTATAAAGTGAAAAAATTTGGGTCCGTCCACCATTACATTAAAAGTGAATTGAAACTTTTATTCTATCTTGTAATTTCAAGACCAGAAATGAGATAGGTAATGACCATAACAAAAACGGGACAAATAATTCAGCAATTTCGGAACTGATGAATAAGTTATTTAGAGAATAAGCACCGTAATTCAAACCTGCCTTTTTGAAGTAGTGTCTCCATTGTCGCACCCTCGAAACCAGATCATCTTCATAAAAAGCGGTGGTTAGAATTTTCGATGCTACTGGCTATTTATCGATTTCTTGCAGTTCTATAAGTTGCCGTATTCTATTGAAAACTTTCGATTTGATTTTTGTTTTGGTATTGCTAGATCGATGAACGCCTTGGTGAGGCGTAAATACGGTTTTATTGGTTGTATTTGTATCAGTATCATATTCTGTCAAATGACTGACTGTACATTTTGTAAATTTCTCGTGTTTTAATATTCTGTTTGTTTCGAGTAGCTATGATCAGTTGAACCCCGTTTAATGCTTTTTTAACAAAATTCTTCACAAGCTTTTCTCCAAAGATAAACTGTTTGGTCGATTAATTTTTTCTATTAAGCAGATTTTCTCGATTTGATTATGAAGATAAACTAAACTATGATCTTCAAAGGAATGCGTCGATGTTGGTATACAAGCATGCTTAGCTAGAGTTGAAATTGATCCCACCAAAATTCACCTCACCGTTGCTTCTTGGAACACCTGTAATGCTTGGTGTAATTTAAAGTTTTTTTTAAAACGGGCTTCCATAGAAGTACTTTCAGTTTTTGCAAATATTTTGAAAGGTATATCGATTACGTGAAAACGATTAGCGAAAACGAATACCGGTCTAGATTTTTGACAAAACCCGACTTTGACCTTAAAGCCTAGTTGGCCTGATTGATACGTAAGGATTTTTTATCTTTTTTCAAAAATTGGGAAATCTCAGTAAATTTTGACCAAAACCAGTCCACCGTAAGTGACAGCTTCCATAGAAGCTTTTTGGTTGTTTGCAACAATACTGGTCCAGCTCAGTTTTCCAAAATTTAAGCGGAAATGGCGATTTTTGTCAAAAAAAATTTCGACCCTGTACTACTCATAATGATTGATCGGAATGAAACTTCAATCCACCGGAAGTGGCAGCTTCTCTAAGAGCTTTTTCGTTTTTTGCAAATATTTAAAAAAAAAGATTGAGATTAAATTTCAGACAAAATTAGTTCAGATCATAATTTAAATTTTACCAAAATTCGGCATCTTTACCGAACCAGGTGGATTGATTATTCAGAATAAAACTTCATACTAAAGCTTTTTCTTTAAATTGGGAGATCCATGATGATAGATGACCTTAATGCTGTACGAGCACTTGTAGCACAATCCAATGAAAACGGGCTATTATAATAAATTCAGGGATACCTATTTCTTGCATAGGAAGTAAGTTCGATGTATCTTGATTGATTTTTGTGGGTGTTTACTAGCATTACTTAGTACTATTTAGGGCCAGATTTTGGCAATTGGGCTATTCCAATTTATTGTAATTTATTTTGCTGGTGCTTGCTGGTGCAGCATTAGGGTCATCAGAAGTGGCAACTTTCACAAGAGCTTTTCAAATTGTGTAATGAAGATTAAATTTTTTAACCATGCTTGACCTTACTGGTTTTCTAAAATTTAAACAGATATAATGGTTTTTGATTATACGAGACAACTTTTATCACAACTGATAGGTTCAATTTCTCGCTTAAAAATGAAGTGTGGTGTATTCGAGATCCTCGTATGTACATTAGATAATTCGAAATAAATTGCCACTGGAGTTTTTCCTAAGAAATATTTTAAGTCGAAATTAAACGGCTGGCTGTAGGTATAGAGTAGTTTTTTGAAAAGATACAAAAGACCAAAAACTTTAAAAAGTGTAATATTTTATTCAACCCTCAAATATACAAAACAACCTTAATTATAACAAAACAATATACGAACGACAAAACAAATTAAATTTAATTAGAAAAACTTGGAAAAATTTTCTATAGAAATTACAAAACACAAAAACCACTAATTTTGTAAAACTCACTAATTAGTATACACGAGTATACGAGTATGTCTACTACAAATAATACTTTCATTGTTTTATACAAATTAACTACCATTTCCCAAGTACAGATTTTTTTTTTAATTTTAGCCAAAAACGAAGTAGAAACAGTAAATTAAAAATCTTGTTCTTTTCAAAATAAATACTTTATATAAAAAAGAAAATTCGGAAAATTTGGAAACTCTCAAAATTATTGGTTATTTTTGCAATTGCGTAAAGCAATATAAATAAATACGAGTAAAGTAAATAAATTTATTTTTGGAATCAAGTGAGTAGTATACGAGTATATCAATCGATCTCTATAAATTATTTAGTTCGTTTGATCGGTTGAATGCCAATGTAATAAATTTTAATCCGTAGTGAGACAGTTGGTGGGCGCTCAAAGTTTTCGTATTTTCATTTTTTTATCTTTCCAACTGTTTTAGGCGGCAAATATAATTTATAAGATGTACGAAAACCGGAAACTGATTACTTCAAAGAGATGCAATACGAATGATGTTATTATAAAATGCGATGTAAACTACCCAAGTACATATCATTGACGCTCATATCAATAAAATAATTTTAGTAATCGTTTTTCCAATATAACAGTTTTACTTTGAAAATTAAGTACGAACTCGTATTTATATTTACATTTAATGACCTTGAATAATGCCAGACACTCGCTATGAATTACTAATTACTCTCTTTTTTGATAGTTTGCTTTCCAAATATGTGGGTTAAATACAAAACATATAAACGATTGAAAAAGTATAAACAACTCGATGTACAGCTGTCGGGATTAAATAAACCTGTAGCCATTATGGTTGGCCTGTTCGTCTCGTACCTTAACATATCAAAATCACGGCCTCAACCGTCGATAGCTAATCTGAATTTTGGAAAATTAGAGAAAATCGTCTGATGGGTTGAGGACAATTTTAAAACAATTACAGTAATTCTTCTTCGCAGAAACTTTTGTTTTGTTTTTGATTGCAATTCGGATGTCTCAGACAAGTCTGAACTAATAGCGACAATAACAAATACTGATGTGAAAATTTGAAATGTAATTTTCTTTTACTACAAGTACAACAAATTAGTACTACAAATCAATTGCACTGAGTAAATAAAGATTCAGTTTGAGGGTCGTAAGCTTTGATCGTATTGAGAAGTTTGTTTTTTTCCTTAAAGCTGTAAGGTACTGAGAAAAACATATTTCTTTTCTAGTGTCGATATTTAAATGCCCCTAAATGTATGTACTGGTTTGTTTCTTTAATAAGTTTGAGTACCATAATTTCATATGATTTGCTTAGTAAACTTTACTTATATTGCTCACATGTGTAAAATGAATTAATAAACTTATTATTTTTCATTATTGCTGATCTAACCATTGCATATTATAATAAATTAATACCCACTTAACTTGGACACACTTTTAATTTCGTAATTTGCCATCTAGTGACAGTAACCTTTCAAAAAATAATCGTCATTTCGGCGCAAAACAAATAAACGAAATTTTTAATACTTTTACATTTTCTACGTCATTTCAAGACTTATTTTGATAATCGTGTGTTAGTCCCTCAATTATACATTTAAATTCCTGCTAAAGAAAGAATTAGGTCAAGTCAATTGGTAATACATATTTTATGGTCAAAATTAATTTTTAATTTTTAATTAATTGCGAAATTTACTTCGAGCCAGATTTACTTTGGGACCTATCAATGAAGAGCTGGAATAGAGATTTACTTCGAAAATCTAGAAACATAGAACAAATCCAATGCTGTTTATATTCCCAAGTGACTCGGAAAAATGTAAACTATGAACTGCATGCTCGTTATGAATGGTGTTTGTTGCTCAAAATGAGGTGTTGCATGGGTCTCTTTTAAAACTTTTTACGGCTCGCACGATTTCGAAAGTTTTCGAGTGCCAAGCGTTTGATATTAGTCCTTTTTCGTAATAATTTATTTAATGGATTGGAATTTTCGAGTACCAACGATTTAGATGCGTCCTAATTCCATAAGGTTTTGCTTTCACTATAATACGTTTAGTGGATACACCCAAGATTTTGTTAAATATTTGTTTAGGAGGTTGCTTGATGAGACCGAGGCCTATTTTCATAGAAATTGGTAAGTAAAAAATACGCGATTCATCGATCGCCTTGAGTTCAGATTTATAGAAAATTTATTTTGGTCGTTTACCCGCCAGGTTTATTTAAAAAAATTTTTGGTTCCCCTTTCAACCTACTGTTATTTATTTAGCGAGTCCTCCGGTCCCAGATCTCTTTCAAAAGAGTTTGTTGATCAAAACATTATGGTTGGGGACCTCCTTCTCGATAATGTGTGTCAGTTTAACACTAGTCTCCCTGGAAATAGAGAATTGGGTAAAACAAATTCGTAACATTTTTGTTGCCTACTAATGGTAACAGTTTGGTTAATATAAGTTAAGTATTTATGAAACAGAGTAAAATTTGGAAATTTGAAATTATTTTTCTCTACAGCTGCCCGGGGAAGTGGGGGTATAATGTACCGGGAGAAATATTATTAGTGGGATACAATTTTAGACACATTTAGTTATTAGTTTATTTTACAATTTCACCTAGAATTGTACATTCTATTCGGAACTTTTCAAGCTGAATGGCACTCAGGCTGATCCTATATACGATTTCCACTGTCACTTGGAGGCGCATACTCGTTTAACTTCTGTTTGTTAGTTCCTTGTCTAATTGGACGCATACATATTCATATACAAACACACCTACCGTTATGTAGATTTAAATAATAGTAATGATTTTCTAAAAATATGTTGCAGTTACTAAGGGTTTGCGGCTTTACGCAGTCTTTTCACTCTCCTTTCCACTTCAAAATGCTGTAGGATGAACTCCATACGTCAAAAATTAAAATGTTAAAGTATTTAAAATTAAAAACTCGTTTGTTTATAAAGCTGGTGTTGTGAATTAAAAACTTCAAAGATTCCGTGCTTATCCCGATATTAAAGCATGAACTTACCTTACAATCGGTATCGGGTCCGTTCGTCTCGCGCTTAAGATATTGTCAGTGAATTTTTTGAATGCAGTGATGTGATTGGGCAACATAAGTATCAACTTGTTAGCTGGCATCAATAAATTTCAATTTATTCATTTTTGTTTCACTACATAATTGATTTTTAGCACTGTCGGTGAGATCATAATCGAATAACATTTGGTTAGCCGTTTCTGGGCGAATTACCACATTGGCAGCCTCTTGTTTCGGATAGACCAAATCTATGCATGTATGTACAAAGACTGCAAGTGAGCACTTATGGATATTTTATTTCCAAGTCTTTCTGATATATTTGGCATGTAACTATAAATAGTTTTGCTTTCACTCGGTTGATAGTTTTTAAGTTTTCTAGTGTTGTAATGAATGACTCTAAGCTGTATAGTATAATTTATATAGCTGCGCACACAATAAAGGGTTTGTTTCTCTTTCATAAAACTTTCGTCACAGAAATTTAATTAGATTTAATTGGTTGACTATCCCTGGCTTTTTTATTCTCAATATATTCCCAGCAAAGTGTCAGTAAGTAGGTAAGTCAGTACCTCGGCATTTTATCGCTTATCTCACCTGTACGTTAAAAGGAAGCTGCGTTGACAGGATTTTGAATGTTCTGTGGCCTCTTTCGGTTCAACTTTCTTTCAATGACCAGTCGATTACTTTTATCAATTCGGTCCAGTCCGCCCATTATTAATGAAAGGCCAATATTTGATTCATCATTATCTTCTTGCAATAAATTATTCAATGACCACTACCCTATCATTATCACTATTGTGCTATAGTCATGATTTTGCGATATTTGGAGCAGATGCAGATCACTATTGAGGATGCTAATTGCTGCTTGTGCATTGTCCTTGTCTTCGGTGATAATTCGTGCTGACGTAGTCATGCCACTTAATCTACATTTTGCAGTGTAGGGTTCCTGCAAAAGAGGTCAATATTATGATGTTTCGAACTTTTTCCACAAATACTTGTAGAGTGCCATTTCCACCCTACACACTCAATTTTATTATTATCGATTTAAAATGGCCTAGTTTCATTCAAGTTGGCTTTAATTCAGAATATCTTACAAAAATCATTTTCAATTTCCACTCAGCAGATCATATTCAGATCAGCAGGTCCATCCAGAAATGCCTATTTCTATTCCAATTGGCTAGAATTTTACCAGAAATCATTTTAAAATTCCCTATTTATCCCGCGGTTAATAAATGAAATTGTTCGGGACAAATTCGCTATATTCCAGAACTACCTGAACATGAATATTTAGAATTCCATTTCCATCTTTCATACTAAATTTCATCATGATGGCTTAGTGAAAGGGCTTTGTTCCAGAACTACAATTTTTCAAGAGCTACATTAGAATCGAAACTTGAATTCAATCTTCATTATAAAGACCAACTTTACCGATTTAAAAAACCCTTAAGGCGAAGAAAAAATAGAAAATGTAGCAAAACGGGAGACTTCCTAAACGAATTTCCCAGAATTTCAAACTATTTGAGCTCTTAAATTTTTATCACAATTATTTAAGAAAGAAGATCCGAGCTACTACTCATTTTCGAGTAACTACTCATTACACATATTTTCGATGAATTGTATACTGGCTTGTGCAAGTTCCAGTTGTATGTGGGTTCCGCAAGCGAAGCAGCTTACTTTTTCGATATGGATCGCCTTACTTTGTAGGCCTTATGCCCCTTCCGTTGGGTGTTCCCAATTGGATGAGACCGGGTTAGTCGATTCCTGTTTTGGGAAATGCTTTTCCTTTTCTATATCCTAGCACCTGATATCTCCTTTTGAATAATGTTACTTACTGGCCGCTTACCATCAATAATTCAGTATTTCTTCCTTAAATATGCTAAGGTCAATTGAATGTCACCGTGCAACGTGCTATGGTGTGTGTGCATCTTTAATGATTCGCACCATTATTATGTTGTGTTTGCCCAAGATTATTGGATTTAAGATATGAATCTGCTTTTTTGTCTAATTGCCTTGAGGATTTGAGGCAGTGAATTTCGTTATAGAAATGTTGTTTTAGGATGATTTTGACAATTACATCTTAAACTACCTCAATCGACGGTACTCTTGGCTGCTTGTTGTCCAACACTAACTCACTATGAAGGAAATCTGGATCCTTCTGGAGCATTCTACCAACAACTACATGGTATCGTGGAAGACCATGTAGTTGTTGATAGAATGCTCCTCATTGCAGATGTATTATTGGCCACAAACGTTATGAATTGGCTTGATTCTCCTTGGACCCAATTTAGTGTAATGAAGCGAGTCAAACCAAGCAAATGTTTTGATAGGAGTGGTCTACGTTGTCAGTAGTTCGCTGTTCTGGATGTATCGAAAAATCCATGTAGCTCATTATACTTCATCCATTTGGCATGTAGTGTAACGGATAACCGGCCATCCTACACAGATGACCGTATTGGGTGATCTAGTGATAGCTGAAATCTTGAGGCATTAAACTCAAAAGTGTCTAAAGTGGGATGATACAAGATTCTTTATATTTTACGCTTTCATCAGTCGCCACGAAATTTAAAGCCCATTTTCTGAGGTTTAAACCTTCTATAATTGCTTCCTCAAAACTATCACTTCCAGTTAACAGATCATCGAAGTAATGATCCAATGACAGGATTTTGGCTGTTGCTCAATAAGCGCTGTTATCGTCTTGTGCCAGTTGCAATAAGGCTCGTATGACTATGAAATTGACTCAATTCTCGATCTTCGAAGAGAAACTTGGTTGCTGCCATATAGATATTTGCTATGCCAAGTATTTCTTTCTGGCATTGCTGCAATCTAATAATTGTGGCTTCCGCCTTATCTTGCAAGGTACCGTGCAAAGTCGTTTGAAAATATTTGGTTGTCCGTTGGTCTTCGTTTGTTTCTACCATAGTTTAAGTGTGCCTTCCATATTGTTTTGCAGCCGTTTGGTTTTTATGATTGACACATTAATACGTCCTGCTTCTTAAATAGCATATTAATGGCCACCCAATTGTCGATTGAAACCAAACCGTTTTACTCTGGCTTTGAGTTTGTTTCTTGTTTGATAAAATACCAAAATCATGACGGGGCGTGACGATGGTTGTGAACGATCGGACATTGGCACTTGTCACCTATGAAGAGGTCGTATATCTTAACTATTTGCCTTTTCGTACTGAGATATTAATGAGATGGCTTCACTGTCTTTGTTGTAATTCCTTGGAAGATGGTTATTTTGTCAGCGTTCTCTTGCTGAATACGCATTAGCTTATACTTTATGTTGTTTTGATGGTTTCTCTTAACTATTGTATGTATATGCCGGGTCCATCCGGCTTGAAGGACCAATAAAAAAACAGGCCTCTTCTTTGATACACTGAGCGGTTTATGTTGCATACACGATTGGTCCCGTCTTCGAATGATTCCGATTGAATCATATAAATCTCTTCATTGAGGATCACCTTGCAGGAATGCCGTAATCACGTCCATTTGGTGACCTTTCAGATTTTATCTCACAACCAGAGCCTTGAGTATTCTAATGGAAGTATAGCTTATACGACTGGCGAGTACGTCTCTGTATAATCGATACCCATTTTTTGAGCGCAACCTATAGCAACTTTATCGTTTCTTTTGGCCTTGATCGGTTTCTTTTTTAGTGGTAAATCGACAAAAGTCCAAGTGTTGTTAACCTTGTGTGATTCTAATTCCTCCGTCATTAGATTCTTTCACTGAACTAGGATCGGGAACAGCAAGGGCGAGCGCACAATTATTTAATTGCAATGAATGAAACTCACTTTTACTACGAGTAGTTATGCCTGGTTTTGGGATATTGTCAATATTTCCCTTGGGCACGTATTCTGGCTCCTTGGGATCATCCATCGGTCATCTCAGCATCACGTTTTCTACTTTTGTCTTTGTTTGATTCATCTTCGATTGCGTTTATCTACGCTCCACGAGAAAAATCCGTTGATTCCTCTTCTTCAATTGGCGTGTTTACGTCAGTCTACCCTCTAGAATTAACCAATATACTCTCAAAAAATTTAACGTCTCGACTTATGTGCAGTTTTCTAGTTGCCCTGTTGATGCATCAGAAACCCTTTGTGTCGTTGTCGTATCCCACGAAAATCATTTTGGCCGATTTTGAATCCTACTTCTGTCTTTTCTCTTTCGCTACATACACCATTACCTCAGACCCGAAGATTTTTAGGCCAGTCAAATCTACCTTTTTTCCACTGAACGCCTCCTCTGGGAACTGATAGTTCTATTTAGAATATGGACCGCCATGTTGGAAGCCGCTGCCCAGTAAGTTTTTGGCAGGTCGGCATCAAATAGAAGACATCTCGCCTTTTCCACGATGAGCTGTTCATACGCTCCGCCACACCGTTTTGTTGGGGAGTGTATGCTTTAGTCGTTTGGTGCTGTAGTCCTTTAATCCGACAGAATCTTTGGAATTCGTTGGAGTAGTATTCCGTCCCATTATCAGTCCTAAACACTTTTATTTTTCTCTCGGTCTGATTCTCGATGAATACTTTAAAATCTATAAATGTGTGATAAAAACCTCATATTTTTTTATAAATGGTCTATAGACATGGTCCCCATCGGACCAAAAATGGTACGATACACGCTTCAACAACGCATTGAAATTGTTAAAATTCACTACAATATTGGTGAAATTTTTCCAGTCACAATTCGCAAAACTAAAGCACTTTTGGGTCGTCGTGAAACACTTCACGGCCGGCAATAGTGAAACTGGTGGACAAATTTGAGCTGTTGGGATGTGTGCGTCGAAAACCCAGGTTTATCGATTCCTCGTCGATAATTGTAATTAAACATTCCACAAACGATATTACACCGTATTTTGTATAAAAACTTAGGTCTTAAGGCTTTTAAAGTTCAGTAAACACAAGAATCAAGATCACCGGTCGATCACCATAAACGTCGTATCTTCGCTGATTGGGTCCTTCAAATGCATCAATATGATCCGGATTTTCATCGAAAAATAATCTTCAATGATGATGAAGCAGAATTGTCGCCCAAATGCTCAGAAAATCCAAGAATGATTGTTGAAAAGCCTCTCCGGTTTATGGGCTGGCGGTGTGATTGGACCTTACTTATTCGAAAATGAGGCTGGTGCAACTGTTACGATGAATGGATTGCGCTACCGAGCTATGATCAACGATTTTTTATGGCCGGAATTGGAAGATATTGATGTGGATGACATTTATTTTCAGCAAGACGGCGCTACGTGCCACACAAGCAACGAAACAATCGCAATTTTGAAATAAAAGTTTCCTGACCGTATTATTTCTCGAAGAGGTGATCACAATTCGCCACCGAGATCTTGAGATTTAACACCTCTAGACTTTTTTCTTTGGGGCCTCGTGAAAGATAAGGTCTATGCCAATGCTCCACAATCGATTCAGAACCTGACCAGGTCATGGAAAATTTCATGAAAAGAATATGGTGCTGCAAGCGTATCCGTGGCGGCCATTTGGCTGATATGAAATAAACAATATCAAAATGAAACATCTTATTGGAAAACCCTTTACTATTCACATGCTTGTGTGTTTGCTATACCAGTATTCTCTTTTTCCTTCTTTGGTTTGTCACATTCGTTTGCTATATGTTGTGTCGAACCGCTTATGGGGAAACCAGTACCTTCATGCTTGTTCAGACACTTGTTTATCTAGTCGACATAAGCCTGCATTCCATCGCAATCCTCTAATTTAGAGGATGTGTGGTAATCTGTGTTAACCCCTTATCTTCATACATTTTCGCTAGTTTTGTCAAAATCGCTTGTGCAGATGCACAGGATTGAATATACACATAAATACTCGGATCAACACTCGGCGATATCACAGCTTTACATTGGGCTAATTTATCCGCTTTGTTTCGGTGACTGTTTCGTCAACACAATTTAATAACCCCTTTAAAGCTGCTAGATTTGTAATCCCAAATTTCCAAGTATGATAATTATCATGACCCTTGACCTTCTCAGTTTCGTATTCATTTGACATTTCGCACTACTAGTTCACACGGAAATACAATGTACTCTCGCTTAAAACTTATACACCAAGGTTCAATTCACACAGAATTTATCTTATTTTAATTCACACTGCTGTTAATTGCGCATTTCTTAACATAAATGAGCCTGCACTCTCTGCATTCTGTTCTGGGACCGAAGCACTTCAGAGACTTTCGCGGTCCTCTCTTACGCCGTTGTCAGTGAATTCGAGGACGTACGGCTATAGGTCCCATTTTCGTAGAAACATCTGCACAATGCATAGCCCAAGATTGAAGGATGGGTCGGCTCCCAAGTTCTGCACTCTGATAGAGGGTCATAGTTGTGTTCATTTTCATAATAAATATATCTGATGATGGTAAATGCATTTTGAATTATGCTCGCCAAAGCTTTAACCACTGTGCCATTTGGTCGGTGAGACTGCACTCCATGTGTTATATATAAATTTTAGTCGTCTGCCTAGTGTTTCAGCTAAAATTGTTGTGACCCCTGGAATGAAAAACCGAGGTAGCTTCACACACCTACAAGTGACAAATTTTGATGAGTCATCGTTAACTAGTCTTATGGTGCAGGGATGGGCGAGGTAGGTTACGCAATGTAATCTATGCGGTTTTCGATGCGTAATCTATTACTTAGATTACTTTACAATTTTTCTGCGCCCCTGACGTCGACAATGAAAACAACTTCGATAATCTAGGAAATGAAATTAAAAATTTAATTGTCTTCTCTTTGTTTGACAAAGCTTTGTCTAGCTATTGCTAGCTCGTCTAATTATTCTGCTCACTATTAAATTATTTTATATTTGTGGTTTATGTTGCTCGAACTCCAAACACATTTTCTTCTAGAATCGACATGTCACATGTCATCAACGATATATAATTTTCTATTTCGCTAAAATAATTTTTACAACTATTTAGTTCTGATTTCATTATAGCGAATAATTCAGCGATCGAAATAAAGTTTGGCCTTCGGTGTCTTGCAAAATTTAAGCATTATTTTGAAGTGTTCGTCACATCTTTCTAAATGAAATGGGATTTTTGAAATATTTTGAAACGTTGCTATTTTCGATCGGCCGACAATTTCTTGCAATCGCATGCACTGTTTTTGAATCCCTATTAAGCGAGACAACATTTGGCAATCAGATCTCAGACGATTTTCACAGATATTTTGGAGAATACTGTTGGTGAGGAATGATTTCTCCAAATGATTTCAGTAATAAATATACGAATGTTCTCTGGAGAAGACAACATTGTGGGAGCAATATTTATTTCGCTTTAATTATTATTCCTATAAGTACACACATAACCCACTTACTTTAAACATCATTATGGTTATCATCAAAATATGTAATTGATGCCATTTAATTAGCTCAAAATATTTAAGCAAAATATACATAAACTACCGTGAATATTTGGACATTTAACTGCCCTGTTAAAATAATTTATGTAAAACAGACATATTAGACATTATTCTTATTTGTTAGTTTGGAAAAATGTCAGTAGATGTCAGTTAAATATATGATGTTCAATTTTTTTTACAATTTTTTGAAAAAAATTGTATTTCGCTAAAATGACGTGCCTAATACCATTTTTCTGACTAAAACACTGACTAACCTAATTTAATGTTAGTTCGTACCAGCTATTAATAGATGTCGTGAAACGCAACATCCAAACATTTTATTCTACTTCGCAAATTTAATTTGAGCTTTATCAATTGTCGAAATATTTATTATCGATAGTTGATGGCAATTGAATGTGACTAAATGTTTCTTTTAATTTTTGAAACTAAATGTTACTGCCTATAATACCTAGGCATCGAAATCGATATAAAAAATAATTAATTAAAAAATGTCCACATTGTGTCCCTCAGTTTTCAAAAATTAAATATTTCAATAGAAATTAAATTTTTTTTAGTTAGTCTAAAACTTAAGTTCCGAAAATCTCCGAAAACAGAATTGAAATATATGAATTACAATTAGTTGTCGACATTGTCTACAAGTAGTCGACGTTGTCTGCGAGTAGTCGGCATTGTTGTAAAATAAGAGTATATAAGAATAAAAGCTCTTCTATACAAATTCAACTTACAAAATTTTATGAAATTTGATATGGAACTTCGTCGCGGAACAAAACAAAATTGGAAAATCAATTTTTTATTAATTAAAATTGGAATTAAAAAAATATCAAATCAAATAAATTTTTTTCAGAACGAGAAAAAACATTTAAAAATTAATGTTATTAAAAAATATCAATTATTCAAGATAAAAAAATAAATAAAAATAGTGATTAATTATTAATTAAAGAAATCAACAGAAAAACACTGATCACAGAACGTGAATAAATTTCAAAGTGTTCGATTACAACACACATTGAATGAGCAATAGCGCAATGGTGGCCGTCGCAATTTGTTGTATATTGGTCTTATTGGCCGTATTCATTGTGATCATAATAGTAGTGGGACAAACGATGGGTGAACCTAAGTGAGATAAACTTCAATTGGGGCCCGGACACTATGCCGATGGATAGCGAAGGCCCCCATGTTAGCAAAGTGTTTGTGTATTTCTAATAACTCGCATTACTTTGCTTCATAACATACAAATAATATTTTATGACATTAATCAAATAAAGTTAACAGACCACTAAAACAAAAAGAAAATTAAATTACAACAACAACAAAATTAATTATTATAACATAATCATAATATTAATATTTTAATATTTAATAATACAGACACATTTCGATTTGGTGTTAATATTTTTAAAATTAATTAATTCATATTAGTAATACGTGTATATCTACAACAACGTCACGTGATATTTTTTAAACCTATAAAAAAAATGTATCCTGAAAACCATTTTACAAAATATATAAGGCAAACAACACACAATAGGACATACAATTTTACAAATGGAAAAAACACTTAATATAAACCAGCATCATCCACCAGCATCATGCGATTCGGGAAAATGTTGATTACTACACCACCGGGGTACTGGAAATCGAATTAAACAAAAACGGAAAAAAACGAAAAGACAATAAATATAAATAATATTTAAATGCAAAATGTGGAAATCAAATCAATAAATAAAACAAACAATTAATAAAAACAAAACAATTTATGGTTATAGATATTATAAATTATTATATAAAACAGATATACACATTATATATTTAAATAATATAGATTTTATACAATATTAAATTATAAAAATAATTTATTATTTATTAAATTTTAATTTGGCAAAAACAAAAAATTTTGTCCCCCCAAAATTTTTTAGTAAAGTAAAATTCTAAGTAATAAAAAATTAAAAAATTAAAAATTTTATTATTGCCACCAAATTTTGGAACCTGGTAATAATCTTATTTAAATTAATTAACAAATAGTTTTTAAATATTAAATAGTTTTATATTTATATAAATATGTAGGTTCTATTTTTCTTGGTAGCCTATTTTATTGATATACGAGTGTGTTAGCATATAAAATCATAAATGAAGATATTTTTAATTATAGATATGATTTTTCTTAATTAGTGCCAAATATAATAATTAAATATTTGTAAAAATTATATCATCCATTTGGTGTCTTCCACAAAATACAATAATAGAAATTAACCTCAGTTCAATGCCATATCCAGATAATTAATTTAACAAATTTGCGAACACAGGTGATTATTTATTGTGAAGG